>JANAVB010006394.1:6799993-6819993 GCA_029216955.1 Iris pallida
ATCTAGACAGCCGTGACCGTATAGTTGAGATATATTCTATTTCAATATACGTAGCTGGCTATGTCTGCCCCCGCTCTCTAGTATTCTGGTTCTGGGGCGTGACACTAGGCCTTTGTCTGCAATTATCCCCGTATCTCCCATGCTAAGTAAATCCACGGTTAACCTGAAAAATATGGTATCCAGTCAGGAATGGAACGAGCACAATTCACTGAATGCAATCTCAATAAAGAAAATGACTATAAAACAAAGGTTAGACATCAATCATGAGTTTTGAAAATAAACAGGAAATACAGAAAACTAATAGTAAATAAATAGACACCAAATACTTTCCCCAACTGTTAGAAGTACCTTTGATATGTGATCGGTCTCGGGACAATTATGCGACACGGTCTACACGGTCTAAAGTTACACGGTCTACAATTACACGGTCTACAGAAAATATTGCAATAAAGAAACACTGTCTACAGAATAATAATTACTAACTACACAGTTTAAATGCAATAATAAACACGGTCTACACGGTCTACTTTGCAATAAATAAATTACTGTCTATACTGTCTACAAGAAATAAATGCAACACGGTCTATACGGTCTACAAGAAATAAATGCAACACGGTCTACACGGTCTACAAGAAATAAATGCAACACGGTCTACACGGTCTAAGGTCAGATCACACATCCTTGGTACTTCTCATTCCCGACTCAACAATTTATAATAGAAAATAATCACATAACCAATGACCAACCAATGAAATATAGTAAAAATCAATATCGAAATGCAGACAATAAACTGTACTCACCTGTGGTCCTCTGCTGGTGAAACCGACAATCTGAACTACTCAATGTGCCATAATAGTCAAAACCCATACAACAGTCCCCGGATACTGAAATAAACAATACCAATGATCTCAGAATAGTCAAATTAGTTACGATTGCCTGTCCTTAAGTCCAATTCTGGACACAGGGGCAAAACGGTAATTTTGGATCAAAACGGTGTCCGCCGTTGGACCCGCTTTGCACCGAAAAGCGTGCCAGAGTCAACGGTCTCTAAAGTTGTCAAACTACATGTCTACAGATTCAATTTTCCGATACGAACCCAACTGTATGTCCTAATTTGGATTCCGGCAGGCCGTGCACAAAATCGCCCGTTGGGTTGGACCGTGGGGCCCGCAAAACGGTAATTTTATCAACTGTCTCAGAATCGGACCAAACTTGGCATACAGGACCAGAAAAATGATACGGTTCTGTTGGCGTAAGTTTCGTCTCGTTCTGATGAGCGTGCACAAAGTAATTGAGAAATTTGCAAAGTGCACGATACGGTAAATTTTGACGGATACGCATCAGATTCGTCGCGCACACGCGACCAATTTGAATTCCGTCAAAGCCCACACGACCAAGAAACCGTTACGCAGCTTTCGGTCCTTTCGGTACATGACCACGTCGTCCGGATTGGCGTGACGCACGTCGTGTGGTTGAGTTTTCTAGTTTTTAAAACAGGTTTTTCTCAATATTGGGAAACCGATTTCTCGACGTGTGGTCGATGAATTCGACTTCTGTAAATTAGGTCGTGAAGCCCTATAGGTGTTCTAAAACTTTGTTCATGTGAAATTTCTATACTTGTACTGGATTTGAACGAAATCGATCGTCCAACTGGGATGAATGGGCTGTTATATGCCCTGTTTCTGGACAGGTTTTCGGTCGACTTCGTGTCGATTTTCTGGGGTTTCTACTGTCATAGGACAAAATCCATCTGATGGGGTTTGTAGTGGATCTAGTAGGCTTCTAAACGAATCAGGGGTTTCGGGATTTCGTTGAGTATGCAGGAAAAAATTCGATGAAGAAATCGCCTACCTCAAAATCGAACGGACCTGCTGTCCTGCTGTTGTGCGCGGTTGCCCGCGCGATCGTCGGCCGCCGGTGGCTCAGGGTGGCGCTCCGACGGGGCTGGGTGGCGCGCGCAGTCCCAGGGGTCGTCCCCGTGCCAAGGTCGGCGGGTTAGGGTTCCTCACGATCTCTCTCTCTCTCTCTCTCTCTCAATCTCTCCGTGGCAATTGGCCGCTCGGGGGGTTATACCCGCTCGGCCTAGCCGAGCATGGGTCGGGTTTCACCCTGCTGCGGTTATCATTGGCAATAGCTTAGGGTGTTTAGGTTGGGCCGGAAGCTGGGCTCAGTTGGGTTTTCTTTCCATTTCCTTTTTATCTATATATGTATATTCACATATGACTTAGTATATATAACCACCTATATATATATACATATACATGTATTTAAATTCATATATATATACATATATCTATATATATATATATATATATATATATATATATATATATATATATATATATATATATATTCCCACACATATAATAACATGATATCTATATATACACACACACACACACACACACACACACACACATATATATATATATATATATATATATATATATATATATATATATATATATACATATATATATATATATATATATATATATATATATATATATATATATATATACATATATATTCCCATACATGTAACAAAATGATATCTATAACATCTATCAATAAAATATATATATATAACATGCATTAAATCATTAAACTGAAATACGACAAAATCATACCAACAATTTATCAACATAAACGTTTTTGGACGGGTCGCATGACTACATGGGCTCGGCTCAGTTCGTGTCTAGTCCAGACTGGTTTGGTACAACCGGCCTCCCGAAAACTCAACAATATAATTAACTAATAAATAAAGTCTTCGGTACGGGTTAAGTCGTAACTTGGCCTGGTTTTCTTAGTTAGGACGTCACTATGGCCCGGCCTTCCTTGACATGGATAATACACTAGCCAAGGCACGCTACTGTACTATCCGTGCCATGGTTCCTAGTTGTCAGGTACTTCGAAACTCAGCCATGGCTAAAATCATCTACCGTAATAATTAATTAAATAATTATTTATAAATCCTAATAATCCTCATTTCATTTAAATAAATAAATAAAAATATATTATCAGAATTTTGGGAAGAGGGGTTACAGTGGGTGTCAGTACTCAACTGTACTGGTAGAATGAGCTCCTCGCCCACCCATACAAAACCAACACGCTAGATTTACTTTGTGCAACATAGTCTCTTCTTATCAATTGTCTTTCTACTTTTGCCTTAGGATCAGTTTTAGGACAGACGCCTTGGCCTATTCTGTGTCTCTAGACCATCTCGTTCTTGTGCCAACAACGTTCACCTATCAAGTCATGCTTGCCCTTCGGCACATAATCAGAGACGCAACTATACGATAAGACTCCATTCCCATATGACCATACCATAAGTCCTTATTGAGGCCGTGCCTCGCAACTCAGTGAGACTTAACCATATCGCCGCCTCGCGGCCCTTGTCGCCTTGCGGCCCTTGCTACTTTGATCACCAACTGACTCAATTGAGACTTGTGAACTCAGTGTCACTTAACCAACTTTGTCTTACGGCGATTCCTGATTTAAACTCGAAATGACCCAAATCCTACTTATGCAACATACATACCAACACTTAAGACTCGACGCCACATCTCGTGCCAAGGCACATCGCATATGTTGCAGCCAATCTTAGGCCCAAATATCTCGTTCTAACCGTACACACATTCAACTAGACTCAATCTAAAGGCACACACGCGGATTGCCGCCTATGCCGACCCACCTATATGAAAGGATCACTAGCATCACAAGCTATCCTGGACCTTAATTGGGTAATAAGGTACATTCGTACAAACGAGGCGCGATCTCGCCAAAATTTTCGTACTACCCGCTCTACGGTACACCCCTCGGGTCAGGTCGCACACCATCCGAGGGTCCCATAAGCATGTTCCTCCTAGGCCAGACCGGTCCTGTGGCCGCAGGTACCGTCTGAGGAACAAAATCACACTTGTCGACAAGTTGTCCAATGACCATGCAAGACTCGACTCAAACTGACGTCTCACACAGACATCCTTCTTTTAATGTTACCATCTCTTCCCAAAACCAAATTCAAGGCTTCTATCCTTGAGACCCTTCGACGACCCATGGTCGCGAGCATTCTTTCCATGTTACCATATCATTTTATTCAACTCATGAATGCCTATTTGATAGTTCTTTCTCCAGAACTCACTTGAATCAATTGTGGTCCTCGCCTTAACACTAAGTCTGTGACATCGTGCCTTAAACCGACTTACGTTCTACGCGACGCTATCGCCCAAGTCATACTTTATATGACGGGCCTTGATACCGTAAGACTCTGTGTTTATACTCAGCCGCAAAACTCGTAGGACCTAGCTTGGTACTACTCCGATAGCCTAACATAACTTGCCTTACTTAACGCACAACGGCTCGACGAACAAAGGCTGCGTCAAGCCTCACATTGCGAAAACATGCCGTACATACGTTCGACTTCTGAACGACCGGGTCATTTAGGTGCCTAGACTTGTGTTGTAAGCCGTGCAACACAACTTAACTCATGGGGCAAGCCAAGGCTATGCCAAGCCTTGGACGATAGGACCATGCATGCTTTATGAAACATTTATGCAGGCGACGCCTATGACTTAGGCTACGTTCATAACTTTGCCTACTCAACCAACTTTCCTTTCCCCTAGCCACGGGACGAAGGATCGAGTGTCATTTTTAAAGCACGCCGTGCACCAACTCTACGCCGACCTTGGACCTTTCCATATTCTAACACAATTCGACCCGTCGGAATTATTTCCTTATCTATGTGGATTCGTTTCTTTTATTATCAGCCTACTTGTGCAAGTTGAAAACATGCGATTTATTATGTGGAGGCTAAGATGAGGCAAGTTCACCGAAATTATTCCACCTGAGCGAGCGGTCGCCTCGACCGAGCGATGTCTTCAAGCAGCAGTTGTAAGGCTATGTCTGAACGTCGTTGGCGTTTCGATTTCTTCGATTGACTGAGCGGGACGGAACACTACATCATACACCACTCAGAAAAGTTTCATTCTCGAAACTAACTGAGTACTTACTCATCGACTTATCACTTTATGTTCAACGACTCTCGCGCACATTTCTCCTATGCATTTCTCAAATCCGAGCCACGCTCGTGCTACCCACAATCATTTCTTCTAAACTCATAATCTCAAATCCTCGACACTTTTCTGTTTCTCAAGTCTCACTTGATTCAACGTATCATTTAGTTGGATCGTGCACATATTTCAGGCGTCCCCAAAATACATGTATTTCAGCCAAGTCTCGTGATAGAGAATCCGCCATCACCACTCGAGTCGGATCATACACATATTCAGGCGTCCCTGATATACGTGCATGTCAACCGAGACTCGCGAGTGGTCCCTCCATAATTTCTATCTCTTCGTGCCGGGATGTCTGTCTAACCGCTAGGCTATGTCTTTAGGCTAAGGTCATCTGTCAGTATTGGAATCATAGTTCCCAAACAACAATATCAACACTGATCCCATCCTAAGGTCAAACCAAATTGATAGTACAAGGTTTTCTACCCAAGCTCGCATCACTCCGATTTCTAAACTTCGAGCATAGATTTCCTATACACATTTCGACATTCGTCGCACGGGGTCTGAGTCATTTGGCAAAGCCATCCTACGATAACTTACGTTCAACCAATTTCACGATGTACCAATATCACTCGTTTATTAAGCCATTTCATATAGTCTATTCCTTCAAACACGTTCGACATAATCCACCTATCAATCCTTCTCAGTCAAGCACGCTATGACACAATTTATCGCTAAACCAAAATTTTATATTTCACATTTCCTAAGTCATTCACCCCAATTCACGTATTTGATCATGAGGTCGTCTAGTTTAACAATATGTTGCGCCTCGATCTCACGCGATTCAGATTATCTACGGTGGACATGAATCACCATGCACGCTCCTGCGGGGTAATCATCCTCATCGGGACATAACTCTTATTTTGTGTCTAGACTAATTCATTCTCGATGCGCGGATTGGACCTACCCAGTCCTCAAGTTTATTTCATTCATCAATCGCAAGTCCAAACATTCTCAAAATTTTTTCGCATCCAACCAACAAGTCGAGACAATCAAAGTTGCTGCATCTCGATTTTCTGAGTTCGATCATTCCCGCGACATGAATCACCATGTCAGCGCTCACGCAAAATGATCACCCCAAACCCGACGCGACGCATATGCGAGGCTAGAGTTGCGCTCGCGCAAGACAAGAATGTCGACGCTGTGGTTATCCGCGTAACCATCAAGACATAATCATTTTCATCCAACATTCAACTAAATCAAAATCCTAAGTATAGCATCCAACCGAACAGTAACACTTGCACGATCGTCATTCACCGAGTCAGAGTACCCCCGAGTTATCGCATATCGATCTTTGATACGCCTCAATACCATCGATAATATGCGTAACCTGACGATCTTCCTTTTGCAACAAGTTTCGAGTCGTGCGAATGGTGCTATCGTATGACTGGATAATCTCCTCGATGTTCAAATTCAAGTTCGATCATTATCCCTCGAATCATTCACAATATCAATTTTCTCAAACCCAAATTCGCGTATCGTTCATCCTTTTATCTTAAGTCATCGACCAACGTATTTCCTCATCTCGCATCATTCCTCGCTAACTCAAATCATCAAATCACATTCAATCCAATCCGCATAGTCATTTTCAAACATTCAAATCAAACTTTTCATGCACTCTATCTACTCGTCGTGCTAACTTTTCGTATACGACCCATATCGATTTTCTCGATCAACTCATCCGTTCGTACACCATTAATTTTCTTCGATTCGATTTTTTTACCTTACTCAATCATTTTCGTGTCTTATACTCGTGCAATCCTCAAACCCGTGCACGTTTCGTACACATAAATTTCTAGATTGTTCGAATCAACTCATCAAACTTCAAGACTACAACTTATTCAACGATACTCAATCTACGGCTTTGTATACACACGATGCTTGCTGCTAGACTCATCGACACCCTGTATCCTCAATCTATCGATCGACATTCCTGAGGCTATCGCATACACCACTCAAGAATGAAGTCATTCAACAAATCTTCAAAACTATCATTCGAATCAAAATTGACTTCTTCGAATCCCGTTCAAACTATTCCTTTAATTCCAAGCACGATCATCTATATCGTACTGACGTTATCGTTGCTCGATAGCACCCCTATCGAGAGTCATCTAACTTATTCAATCGAGTCCAACACATTTCATGCTCGAAATATTACGAATCCCGCACTCGACTTTTCTAAGGTCGACGCAACTTTCGTGTATATGCCCAGCCCGACTTAGCCAACCGTGCTTACGTAAACCATCTTTTTATTTCTTTGTCAAAAACTGTTCTCCTACGTTTTCAAAATAGATAGACTTATTGTATGGACATCCGTGGGATATTTGAGAGAGAGCGCACCAACGATATCAACTTTGCGGAAGCAACACCTCAGAGTTTGCGGAAACAACAGAGTTAAGAATTCAATCGATAGTCCAAGGATGTAAAGCCGTGCTCTGATACCATTATGTCACGCCCCGCTCCCGTAGGAGCGATCATCCTCGCTAAGGCGTGATGTCGCACGAGCCTCAATTGAGCTCGTGCAAGGCGGGTTCCATAACGACCGATTTCAGCGGCTGCGACGGGGTCGTCGCACAGAAGTCCCATGCAGAGACATTGAATAATAGCAGCAAAAATTTAGAATAAAATACAAGTCATTCAAAAGAAACACTTTATTGATATTGAAACAAAGGTTACAATGGGACGCAAGGCCAAGATTATATTTCTCTCAAGCTCACTCATCTCACATTACAAGTCACTCATCTCTCTCTCATCTCTCAATGCAAGTCTTAAGCCAGCGGATGCTTCGGAAGGCGACGTCCATACATTATGTCCCGTATAAGTCTTGACTCTATGCGGCCGCACGCTTCGAATCCCCAAGGAACTCCGTGCCTCGACGCATCCAAGCGACCTCTGCGCCACGAGCTTCTACCTGTGCCTGCACATGAAAACTAGGTGGGTGTCAGTACTCAACTGTACTGGTGGAATGAGCTCTTCGCCCATCTATACAAAACTAACATGCTAGATTTACATTGTGCAACATAGTCTCTTCTTATCAATTGTCTTTCTACTCTTGCCTTAGGATCAGTTTTAGGATAGACGCCTTGGCCTATTTTGTGTCTCTAGACCATCCCGTGCTTGCGCCAACAACGTTTACCTATCAAGTCGTGCTTGCCCTTCGGCACATAATCAGAGACGCAACTATGCGATAAGACTCCATTCCCATATGACCGTGCCATAAGTCCTTATTGAGGTCGTACCTCGCAACTCAGTGAGACTTAACCATATCGCTGCCTCGCAGCCCTTGCTACTTTGATCACCAACTGATTCAATCGAGACTTGTGAACTCAGTGTCACTTAACCAACTTTGTCTCGGTGATTCCTGATTTAAACTCGAAATGACCCAAATCCTACTTATGCAACTTATATACCAACACTTAAGATTCGACGCCACATCTCGTGCCAAGGCACGTTGCCTATGTTGCAGCCAATCTTAGGCCCAAATATCTCATTCTAACCGTACACACATTCAACTAGACTCAATCCAAAGGCACACACGTGGATTGCCGCCCGTGCCAATCCACCTATATGAAAGGGTCACTAGCATCACAAGCTATCCTGGTGTCACGACCCGCACCCGGATATACGGGTACGAATACGTGGGCCACGCCCAGCCTACGCCGCGGTATCGGCGGTAGAACGCTGTCAAGTATACTATACTAACTACAACATCTAAAGATCTATAACTAGAAATGTACTCATGTCACATCACGAAACTAAGGAAGATAAGACAAAAAATAATAGCAATATCACTAGAACAACTAGAATCTACAATGATCATAAGACAGGAAGATAATGAAGGAACAACAAGACTAACTAAGGAATAACTACCAGGCAACTCACATAGAAGAATAGTGAGATCCACCTCAGCTAGCAACATCATGAAGTCCAATAATGAGGGCACAACTACTCCTAAAATTTCATAACGTATCCAGTCAGGAGCGGAACGAGTACATATATCTCATAACAGATCTCAAGATAGAATAAAAGCTATAAGACTGTAAATAGAGCATATACAATGAAATCATGGAGTGTACATGTATGTATCATGGCATGGTAAGCTGTAAAGCTAGAGCTAGAACAAGAAAATAGAACGGGATCATGGCATGTACACGAATCAAGGTAAGCTATATATCCAATGTGTGTGAGTAGTAGTTTCAGCTTGTGATCGGCTTGGGTACCTGTCAAGAATCGGCCTGGCAAGTCATAAGTGCGGTATATGACTCACACTGTTCGGGAATCGGGATGGATCTGATCACAGGCATACGCTACTACTCCCCCTACCCCAACTGGTAGAATGGATCCAAACAGGACACGTCACTGCACGGGATTCTAATGAGAAGGTCGCGAACCTGCTCTAGAATCAGTGACCATATATCGAGCAAGAGCTACAAGGGTGCTTGCACAATACATCCCAACCTAAGAAGGAGAGACATCTCTCGTCGGGATCCAAGAATACCAATCCGTGAGAACCATGTGTCGGGAATAAGCATATCAACACTAAGTACATGAATCATAACAGTTATCATAAATTGTGAATAAGTTATCAGAGAATGTACTCGCCTGGGGTCCTGCTGTCAATATGAATCAGGGTTCAGAGTAAAGCCACAGACCTAAAGATGAAATAATACAGGAGCTGATCAGGGTCAAAAGATATACTAACATCTAGGTCAACTAAGACAAACTGGGTCAAGGTTGACGTACAGTTGACTTTGGTCAACTGGTCAACTCTGGTCAACCCTAAGTCTAATCTAGGTTAAATAGGTCAATGGTTGACCTACAGTTGACTTTGGTCAAAAGTCAACGTTGGTCAAGTCTGATCAAACCTAGGTCAACTGTTGACTCTACTTCGACGTCTAGTCAAAGTAGTCAACCATGGTCAAGCTAGTCTCTATAAACATCTACAAGGTCAACTTATGAATTTCAGTGATTTAGAAATCACTGAAATCGACGGGTCTCTAAAACAACCAAAAGGAGAAAATATTATAATAATAGGGTGACACGAAAAGGAAAGAAATCTACAGATGTTGTCGGATGGTGAAACAACCATTACCAACGTGTCCAGAATGGTCAAATCAGCTAGGATAGCCTGTCCAAAAGTCCAATTTGGATACAGGGGCAAAACGGTAATTTCGGGCCAAAATGATGTCCGCCGTTGGACACACTTTGCACCGAAAAACGTGCCGAAATAAAAGTGCACAAAACCTAACAAATTGTATGTCCACGAATCCAAAATGACGATACAAACCCAACAGTATATCCGAAATTGGATTCCGTTGACCCGATCTCAAATTGGTCCGTTGACCCGGACATTGGAAACCGATTTGCACGAAAAAGCGTGTCGGAGCCAATGTCCTCAAAACTCAGCAAATTATATGTCAACGAGTCCAGAATGACGATACGAACTCAACGGTATATCCGGAATTGGATTCCGATGAGCCGATCTCAAATTGACCCGTTGGCCTGGATATTGGTATTCGACTTGCACCGAAATGCGTGCCGAAACCAATGTCCACTAAAACCTAGCAAATTATATATCAACGAGTCTAGAATGACGATACGAACTCAACGGTATATCCGGAATTGGATTCCGATGAGCCGGCGTCAAAAAGTCCCGTTGACTCAGAAAGTGGGACCCGCTTTGCACCGAAATGCGTGCCAGGGCCCACGTTCTCCAAATCAGGCAAACTTTATATGAAAACATGCCAGAACGATGCCACGAGTCTACTGGTGGTGTCAGAATTTGAATCCGGAGTCCCGGGTTCAAAAATGGAATTTTACAAGTGCAACACTAAGAATTCGAACGGCCAACTTTGGCGTCGAATTCGATCGACCTAACAAGCTCAAACTGAAATAAAATCTAAAGGAGGCAGGAAGAGGGTTATACCAGCTGTGCACCGGAACTAGTGGCGCGCAAAACGGAGCTGCGGCGACGAAGATACGAACCCGCAAAGTTGGCGTCGCAAAACTGTCCAAAAATAGCACAATTTAAAACGTCAACTTGGTGGCCGGTTTTGATGTATCAAACGACGAAATTAACGGGTGAAATTTGAGAGGGATGAAGGGGTATATACCGAGATTGAGACGGAGCGAAGAAATCGCCGATCCAACGGTCGGATTCTCCAGAAAATCAGCGCGAAGTTGCTGCCCCGAGACGTGAATTCTGGACTTCGCGCGCGCGCGTCACGGCGGAATCTCGTGCAAAACGCACGGATCGACTGTTTCTCGCGTCGGGGATGACGGAGGCGGCAAGGGGGGTCCTCGCCCGAGGTCGCCCGGCCATGGGGGGCCGGCCACGACGACCACGACCGGCGACGGCGGTGCCGGCACGCGTGGCCGCGCGCACGTGGTCG
This sequence comes from Iris pallida, assembly GCA_029216955.1. Lineage (NCBI taxonomy): Eukaryota > Viridiplantae > Streptophyta > Magnoliopsida > Asparagales > Iridaceae > Iris > Iris pallida. The sequence goes on from JANAVB010006394.1 coordinate 6,811,458, forward strand.
TGCGCACATTGTTGCGCTGCGGCTGCTGCAGCTGCGGCTGCGCTGCGCTCGCGCGCGCGTCGGGGCAGGCCAGGCCGACCACGGCGGGCGACGGCGACTGCGGCACGGTGGCGTGCGGGTGGTGGTGAAGTTGGTTTAGGTGGTGGAGATGATGATGGTGAATGGTGAAGATGATGGAGATGATGATGGTGAAGATGATGGAGATGAGGAGGAGAGGGAGGAGGAGAAGGTGGTCGTGGGTGGTGCTCGGCTTAAGGGGGCTGGGAGCTGTAGAATAATGAGAGGGAAGAGAGAGAAAGAGAGTATGAGTGTGTGTGTATTTTAATATATGATAAGAGAGAGAGAGAGATAGATATTTTAGAAAGAGAAAGAAGTAGAGAGAGGGAGTGGGGGTCTGCTCGTGTACACGTGAAGGAGGGGGGTGCTGGTGATGTGAAGAGGGAGAGGGATGTGATGGTGTGGGGAGTTAATGAGGAGAGAGGGAGAAAGATATTAATTTGTGTGTGTAGATATTAAGGGAGGAGAGAGAGAGACTAATAGAATAGAGAGAGATGGGGAGGGTGTAGTCGGCTGCTCATGGGGAGAGGGGTGAGGTAGTGAGGGGTGTTGGTGTTTTAAGGAGAGAGTGTGTATAATATATATATATGTATATATATATTATGTATATATATATGTGTATATATATACCATGAGAGAATTAGATATTTACATAAAAAGAGATATTTAGGGTAGAGGAAAAAATATCAGTAGGGATATGGACAATCACGATGGAGGGCAACATGGAGCTGGGTTCGGGTTCGGTAGAGCCGGGTCGGGCCAAAATCGGACGAGGTGCAATATTCGAATTAAAATAGGTGTTTATAATCATGGGCAAATAAATAACATATGGGGATTCAAATAAATGGGACACAAGTGGCAGGTGGGTAGTAGGCTTCGTGTGGGCCATGTTCCTATTTGAGGTCGACTGGATTGGACCGATATCGGGCCCGAAAATTAAATGGGAAATTAAATCAGATTTTACGGCAGATAATTAATTGGCCTAAATTGAACCGGAAGTTGTGCGAAGGAAATGGAGCACAAAATGGAGTGTCTGAGTGGGACACAATGGTCATGGATGAAGAGCGTCTCGAGTAGATCAGGCATGACAAGTTGGTTTCAAGAAAAAGGCTAGTCTGGTGCTCCTAAATTCAAAGTCACAGTAACGCGCTTATGAGGATCAAAAATAAAAGTGGGAATTCAATTAATAATTAAATGGTCTAATATTGACCCGAACTTGCGCGAAGCAAAAAGGATACAAGGGAACAAGTTCGAGTGGGACACGATATATCAAAATGAAGATAATCTCGTCTACTACAAACTCCAAGAAGGAAGTTTCCAGAGACTGGCATCCCTGATGCTCTAGAATTCCAAGTCACGGTAAAGAGCATTAAATCAAATAATAATCAAATAATAATAATCTAATTAATTGATTATTAAAATTAAAAAAAATTAGCCCTAAATTCAGGGGCTTACACCTGGACCTTAATTGGGTAATACAGTACATTCATACAAACGAGGCACGATCTCGCCGAAATTTTTGTACTACCTGCTCTACGATGCACCCCTCGGGTCAGATCGTACACCATCTGAGGGTCCCGTAAGCATGTTTCTCCTAGGCCAGACCGGTCATGTGGCCGCAGGTACCGTATGAGGAACAAAATCATACTTGTCGACAAGTTGTCCAATGACCATGCAAGACTCGACTCAAACTGACGTCTCACACATCCATCCTTCTTTCAATGTTACCATCTCTTCCCAAAACCAAATTCAAGACTTCTATCCTTGAGACCCCTCGACGACCCACGGTCGCGAGCATTCTTTCCATGTTACCATATCATTTCATTCAACTCATGAATGCCTATTTGATAGTCCTTTCTCTAAAACTCACTTGAATCAATTGTGGTCCTCGCCTTAACACTAAGTCCGTGACATCGTGCCTTAAACCGACTTACGTTCTACGCGACGCTATCGCCCAAGTCATACTTTATATGACAGGCGTTGAGACCGTAAGACTCTGTGTTTATACTCAGCCGCAGAACTCGTACGACCTAGCTTGGTACTACTCCGATAGCCTAACATATCTTGCCTTACTTAATGCACAACGGCTCGACGAGCAAAGGCTGCGTCAAGCCTCGTATTGCGGAAATATGCCGCACATGCGTTCGACTTCTGAACGATCAGGTCATTTGGGTGCCTATGACTTATGTCATAAGCCGTGCAACGCAACTTAACTCATGAGGCAAGCCAAGGCTATGCCAAGCCTTGGATGATAGGACCGTGCATGCTTTATGAAGCATTTATGCAGGTGACGCCTATGACTTAGGCTACGTTCATAACTTTGCCTACTCAACCAACATTCCTTCCCCCTAGCCACGGGACGAAGGATCGAGTGTCATTTTCAAAGCACGCCGTGCACCAACTCTAAGCCGACCGTTAGACATTTCTATATTCTAGCTCAATTCGATCCATCGGGATTATTCTCTTATCTATGTGGATTCGTCTCTTTTATTATCAGCCTACTTGTGCAAGTTGAAAACATACAATTTATTATGTGGAGGCTCAGATGAGGCAAGTTCACCGAAACTACCCCACCTGAGCGAGCGGTCGCCTCGACCGAGCGATGTCTTCGAGCAGCCGTTGTAAGGCTAAGTCTGAACGCTGTTGGCGTTTCGATTTCTCCGATTGACTGAGCGGGACAGGCCACTACACCTTCCCCCTCGTCCCTGCCCCGGCGACCCCCTCGTCCCTGGTGACCTCGTCGTCGCTCCTGTCATTTCTGTGTTTATTTTAACTTAAATTTATTATTAGCAACTAAGAATGCTATGCTATACAGAATCATGTTATTTTTGGGTTTGTTTTAACTTGAATCTGGTCGAAATTTGACCTAAACTGCCCGATATTCCAAAATTTGGGAAAGGCTTCCCGAAATTGCCTGGATATTAGCTTGAGATCAGCCTACATGTATAGTTGATTTGGTTCAAATTTCATGTCCATATTTTGAAGTGACTTTTGACAAATTTAGACTAATTTAGCAATTGAATTATGAAAATTTTGATGTAGTTATGCAATTATTCATGGTGTGTTGCCAAGCGGGAAACGACAAGCTTACATCTTGGAGGATGCAGGTTCAGGTCACGAAAATAACCTTTATATATATATATATATATATATATATATATGTGTGTGTGTGTGTGTGTGTGTGTGTGTGTGTGTGTGTGTGTTGTGAAACCTAGGGTTTTAGAATTTATTAATTATTGGATTTGTAGCGTAATATTAGTCTAATTATTATTATTATTATTATTATTATTATATTATTCGGTTAGAAAAATATTATTTTAAAAAAAATATATTGGATTTTTTATTGTGCCCTGTCCCGACCCCGTGACCGGAGTCCGACCCCGAGTTCGAACCCGAGTTCGAACCCGGTTTCCCGAAACCCAATCCCGTTCCGAACCCATCTTTATTCATTCTTTTAAAAAAATCCTGACTTTTATTCTTAAAAAAAAATAAAAACAAAAACTCACTTGGCCTGGTCTCCCCACGACCAGGCCATCCCCTCTTTTCCTCCACTTCAAAACTCTCCTCACCACTCCTCTCCACACATTTCGTTCCCCACCCCTTTTTATAATAACACCCCACCAGCACCACTTCTCCCACTCCTTCTATTAACTTCCCTCAACTCACTCTCTTCCCCTCACTTTCATTCCCCTCAACTCACACTCTTTTCCCTAGCCCCTCCAGAGCTCCACCCGGCACCCAAGCCCGCCGATCCCGGCCTCCGCTCGCACGACCCCAGCACCGCCTCCGCCGGCTCGTCCAGCCCGGCACCGCCCTCCCGCACGCGCCCCAAGACCGCGCCCAGCCGGCCGTCCGTGTCTCCCGCCCGCGAGCCCCGACCCCGCTCCGGCCAAGCCCAGCCGCGCGCCCCCGGCCGCCCCGTGCCCGGCCAGCGCCCCTCCGGCGTCGACCTCGCGAGCCCCTGCGCGCTGCCTCCCAGCGCCGGCGACCCCCGTCCGAACGTCGCCTCCAGCACCTTTCGGCCGTTCCCCGCCGTGCCCTACCCTTGCGCCCGTCGATTTTTCTCCGACGATTTCGGCCAGACCCCGCCCCTGTCCCCGCCCGGCTCAGCCCGCGTGCGCCCCGTTGTTCCAACAGCGCTGTCCAGCGTTGTTTCGATATTTTTCTGTTGCTGTCCGCGAGTTGGGACTTTCCCGAGTCCGCGGGAATGTGGTTTTCTTTTCTATATCATCTGAGAGCTCTAGCCGAGCAACCCAAGGTATATCTCGTGTCCCCGTGTCCCTACCTTAGTGTCGATGATGATACGGTCCCCGATCCCGTTACGGGATTCGGTTTAGGCGATTGTAGTTTCGGATTTTTTCAAATTCCATCTCAGAATAATTCGGTTTTGTGGATTCCGGTTTCTCGAACTTTATTTCGGGATTTTCGAATTCAATTCGGGAGTATTCTGTGGTTTTTGCTACAAAAAATTATGATGTGTTTTCAGGTTGAATATTATTTTGTGTGGAATATTATTATGGATGGTTTGGGTTGTTTCCCTGGTTTGGGATATTGTTTATGTTAATTTTTGGCACCGTCCCAGGATTGGGTTATCCCAATTACAGAGGAGATGCTGCCCAAATTTTCGGGAAAGTTTTCAAAAATAAAGTATTTTAAAATGGGATTCTATTTTCAAATTCGGTATTTTGCAAACGGATTACAAAAGTGGTTTTGTCGATTTGAAAGTGGATTTTAGATTTTTGTATCACCAGTTAGACGACGACCATATCGGTCGAATGAGCCTCGGCGAAGCACAAACGCTATAGGGTTCCTGTACGTTGAGGCGCTAGCCAACAACATGACATTTGGACCAAGTCTGAGACACATTTTACAACTATATTTATAATTATTTTTTAGAGCTGGTACTGCTGTTAGTATTTTTGGTGCAGGGCTTCGACCTACTGTTTGGACCGTTCGCGACACTCTGCGCTCGCCTAGATAATTAATTAATTTATTTAAAAATTTGTAAAGGGCATAAGTCCAGTTTTCTATTTTATTTCGCTGTGACCCTGTATTGTGTAGTTTAAGTTTTTACTTTCTTTTCTGAGTTGGTTCATTATTAGACGCGTAACTATAATTTGGGTATTAATTATTTTGTATAAAATTAATAAGATTTTTCACGATTAATTAACTTGAATAAAATATTGGTAAGATAACGAAGTCCATGTTTTATCACTAAAAGAAAAATCTAGTTATATATATATATATTTTTTAAAATATAAAGTTTTGCCAAATTAACCGGTAATTGCCATTTTTCCAATTAATCAATAATCGACTTATTTAATAAATAATAACGAATGTAGATTGTGACGTTAGACGATTTCCGGTAGATTAATTAATAAACTTAAAACCTAACTAGGGTCTACTTCTAGAGATTGTAACTAGCACACCTAGAATGGTTTCATTTTGGTTCTAAGCCAAGGTTCTCAACTGTAGGATCTCGGAGACGAACCTGACATCCTCCTCGGTACCGACTTTCCCGATCCAGTCAATTAACAGAGGCAAGTTACGGTTATGTTTTCTTGTATTTTATTTAGTAATTGTCTAGCTGCATGTTTAAACCACATTGCTACACTGAACTCTCTCCTAGGGTTCAGATATTGATTGATATTGTTGTGGAGATTGGGAGAATAGTGTAACGTTTATGGCCAATACCCCTCATACTGCATATTGATTGTGCGAGCTTACCCCTCTTACACACGGGAATAAGCCGTATCGCGTCGCTAGGACGCTATTGTATAACCCAAGCCGGTCATAGACGATTACACATTCAAATCACATTGTTTTTAATCGTAGAATTACTGAAAAATATTGTTTCAACTGTTTAGCCTGCACTTTTCCATTATTACTTGAATATGAGATACATATTCGTACTTGCTCCCTCATGACTGGAGACAACATTTTTAGGTGACATTGAGGATGCTGAGCTATTGTCCAATAGCTATTATGACCCGGTTTTGTATCATGTGGTGTTACCGGAGTCTCCCTTGGAGGACGCAGGACCTGAGGCCGACGAGCCGACCGCTTAGCTAGTCGTTTCTAGTTCTCTAGTTCTTATTGTTTTGGAATTTGTAGATTTGAATTCAGCATTTTTTCAGTTCTTTCATTTCCAGTTGTACTTTTCAAATGTTGAATAAAAGTTTTAAATTTTTTGTATATTGAGTTGTGACAAATGTATAGATGTTGTTGTGAATACCTGCATATAGAACAACTTACTACCGCCGTCTCACAACGGTGCAGGCTGGACATGATCCGGTTCGACCCAATAATTTGGGATCGGGTCGTGACATGTGTGGGTAAGGCTGTGTATATTTTGACGATCCCCAAATCCAACCCTTCGTAAGTGGGAGCCTCGTGGCACTAGGACGTCCTTTAGTTACACAATTATTTACCGAAACCAACATGTTTCTATATTACCAATTTACAAATTATCTTTACATTGTAATATTCCAATTCATATATTTTATAAAAGCTTTGGTATTCTATCATGAACTGCCCCATCCCGAACTGCCTAATAATGCCAGAAATGTTGATATTAAGTCATTCAAATTCAACACACCCAAACATAAGCACATGTCACCAATCCATCCTCCCAACACACACATACACATACACACATAAAAAATACGACACCGACACACTCACTGATACGACACTGACACACTGAAACAAGATGATGGTTCCTTTAGTTAGCTTGCTTATGTTACAATTATATTCTCTGTGAATATCGATCTTACCAGATGGCACCCATGATCCGAGCAGCGGCACGTCGTTTGAGGGAAACACAGATTGCTGAGGTGGCTCCTCCTACTGTTAAGGAGGAAGTGGCACCGATAGCTAGTGAGACCGTGAGTTCCATTCATCCAGCACTTGCAGTGGAATGGCATTTTTCCGTCGTCGATCCTACTTTTTCGAAGATGTTGCGTGATGGTATCATTGAGCGTATACGTGAGCTGCGTGGTCGTCATTAGTTTAGTTCTATGGATATATTTTGTGTTGGACTATTAGTACTTATTACCAACTGTACTTGTTTTATGGAAATGAGTTTATGGACTTAATTATGGACTTATTACCAGTTATACTTGTTTTATGGAGATTAATTATGGACTTATTACCACTTGTTTTATGGAGCCCTTCACGGCTAATCGATCTCTCTCCCTCTAGTAAGCTCATCGAAAGACCTGGCGCCCAATACTAAAACAACATTGGGGAAGGTGGGATGCTAGGTGGACAGGATTGGACGTTAACCTAGAGAGCTAGCCCTGATTCCGTCTTCATTGACCGAGTAGCTGGACAAAGAACAAAGGAACGAGACCTATCTCACTCATCCGGACTCGTTCGATTAATGGTGTTGCTGTCAGCCCTATTCCTAGAGATCTGGGATGGAGTGACGCAAGAAAAGTAGGACTGAGATCGATACAGTTGCCCAGGCATCCAATGCATTTAGTACAACTGACTGAGCACCAATACAAGATTGATGCTTAAAAGAAAACATTCCACATTTTCGCACGCGATTCGCCGTTGAAGGCTCCTTGATTTGATACTAGCACTTGAGAGCGAAAGGAAGCCTCTTCTTTCGATGAACAAAAAATCTTTTGAAAACGAGTGAAAGAGAGTCTCAAACTTAAAGAAGACTGAAATTCAAGTCCTAATCTTTCTTCCCTCTCAAAGATCTACCTCTTCTTACCCTATCTCGGTAATGGTCCGGTCGCTAACCCATTTTTGGAGTTAGAAAATCTCTATAGGATGCAACCCAAGTTGTTTCGCTCATCGAGAATAATTTTCATCCCCAAGCAAAAATGGAAATTCGATTGGTCATGAACATCCTAAGGTGCTGCTAAATGGAAGGATCTTATCAACATCCATGAATGAGAAATCATAGATCGAACTACGACATCATCCTTACGGGGGATGATAGGGAGTCCATCGTTGAGCTGAAGTCTAACCAAGGTCTTTGATGTTAAAGACCTAGGTACTATGAAGTCTTTCTTGGGAATAGAGGTAGCTCGTTCCAAGTCTGGTATATTCATTTCCAAGAGAAAGTACACCATGGATCTCTTACGAGAGACCGGGAAGTTGGGAGCAAGGCCTAATTAGGCTAAGTCTTCTGTGTGGTCAATTCTGATACACTATGGTTATATGGTTATGTCATGTGATACACTATTACCACTTGTTGTATCATGATTACTTGGGATTCTATTTCAATGTTTAGGATATGTCATGATTAATGCGCCTATTACTTTTACAAGTGTTTCAACGAGTGCATGTATCTATCTTACAGAATTATCCTCAAATGGATATGGATCTGAATTACTATCTGCGGAATCGTTCTTGGATGTACAACCGTCATTCTGATAACATGTGCGGTGTGCGTGATGAATTCATAGAAGGTGTACAGCAGTTCCTGCAGTTTGACAAGACGTTCCCTCTGTACATGGAC
>JANAVB010006394.1:6824993-7319151 GCA_029216955.1 Iris pallida
CTCCATGTATTTCTACCATTCACAAATTCCTCCAAAATTTTTCTACCAAAGTGATGTGCATCGTGTCTCTGCCCCTTCCCATCCATTATATTTCTTGTACAAGTATATCGTTCATCCGTGCCCGACAACCCCGGACACAACCCATTTCCATCCTCGTGTCTCGTAGGACACCAACTCAGCTTGTGTCGGACACCCCGACACATCCCAAACCTTAGCCCTAAACCAAATCCTGTCGCCACCTTTGCCACGCACCATCGCCACCACCACCACAATCATCTTTCCGATCCCAACCTCCCCTTCGACCTCGGCCACCCAACAACCGGCCACAACCACCACCCTCTACTACCAAATTTGTGTCGTCGCTTGGCCGCAGCCGCCCGACCCCACGGGGCTCCAACGACCAGACCCCGCCGCAACTAGCCAGCACGTTCGTCTTCATCGGCACCTCCACAACCATCCACAACACTCCCCCTTCGCAGTCGCGGCAAACCCGACCACACCCGGAAATCACCCACCGCCACCAACAGTCGACGCCACCCCCAGATTGAACAAAAAAAAAATAATAATGGGACTCACCACAGCCGCCGAACTTCTCGCATCCGGCCACCCGACGCCGCCGCCCACTCTGGGTCGCGCGCGCCTCCGCCGTGACCTCAGAGCCGCCGTCTCCTCTTCCAGCGACAAGGACCCGACTCCGCCGCCTCCTCTTCCAGCGACAAGGACCCGACTCCGTCGCCTCCTCTTCCAGAGACGAGGACCCGGCTCCGCCCTGGCCTCCACGACCTCGGCCGAGCGCGACCGAGCTCCGTGCTCATCCTTCCCCTTCGGATCCACACAATAGCTCCCCTCCGAAGCCCGCCGGTGAGCCTCACCGTGCCAGAACTTTCTAGGCCGTCTCCATCGAAGCCGACGCGTCCATCCGCCGCGCCGCACCACCGCGGGCAGCACCCCAGCGCCGGCGCCCAGAGCCGCCGCGCCACCAACCCTCCGCCGAGCTTCCCTATGTAAGACCCCTTTCTTCCGCTCCCCTCTTCCTCCTTCTTCTTCTTCCTCACGATTTTTTTTTCTCTCACTAGAGAAGAAATCCCTTAAGTCACCTCTTTCCTTTTCTCTTACTCTTACCCACTCCCTACTTCTATGCTGTGGCTTAATACTTCTCTTCGTTTATGAGGGAGACAACACAAATGAATAAGTTTTTACTGTTGCCTTTAGAGAGTATTAGTATTTAGTATTTATTTATTTATTTTATTTTATTTTTTTATTTTTTTTTAAAAAAAGGTTAAAGAGTATTAGTATTTTAAAAGGTTAAGAGTATTATTATTATTATTATTATTATTATTATTATTATTATTATTATTATTATTAGATATTACTGTTATTATGATTATGTTATAATATATATTTGTTATTTTATTTTTACTAGTGTACTGCGGATAGGATTATTTGAATAATAGGGATATATGAAATTTAAATTACTATTTTTATCAATAATCTATTTCATAGTACGGTTAATTGAGTTTTGGGTTCGCTACTACTTTGGGCAACAAAATATATCTGGATTTATTAAAAGAATTATAGGCACATTTTTGTACTACCAATTATAAAATATTCTAGGCCATATTTCGAAAACTGATTTGGGATTTTTTACCAAATACTCCTTAAAGCATATTTTACAACTAAACTATTTTTGACTAATAAGATGAAAACTTCAAAATTATTACATATAAATATTTTCAAGTATTTTCCCTACAAATCCCTTGGACTAAGGAAAACATATTTTTAAATAGTAGAAAAGTTTTCTAAAATAATATAAATACTCTTCTCTTCAAATTCTCGCTATTTGGCGACCTTATGACTAAATCATGTCTTTCCTATTCCCTCGCGGATTCAGACCTTCACCTCGACCATGGCTAATGGACAATTGGACTTGTCAGATCATCGCACCACCAGGCGACACACCAGGCAAGACACCTTGCCTTTACTGTTTAAATTTCCTGCTCAATATCATGCATGTTGTGTTTATTTTTTAGTTGTTTCTTTCTAAATTATATGTAGATGCAAATTACTATATTTATACAAATGGCTTAGAGTTAAGGGACTACCGTCAAATTTAGTGTGTCTCATTGACTTGTCACGATGGTACACGAGTTGTGTGTGAGAGTTGTGAGTATCATGTAGTGGTCACTTACGTATTGGCTGATCACCCGTGCGCATGCGTAGGAATAACTGTCAGTAGATGCATGTTAGAAGACTTGACAGTTATCTATTATAAACCCGTGTTGTGGAAATGACACGTGTTGGTGTGTCGTGGTAACGATGCACATATAGTATCATTGGGGGGAAGGGGACAGCTACTAGCGTAGGGGCTACTATTATTTTACACATTTGGGAGATAGTGTCTCGGATGAGCGCTACGTGTTACCCGGTCGATAGTGTCTCGGATGAGCGCTACTTGTTGGCCACTCTTTATTACATGCTTGAGACAGCCCCTGCGTAGAACGTTATCCTCTAAATTGGAATCCACATAGAATGGTTAGGAACCTTTACCCATGCATACTTTTCTATTGAGCTTTATTTATTCAGTTTATCGGCATGATATTATGTGTCGTATTACGTCCCTCTGAGGACCTGGTTTTTCCCCAGGTGTGTGTCTTCGTGATTTCTTGTAGGTGCTCTAGCTAAGGCCATGACTTGCGCTTTATTCTGCCGTGATGATTGCTCTTGGACTCGTCACTTGCTCTCGCTTGCTAAATTCTTTCCTTATATATTTTTCATGTTTAATTTGGTTGGTAGTGGACTTTGTCTCCGCCCAACTATTGTGTACTTGACAAACTCAAAGTTGCTATTTATCTTTGTGGATGAGATTTAGTGTCTTGGCTTTCTACATTTACAGCTTATGTATATATACGAGTCGTATAATTACTCGTATGTATACAGCTGGCATGTTACGTATCTAGTCTCAAGTATTTGGGACTGGGGCGTTACATGTTTTTGTGGTGGCCCATGCAGGTCCAGTTTATCACTTCGGTTACTTTATCGTACCGATGTGAGCCTGCAATTTAGGATTAGAGTCTAGAATCTCATCCACTTACTTGACATCCTTTTCTTGACTTCAAAATTTTGACTCTCGTTCGACCTCCTTGATCTACATCTTGCTTGACTTCTTCCTACCGTAATCCTTACTTCCACATTTGATAGGAAGATGACTCCCTTAGTATATGTTCATAGGTCAACCACATGGCTAGAAGGACTATATTGACAATTGGAATACGTTGAGACCCTAATTGAGTTATAAAAATATTTTTCTAGAAGTATAATCTTAAAGATTAGTTTATTCCAAGTTGGGTAGTAACAACATTAATAACTTCGAAGGATTTTTGGATCTACAAAAAGGATAGTGGAATCCACATACAATTGAGAAGGGAAATTGAAATAAATTTTGAGTTTTGATTTTTGAAGATCCTTGAAAAATATTTATGATTCATTTGATTATAGCTATACATCTTTAAAGAGATATAAATTTAGTTGCAAAGGATTTATAAATTTTAATGCTACTACAAGATTTATATGGAGATTGATAAGATTTGGTAAACTCTTAAGGTTTTAAATTGAGTTGTACGATCTATGATTAATATGTTTGAAAATTTGAATTTTAAGTTTAAGATTTGGGTTAATGATATATGGAGATTGATTTGTGGCTCAATAAAAGTTTATTCAAGATTGATTAGACAATTTGAGAAATTTTAATTCATGGTTTTGTTGCCACTAAATAAAGGAAAGTCTAGTTTATGATACCTTTTGAAAAAAAAAAAAAAAAAAAAAATAGGGGGGGTGTGTTATGATAAAGGTTACCTTGAGGTGGATTAAAGAAATTTAAATTATGGTTATGTTTGGCAGCTTGGAATGATAGGATATTAGATTATTTTGAGAACAATATTGCGAAATTTTTGATGAACTCAAATTTATAGATTTAAAATCTTATTTGGATAGGCAACCAAGATAGACAGCAGTAGTCCACATTAATTGCCATATCACTCATGACCATGATAGTCGTATATACTCAAATGCAGCTAGTCATCTACCAACCCATGTGATTATATATCAATATTGAATTACTCAATCTTTCATCGTGATCATCTAACCATTGCAATTTAAAATGATTTGATCGTTCCTAGAGACTATCCTCTCTAGAACTGTGTCCTGAATCTATTTTATCATGATCTGTTAGATTCCTTAATTATTCTTACTTCGTGTTATATCTTGATTTTATTTTGTGTTCGGCAACTAAACACCTTATGAAATTCCCACTTTCTATTTTAAATCCTTTTGTGCCCTTTACCATGTCTTGGATATTTGGAGCACAACACTAGACTTTTCCATCCAACAAATTTCATATGCAAGACCTAGACGAGCCCACCTTCATGTAGATATATCACGTGCCACTAAAACACGTCTCCTTGTACTCTAATTTCATATTACGACTTTCGGGTCAAAAACACTGGACTCTAATCCCTACCGTGACACCAATATACTTTTTTTGGGACTCGACCTCGACTCGATTCTTTCGACCCGATATATGATTTTGTTCTACTTAATTCCTTACATGCTTAACCTTGCATTTTATCTTGATTGCTAGATCTATCACACCATTAGTTTAATTCTTGTAAGTTGGGTAGATCTCACGACCTAACCAACATTTTGTGGACCACATTGATAGGTTCACTTGGACCATTGAATTCAGTAGACCCTAAATTATCTAGTCAACCAAGCCGACTGCATAGGCCCAAATTTCGGGCGGAACTTAGATTTTATAAGATCTTGGACAAATTGATTTCTTTCATCTTTACCCTTTACTTATTATTTTATCTACCTATGATGCTAAAATAACTTAGCATAAATTTTGCAAGCTTATTTTCTTATCAAGCTTGATCATGACGTATCTTATTGGGTCGCTCCCACTAACATACTGTCTAATCAGAACCGGTGCATGATGGTCTGATCAACCTATTGCACTTCGGTTCGCTTTTCGTATATTATTCTACGCGTATGGAGACATAGTCAAACTTGCCCTAGGGTCTCATCCGCGACTGCCTTGACAATTCTACTTGAAATTTTTTCGTCGTCTTTTAACCACGTATTCGTATTCGATAATATCATCCTTGAACTCTATATTGCATTCGCCTTCACCTACCTTAGAAGAGCGAAGACGCTTGTACTTGAATTCCCTCTAGCCCTCCTACCGATTATGACCATTACCGTTCCATGTGACTATATCCACGTCTTAACTAATCGTCCATTTTCTTGGCCCTATATTTACTATCGTGACCTTCTAATCGCTTAAGATTAGAAGTGACCCTAATCACTCCCTTAATCAACCGGCTCTCAAGAAACCCTATTTTTAAGGCCTCTAATCTATTTCCTCTAGTTACCCCGCTAACCTTTATCGCATGTTCTAACTTTAAACCTTGCTCATTTTCATCCTTGCGTCAACCCATGATTATTCTCGCCGTTATGAAAATCGAGACTTCCTAGTGCACTTTTCACCCCTCTACTAATTCTTAATTTCGAGGACGAAATTCTTTTAAGTTGGGTAGGATGTAAACCCCTAAATTTCTACTACAATTTTAAATTTTTTTGGGTTATTTATTGATATTTGAATTTTACTTTGTATTTGTACGTCTCGATGTCGTACTGTACGTCGCGCGCAAAATTTTATTTTTTTTTCGTACTTACTCGTCGAGTGCGAATATGTGCGAGGTACAAATTTTAGAAAAAATAGTTTGGATTTATTTATCGAAAATAGTTTCAAAGTATATATATAGAATTTCGAGTTTATTATTTATTTATGAAAAGCCTTACATGTTTGCAGTAAAATAATAAATATGATTATTATAAAATGGTATATTAGAAAAGCAAGTTTTATATTTTAAAATTATTTATCAGTATATATATGTAATTTTCGAAATTAACTAATAGCATATTTTAATAGATGTGAAAAATATATTTTAATCTTGTTTAATTTAATAGTTTATTAATTTGGATAATTTAAATTGGAAAAGGTTTTGTTTTAAATACACTTTTAAATATAAGAGATATCCATATTTGATTTGGATTCGTTCCAATTATTTTTTTAAACTATCTAAATATAATAAAATACTATCTATTGGGGTTTTAAACCAATTATAGTCCTATCCAAATGGGTATTCCCACCTCCTATAAAAGGAGAGGTACTCCTCCATGTATTTCTACCATTCACAAATTCCTCCAAAATTTTTCCACCAAAGTGCTGTGCATCGTGTCTGTGCCCCTTCCCATCCATTATATTTCTTGTACAAGTATATCGTTCATCCGTGCCCGACAACCCCGGACACAACCCATTTCCATCCTCGTGTCTCGTAGGACACCAACTCAGCTTGTGTCGGACACCCCGACACATTCCAAAACCTTAGCCCAAAACCAAATCCTGTCGCCACCTACGCACCATCGCCACCACCACCACAATCATCTTTCCGATCCCAACCTCCCCTTCGACCTCGGCCACCCAACAACCGGCCACAACCACCACCCTCTACCACCAAATTTGTGTCGTCGCTTGGCCGCAGCCGCCCGACCC
Source organism: Iris pallida (assembly GCA_029216955.1). NCBI lineage: Eukaryota > Viridiplantae > Streptophyta > Magnoliopsida > Asparagales > Iridaceae > Iris > Iris pallida. The sequence goes on from JANAVB010006394.1 coordinate 6,831,607, forward strand.
CACGGGGCTCCAACGACCAGACCCCGTCGCAACTAGCCAGCACGTTCGTCTTCATCGGCACCTCCACAACCATCCACAACACTCCACCTTCGCAGTCGCGGCAAACCCGACCACACCCGGAAATCACCCACCGCCACCAACAGTCGACGCCACCCCCAATTTGAAGAAAAAAAATATAATAATAATGGGACTCACCACAGCCACCGAACTTCTCGCATCCGGCCACCCGATGTCGCCGTCCACTCTGGGTCGCGCGCGCCTCCGTCGTGACCTCAGAGCCGCCGTCTCCTCTTCCAGCGACGAGGACCCGACTCCGCCGCCTCCTCTTCCAGCGACAAGGACCCGACTCCGCCGTCTCCTCTTCCAGCGACAAGGACCCGACTCCGTCGCCTCCTCTTCCAGCGACGAGGACCCGGCTCCGCCCTGGCCTCCACGACCTCGGCCGAGCGCGGCCGAGCTCCGCGCTCATCCTCCCCTTTCGGATCCACACGACAGCTCCCCTCCGAAGCCCGCCGGCGAGCCTCGTCGTGCCAGAACTTTCTAGGTCGTCTCCATCGAAGCCGACGCGTCCATCCGCCGCGCCGCACCACCGCGGGCAGCGCCCCAGCGCCGGCACCCAGAGCCGCTGTGCCACTAACCCTCCGCCGAGCTTCCCTACGTAAGACCCCTTTCTTCCGCTCCCCTCTTCCTCCTTCTTCTTCTTCCTCACGATTTTTTTTTCTCTCACTGGAGAAGAAACCCCTTAAGTCACCTCTTTCCTTTTCTCTTACTCTTACCCACTCCCTACTTCTATGCTGTGGCTTAATACTTCTCTTCGTTTATGAGGGAGACAACACAAATGAATAAGTTTTTACTGTTGCCTTTAGAGAGTATTAGTATTTAGTATTTATTTATTTATTTTATTTATTTTATTTATTTTATTTTTTTATTTTTTTATTTTAAAAAAAAAGGTTAAAGAGTATTAGTATTTTAAAAGGTTAAGAGTATTATTATTATTATTATTATTATTATTATTATTATTATTAGATATTACTGTTATTATGATTATGTTATAATGTATATTTGTTATTTTATTTTTACTAGTGTACTGCGGATAGGATTATTTGAATAATAGGGATATATGAAATTTAAATTACTATTTTTATCAATAATCTATTTCATAGTACGGTTAATTGAGTTTTGGGTTCGCTACTACTTTGGGCAACAAAATATATCTGGATTTATTAAAAGAATTATAGGCACATTTTTGTACTACCAATTATAAAATATTCTAGGCCATATTTCGAAAACTGATTTGGGATTTTTTACCAAATACTCCTTAAAGCATATTTTACAACTTAAACTATTTTTGACTAATAAGATGAAAACTTCAAAATTATTACATATAAATATTTTCACGTATTTTCCCTACAAATCCCTTGGACTAAGGAAAACATATTTTTAAATAGTAGGAAAGTTTTCTAAAATAATATAAATACTCTTCTCTTCAAATTCTCGCTATTTGGCGACATTATGACTAAATCATGTCTTTCCTATTCCCTCGCGGATTCAGACCTTCACCTCGACCATGGCTAATGGACAATTGGACTTGTCAGATCATCGCACCACCAGGCGACACACCAGGCAAGACACCTTGCCTTTACTGTTTAAATTTTCTGCTCAATATCATGCATGTTGTGTTTATTTTTTAGTTGTTTCTTTCTAAATTATATGTAGATGTAAATTACTATATTTATACAATTGGCTTAGAGTTAAGGGACTACCGTCAAATTTAGTGTGTCTCATTGACTTGTCACGATGGTACAAGAGTTGTGTGTGAGAGTTGTGAGTATCATGTAGTGGTCACTTACGTGTTGGCTGATCACCCGTGCGCATGCGTAGGAATAACTGTCAGTAGATGCATGTTAGAAGACTTGACAGTTATCTATTATAAACCCGTGTTGTGGAAATGACACGTGTTGGTGTGTCGTGGTAACGATGCACATATAGTATCATTGGGGGGAGGGGACAGCTACTAGCGTAGGGGCTACTATTATTTTACACATTTGGGAGATAGTGTCTCGGATGAGCGCTACGTGTTACCCGGTCGATAGTGTCTCGGATGAGCGCTACTTGTTGGCCACTCTTTATTACATGCTTGAGACAGCCCCTGCGTAGAACGTTGTCCTCTAAATTGGAATCCACATAGAATGGTTAGGAACCTTTACCCATGCATACTTTTCTATTGAGCTTTATTTATTCAGTTTATCGGCATGATATTATGTGTCGTGTTACGTCCCTCTGAGGACCTGGTTTTTCCCCAGGTGTGTGTCTTCGTGATTTCTTGCAGGTGCTCTAGCTAAGGCCATGACTTGCGCTTTATTCCGCCGTGATGATTGCTCTTGGACTCGTCACTTGCTCTCGCTTGCTAAATTCTTTCCTTGTATATTTTTTTCATGTTTAATTTGGTTGGTAGTGGACTTTGTCTCCGCCCAACTATTGTGTACTTGACAAACTCAAAGTTGCTATTTATCTTTGTGGATGAGATTTAGTGTCTTGGCTTTCTACATTTACAGCTTATGTATATATACGAGTCGTATAATTACTCGTATGTATACAGCTGGCATGTTACGTATCTAGTCTCAAGTATTTGGGACTGGGGCGTTACAATGAAGTACTAAATGGCTTATACCGCGTCGTTAATAGAATAGTGAATGATAATACAACACGCATTAATATAAACAGAGAGATAATTATTATTTAATATTAGATTTTTCATACATTTACATTATTTAAATTTGTCATAACTTGTGTAATATCACTTTGTAGGCAGAAAGGTTCAGATTGAGAACTGGTGCATTTAATTCAGATCAATTCCAAAGTGCTGTAAATAGATGTCTTTCTGGTAATAATAGTTAATACTTTAAATTATTTATTAGTTAAACTTAAATAATTACAAAAACTAATATATTTTATTATTTTGTAGCTGAGTGGTGGTCCATACATACTAAGGACAATACTCCAAATCTTACTCGATTAGCCGTGCATCCTGAGTCAAACGATGTCGTCTTTCAACTGTGAAAATAATTGAACAACATTTGCTCTCATCCATACTCGTCTCCGGAATAAACTTACAATGACAAGAGATTAGAAGTACCTTCTAAAGAGAGTGGTATCTCTCGAAGAGATTGGAATATTTCGAAGTGATTGGAATCTCCCAAAGATAAGCCTCTAGAAGAGATAAAAAGAAATCTCCATAAGAGATAAATCTGCAAAAGAATCTCATATAATCTCTTGAAGAAATAAACTCTAGAATTGATAAATCTCTAGAATAGACCTATTATATATAATCTTCCGAAGAGATTATATTAATCCCTTGAAGAGATAAACTCCTGTAGAGATAAATCTTCTGAAGAGATTTAATATATGAGCAATTACCTGTGAAACCCGTAAAATTTAGATTGCAAATTTTAAATTATAATTATGTTGTTAAAATAAAATTTTTGCTAAAATATTATTATTATTAATTAGTGAATTTATGAAAAATATTTTCAAAATAAAATAATTGGACTTTTGGTGTTATCCTGAACCCAGACCCGTTCTTATTTTCCGAAACAAAAATCGGTTTTCGTATAAAAATTCTAGTTAATTAATTATCATCATATTTAAAAAAAATAAAAAAAAATATATATATATATATATATTTTTCTGGAATTTCAGTATTAGACCAGACCATCCCAAACTTGTCCCGGACCCGTCTCAATCCACTTTGAATTTGGACCCAAAGTCGATCCATAACTTATAATCATATTTGTATTTTAAAAGAAAAGAAATCAAGTAATTATTATATATCACTCATTTAAATAACTATTAACTCACTCTCTCACTATTTATTCTGATATCATTCACTGGAGAGAGAATAACCTTTCGGTTCCTTCTCGGCCAAACATTAGCAGCCGACCCTCGGATTTTCGATGGCCTAACGGCCGACTGCTCTTCTCCTCAAGAATCCCCTATTTAATCCCCTTCTCTTCACCCAACTCTCACAAAACCCTCTCACTCCCAAACTCCTCTCCAGACCGTGCGTCCCGCGGGTCCTTCCGGCGCCGTCCCCAGCCGCCTAAGCTCCGGCCAACCGCCACCCCGACGCCGATCGACCATTTTCGGCCGTCCGTGCCGACCTCCGGCAGCGAGTTCCCCGGCCCCGATCGGGACCCGCGCCCCTGCCCTAGCTCCGGCGCCACCCCCTTTCTCCGGCGCTGTCTGCGGCTGTGCCCTAGCAGCAGCCCAAGGCCGATCCCCTCGCCGTTGCCCCCGGTGTTCCGTGGTTTCCCGTGTCGATCTGCTGTCAGTGGATTTCCGTGGCCCGTCCCGCTGTCCAGCATTGTTCCCGTGGTGTTTCGATTCTCGTGGCAACCTCTGTTCTGGTAGGCGTGCTCGTTTCTGCGTTGTTCCGTGCAAATTGTTGTTGTCCACGTGTTTTGGGCTTTCCCGAGTCCGCGGGAATTTGGTTTTTCTCTATAAATTGCATCTGAGAGCTCTAGTCGAGCACCGAGGTATATTTTTCGTGTCCCCAATTAGAGTAGTCTGTGATGAGTTTGGTCCACGAATTTTCCCGAAAATTCGGTTATCGAGACATTTTCGGGTTTTCCGAAAACCTTTCGGAAACGTTCTGTGTTTTAGAGTTGGTTCTGTGGTTAATTCGTTTTGATTTCAGAATTTTCGAATTCTTTCGGAATAGGTTCTGTGTATTTTGGTTTTCGAAATTTTCGAGATTATTTCGGAAAAACTTCTGGGATTTTGGTTTAGTAGTTAAATTGGATTTTTATGATTGTTGGTATGCTGGTTCCGGGTTTTCCGAATTCGTTTCGGAAATAATTCTGTGAGTATATTTATATAAAAATGGATTTTTTTCCTGGTTTGGGACTTGTGTTTGGTGTTTGTGGCGCATTTTCCAGTTTTGGGTTATCCCGAAAATAGAGGGAATGCTGCCGAAATTTTTATAAAATTATATAAATGGATTTCAAATCGGTTTTCGAAATGGTTTATTAAATTGAATTTTTGGGCGACGACCGTACCGGTCAATGGGCCCTTAGCGAAATACAAACGAAACCGGTTTTACCGAACGTTGAGGCATTAGCTATTTTGACGATTGGACCAATATCTGAGACTCATAAATTAATTCAATTTAATTTAAATTATTATTTTATTTTTTGTAATTAAATTGTAGGATAATTTTTAGAGACTAACCAAAGTTTTCTTCTTATTTAAATTCATGTAAAAATGGTCTGTAAAAGGGCATAAGCCCAGTTTTATTATTTTCTGTGGGTTTGTAATAAGTTAGTTAAATTCTTTTCTGGTTGTGGTTGACGTAATCACGTAAAATAGTAAAATAATTATTTTATAGAAAAACAATATTGTTTTCTCACATTAAATAAATTAGAAAAAATTACAAGTTATTATTTAACAAGTTTCACGTTTTTCTCATTTAAAGAAAAATGTAGTTTTATTATATAAATTATAAAATGTCAAGTTTTGCCAATAAACTGATAAATACAAAGTTTTTCCGAAATTAAATATAAAATGATCTTTCCATCATAAGTAAAGGTAACACATTAGATAATCGAGTTTCGTTTGTGTTAGTATAATAAAGATTAAAAATTGACTAGTACGAATTTAGAGATTGTAACTAGCACATCTAGCATGAAATTTTTTGGAATCTAAGGCAGACTTCTCGATTGTAGGATTTCGAGGACAAGTCTGAAATTCATTTCGGAGTCATTACCCTCATTCTAGTCAAACCAAGACAAGTACAGTTTGTGGTAGTTTACAATTATTTGGTAATAGTTTTATTGCAAATTTAAACCACGAGGCAACACGGAACTCTCTCTGAGAGCATTGACTGTTTAACTGTTGGGTACTGGGGGAGTAGTGTAATGAGTATGACCACATCCAAAATAGTATAATGACTGTGTTAGCTTACCCCTCATACACACGGGAATAAGCCATATCGTATCAATAGGATACAACTGTACAACCCAATTCGGTCATATTCATTGCCTATTCACATCACACTGTTTTAACTGTTGGAAAACCATTTATTTCAACTTGTTTAAAAATGCATAACTCCATTATTATTTCAATTGTTAAAATATCATGAATTGTACTTTGCTCCCTCCTGACTGAAGACTATATTTTAGGTCCTATTGATGATGCAGAGCTACTGATTAGTAGCTATTATGATCCAGAGTTGTATCCAGTTGTGCTACCAGATGATGCTGGACTTGGAGATGACGAGTCTACTTTTTAGCTGTTGTCATTTACTATTTTCAGTTGTTGTTATTGAAAAAGACTATTTATTTTGTCAGTTGTAACTTTGTTGGACAAGTTTTTAATTATCGGAATATTAAAGTTGTGACAATTAGTCTGTGTTGTTGATTACCTGCATGAGTGATACAGCTTACTGCCGCCGTCTCAACAACGGTGCAGGCTGGGCATGATCCGATTCGACCCAAGAAATTGGGACCGGGTCGTGACATTACCATTTACTCAATATACCTATAATGATCAGGTCAATGAGATCTATTAAGACCGAAAGAATAAAAGAACGTGTTCTGGTCCTGAAGGTACCATATTCAAATAATATAAATATAAATTCTTTATCGTCATTTACTCAGCACAATATTTTATGTGAACATGATGATATGCATCTATACATAGACACTGGAATGACATATCATTCTTGATTTGATTCATTTTTTTGATATAATGAGATATACAAATACAGGGTATTTATCTAATCATCATTAAGGGGATAACATATATGTTTTCTAAATAATGTTGCAAATATTTCGGAGATAAATAGAGCAAAATAATGTGACAATCTCGTCGAATCTTTTTACAGTTAATGAAGCAAACAAGAGAATGAGTAGGACTAAGATTTCAATAATTCAACATATTAGGGGGAGTTGAGAGCTTCTAGGAATCACAAATAAAGCATGCAAATTCTTCATAAGGATATGAGTATATAAATATACATACAAATAAAGTGTTCTGGGTGAGATGTAATATCCAAATTGTATTGGGGGTTGATTTTTTATTTTGAATAAATGTAAGAATAAGAATGTAATATTTTTTGAGGGAGAGCATCCTGTAGATGCAAGCATCCTGAAGTTGTTAATGGACACATGAGACACCTTGAAGCATTTCTTTGCACATCGTACTATTTTTCTTCATTGAGGCTTTTTTCCACTTGGTTTTTTCTTTGAAAGGTTTTTTGACGAGGCAGTTTTTTCTTTGAAAGACTTTTGACTAGGCAATGTAAGTCACAGCCATTGGATTTCTGAAGAATCATATTCCTGAAGAATATTATTGTACAGTTGTACTCTTCTATTTTCTTTTGATTTTTTTTAACAAAGATCGATTTTTCATTAGATTTTTTATTGAGGCAACAATTAAAGTGTGGGCATCCAAGGGGAGTGTTGTGTTTTGGATAAACCCAAATACGGATGCCCTTATCCATATCCACAATAACCTCTATCACATTCTTACTTATATATGTTATCAATGAGAAGAAGCTACGTACATCTTTCGACTACCAATTTCTTTTCTTTCTCTCTTATTTTCACAACAAGAAAAGAGTTCTTTTGAAAAATGAAAAATAATCTAAAAGAAAAAAAAGGAAAAGAAACCAACAAAAACGAAGAAAAAACAAAACAAAACAAAAAATCTTTAAAACAAAATTAAAAAAACTGTTAATAGTATAGAAATCTGTTTTAGAAATATATGTTTACCCGTTGATTAAGACAATAAGCCTGTAATTTTTTTTGATAATATGTTGTTTGGTTAGAGAAATATATATGTTTGTTGTATGATTACAGTTTGATATGTTTTTCCAAATATTTTCATATATCTCTACCATTATAATGCAACTTAGAAACAACTAAAAAATGTACCGTCTAAGTCATGTGTATCCTCCACAAACTTATGAATTAGTAAAAAGAATAAAAAAATTCTAACTACCCGTATATCTCTCAGGTTTATAAAAATAGATAAAATTATAAAATCCTTCTAACTACATTAACATATAACCAATTCTAAAATATATTTAATATTCAAATTATATTTAAACCAAATACATGATATTATCTAACTAAACACATATCCAAAATTATAAAAATAATTTCTATAACAAATTATAATAAAAATATATCCATAAATTAAACTTAAAATACTTTATAAAATTTTATGTTTTATCTAATTTTGTAATAATATTTTAGATTTTGTTTTTTATCTGCAACGCAAGTGAATGTAACTAGTCTTTGTAACTTTGTTTTAGATGATTAAAAAGAACATGTTATGTATAATGTACCAAATTAAATATATTGTTCTAGTACCTGTCATAGACCGTAATTCACATTCAATGTCGTCCTTTGTTAGATCTTGGTGTTCTGATATTAATTAGATGTACAAACACTGCAATTTGTAATTGTTGTAGTTTTTTCCATTTGTTTAATAATGATGTTATAGATATGGGCCGATTTATCAAGAGTCCAAGGGACCACTACTTCCAATTTTTTGAAAAAAAAATATTGATTACTATATATATTTTTTCGCACTTTTAAAATATATATTAATTTGATATCCAAATGTACAAAGAGTAAGCCAGTTCCATTGTAGTTTGTAGTGCTTTAGATTTCTAATTAAGAGACCTGAATTAAAAACTCGATCTTTCCTAAATATTTTATATTTTTTAAATTTTTGTATACTTTTTTTTCTCCCTTATGTAACGCTTTAAAAATATTGAATTTGCTTCTTTACTATTTGTTTTTTGTTTTTTTTTTGTTTTTTTTTTGTTTTTTTTGTTTTTTTTTTTTGCTATTGAAGTTTAATTAACATGACAATTTTAATAATTTCAATATGTAGTACCACGTCCCTCTATGATTTAAATGCTGACTCTGCTCCTGATTATAGATTTTTTTTTTTTTTTTTCAAATCTCTAGCTCAAGTGGTTAAAATGAGAGACATTTTTTGACTCGATGGATTCGTTCCACAAAAGATCTATAACAAATTCTAGGTTTAATTATTTTTCAATATTTTTTTTATGTGCACGTTACTAGTAAATGTAAGGGCTAAGTAGTATTTAGACCATGAATTTTATACCAGCTTAGAGTTTAAGTTCTAACATATCAAATTAAAGAGTTTGGGCCATAAATATTTATTTTTTGTTAATTTTTTTCTATTATACCCTTCGTCCCATGCATGACAATAAAATTTTTCTATATAAGCTAGTAAGATATAATGAAAAAGGGAAAAAAAAATGGATGCGGCTATCCACACCCCACTACCAACTTAGCACACCCCATCAAAAAAAAAAAAAAAATTGAATTTCCTATTCTACCCCCTCCCCCACCCCCTGCTCCCTCCTCTCCCCCCCGACCCCGACCCCGACCTCGACCCCCTCCCCCGCTCCCCCGACCCCCCTCCCCTCCTCCTCCGACTCCACCCCCCCCCCCCCCCCCGGGGGGGGGGGGGGGGCGGAGGAGCAGGAGGGGGGAGGAGGGGAGGGGGGGAGGAGAAGGGGAGCGGGAGCAGGAGGAGGGGGGGTCGGGGTCGGGAGGAGGGGTGGGGATAGAATAGGAAATTTATTTTTGTTGTTGTTGTTGTTTTGATGGGGTGTGCTAAGTAGTGGTGGGGTGCGGATAGTCGCACCCAAAAAAATTCATGGTCTAAATTCTTTCAAGTTGGACATGACATGGCTTAAACTCTAAGATGGTATAAAATTCTGGATCTAAACTCAAATTAGCCCTAAATATAATGTTGTTGTTAATATTGTATTCATGAAGTTACTTTATCGCCAAACTCGAGTGACCCTTCTAGTTACATGAGAGATGCATAAAATCATGGCTGGGTGGCAGAAGATCAGTGTATCGATCCATGGTTCCTTCTATTTATAAAAATGGTAGAAGTTGTCCGTGTGTATAAAGTTCCATGCGTAACGCGGACATGTAAAAAAAAGAATTTTTTTGAGTTGTCTCCCACTTTTTTTACCATAATTCGATGTGCACCCCACCGAATTACCATAATGCACGAAACGTCCCACTTTTAATAAAAATCGTCAATGATTAACAGTCAACTCCATTGGCCAGCCATTTATGACCAAAATATCATTAATAAGTGGGGTGTACATTGAATTATGACCAAAATACCCTCAAATAAAAGGGTGCACATTGAATCATGATAAAATAAGTGGGTGCAACTCAAATTTTTTTTTATGTAGGTCAAAGGAGTTGACTGTTAGTCAATGACGATTTACTATAAAAGTGGGAGGTTTCATGCATTATGGTAATTCGGTGAAATACACTTTGAATTATGGTAAAATAAGGAGAGGTGCAGCTCAAAATTTCTATAAAAAACAAAAAATTGCATATACGCCGTTACACTTAGTTGAAATTGCACTGAGAGCAATGAAGTTTTAAAAATTATCATTACAGACACAAAACACCATTTTAAAGAACGTTTTGTGTTTTGCACCAAAATATCACAAAAACGTCCTTTAAAAGGACTTTTCTGTCGCAAAAATGTCCTTTTTAAAGGACGTTTTGTGGATTTCATTTTTTTTTGAAAAAATGAATCCTTACTGCATGGGCGGTTAGATGGATGCGGGAAGTAAATGAGATATGTGTATATAATAGGGGTGGTGGGGGATGAGATAAACGTAACAATTTTTTTTTTCCCATAGAAATGTCCTTTAAAAGAAGGACGTTTCTTTACAAAACAAAGAAATGTCCCTTTTAAGGATGTTTTGGGTCTATCTTTACAATTTTTCAAACAACTATACTTTACTAGCAATTTTGCTTTATATATAATTTTTAAAAGGACATTTTTTGCTCATTCATTTAGTTCCGATGCATATCTGTAGTATGATCCATTTAGGCCTCGTTTGGTTCGCAGAATCTTCCGGTTGGGAAAAGAAAGTGATTACTTTCCTATGTTTGGGTGCCCAAGAAATTGAGGAGGAAAGGAAAGTGATTCCCAATGGAAGAAAAATTAGGGGAAAAAGTGATTCCATCCATCCAAAGAAGAAATCACTTTTCCACATTGAAGTATTCACTTTCTTTTTCAAATTCCTTGGCATTGCCAAACATCGAAAAGAAAAATCAATAGAAATTAAAGTTTTCCAAAGGAAAGAAAATGACAAGAAATTGATTTCCTTTCCCTTCCATTCCGCGAACCAAACGAGGCCTTAACTTTTTCCCTTATATCTTCCGTGCATATATGGCCCACTTTTAAATATGTGGTGACATAACTGCTATAAAACGTTCTTTTAAAACGCGTTTTGGAGCAAGTATTAAATACGCGACGTTTTGTTTCCTATTTTATAATTTTAGCACATCAATTTTATACAATTCTAATACCATATACGCAATTCTTTTTGTAGAAACGACGCCACCTCCGGTCGCAATCCATCAATCAAAAACTCCATCCTGATCTAAACCAATTCCCAACTCTCTCTCTCTCATCTCCTCTCACAAAAATCCAAAAATCCGTTCCTCTCATCATAAAGATCCAATCTTTCTTCTAAAATTTCTCTCTCTAGAAGCAGAGGAGGAAGATGAGGAAGAGGGAAAGGGAGAACCCGTGCGGAGTCTGCGGCCACTACCACAAGCACGAGCAGGGGGAGGTCTGCCGGGTCTGCGGGCACCGGCCGGTCCCGGCGGAGAGGCCGGCGGTCCAGCAGGGAGGGGGCGCTTTCCCGACGGAGATCCTGCCGGATTTTCTCTACTTGGGGAGCTACGACAACGCTTCGAGGATCGAGCTCCTCAAGACTATCGGCGTCTCCCACGTCCTCAACGTGAGTGTCCGCTTCTTGTTCGTTTGGAAAGTTGTGATCTTGATTTATTTTTTTTAAAAATTCTTTAGAAAGTTGGGATCTTGATTGCTGCTGGCTTGGGTTCTGGGAAATTGTGTGGGTTCTGTTGGAAAGTGGGGATCTTGATGATGTTTACTTTGGTAGGATATGATCTTGGAGTTATCATTGTTGCGTTGTGTCCGACACAGCATGGATACTCCAAAAGTATACTAGGATACACAACAACAAGAACAACAAAGCCTTCATCCGATATTTTTTGGGCGGGTGTTTGAATCCTTTTCTTCCTTCAGGCTTGGAGGTTGGAATTTTCATGGAAGTGTAAGTAGATGGGATTTTGATTGTACATTGGAAAGTTGGGATTTTGCTGATGATGTACTTGTGGAGGTTATGATGATTCCCTACGAAGCACAAGCACTCAAAAAATTGGTGGTGTTCATAATACACTAGGATAGGACACGCCAAAATAGGTGTCGTTTCCATGTGGTCGTGTATGTACCGTGTTGTATTCATGTGCATGCAGCATAGATGATTCCTCAAGAAGTAAACTTCTCAAGACTATTGGAGCCCTCCCATGCCTTTGGTGTAAGTTTCTGCTGCTTATATTTTGGAAAGTTGTGATTTTGATAGAAATCCTGAATTACTATTGATGTTGGGAGGTTTATGTTGGAAATTGGGGTTTTGATGATGTGGTACTCTGGGGTCTATGATGATGCCTAGGAAGGGTACACTCCAAAAAGGGGCGCCTCCATGTTGTGTTGTGTTGGACACACATCAATACAGAGTTTCGAAAATTTACTGCATCTGTCACCCAAGTTAATAGCATTTATTCCGTTGCAGCTCTTATTCGGGCTATTACCTCCCGGCACGGTCAGCACCCTTCGATCGCCTCATGCCTATATCTTGCTTTGACCCACTGGCATTCATCTCACTTCGCTCACCTCGCTTTTATATTTCAATATTAAGCATTTAATCAAATGGTGGCCCGATTCGGCCTAGCCTGGCCTGGTTCGGAAGAGATTCTAAATAGAGAACATGCGCACCGAGAGTAGATACTTTCACACGGGGTTTTGGAATCTCTTGTAAGAGACACAAAATTGACCATTTCGTTCTTTTGATTAGTCCTTGAAATAAAGGAATTGGAGGCTGCTTGGTCAAGTAACAGAAAATCAATTGAATTCATAACTACTAGGGCATGCCAAAATAGGTCATCTATCCATGTGGGCCCATGTCTGTATCCTGGTGTGTCATATTCCTCTCTGTTCAACATAGATGATGCCTTGAGAAGTAAGCTTCTGAAGACTATTTCGTGAGGGGGTTGAAGAGGAAATCTTGATTGTAAGTTTTTAGTATATGTGGATTTTTATTGGTATTGGTGCACCTGTTAGGAAATTATGAGGTTTATGTTGGAAAGTTGGGATTTTTATGATGTACTTGGGGAGTACATCTTAGTAAGCTTCTCAAGACCTATTTTGGGTTGAGTTTGAAATGGAGTGTAAAATCTATGTGAAGTGTTAAGAAATTGTGAGGTTAGTGTTGGAAATTTGGGGTTTTGATGGTCATGTGGGTTGATGAGATTCTGTGAAGCATAGGTATAGGTACAATTACCGGGTACATGAGGTAATCATGGTCCGGCAGTTTCCTGGTAGCACAAGGGTACCTCTCTCTCTCTCTCTCTCTCTATATATATATATATATATATATATATATATATATATATATAAAGACTAAAGTCAACACATTTTCATGTCGTCACGACTAAAACTTAGGATCCAAATTTATTCACCATAGACCCATAGCTATATAAAGAATTAGTATAAAACTATGTAGTGTATCTTTACTAATAGAGAAACCTTGATTTCTAAAACAAAATTACTCTAGTTGTCATATCTAAGCGCTACATTAGAAAAAAGTACCCACGAGGTACCAAAGGAGTATCCATGAAGTATCCGAAATTAAAATTGATTTTTTTTTAATATCTATGCGGTACATACCTAGCAGTAGCCAGATTATCAGTTTCATGTACACACCCTACTTCCTAAATGGAGCTCTGATGCTTCTTAGATGAGAATTCTCTCTAGTTGGGGTGTTGCAATAATGCATCAAGAACCGAGCTTCTCAAGATTATTGGAGTCTCCCATATTCTCGATGTAAGTTTATGCCTCTTTTGTTGAAAGTTGTGGTTTTGATACAAGGAGTATGAACCGAAGATCATGATAGTGAATTTTGTAGGAAAGATTGGTGGAAATTGATTGTTATTTGTGTGAATTTTAGGAATTTATGGCATTTCTATTTGGAACTTGGGATTTTGATCATGTTGTTATTGGGGGAGGTTGTGAAGATGCCCTAGGAAGAACGAACACTCCAATAAATTAGTGTCATGTCAGTGTTACATAGGAGACACATTGGATGCAACACAAATAATCCAAAATACACCAAGACGCCAATATAGGTGTCATGTACATGCAAGTGTGTCTGTATCATGTTGTGTCATATTCGTGTCCGTGTACAATATAGATGATGCTTCAAGAAGTAAGTTTCTTAAGATAATTGGGTTGAAGGAGTCTGAAACACAAACCCCAACATAGTTTTGTGAAATTTGGTAACTTTTGATTGTTACCGGTGTAAATCTTAGGAAATTGTGAGGTTTATGTTATACCCTATAGGAAACACGGCCACTCCAAAACTGGTGTCATGTTTGTGTCACGTTGTGCTGGACATGTATCTGACGTGATAGGAGAAATACAAGAGAAATACAAAATACACTAGGTCTAGAACACACCAAAATAGATGTCGTGTGCATGTAGCCATGGATGTATCATATTGTGTGGTATTCATGTCTATGCAACATAGGTGATGCTTCAAGATGTAAGCTTTTCAAGATTATTTGGAGTTTAAAGTGCAAACCCTGATTGTATACTTGTAAAAATTGGTCGAAACGGTTTCAATTGTTTGGTTTAAGTTTTAGGAAATTGTGAGGTTTATAATGATGCCCTAGGATAAATGGACACTCCCAAAAATTGGTGCCGTGCTGCATTGTCTCGGCAGGGCACTAATATCCAAAAATTCATTAGTACACACTAAACAGGTGCTCTGTCCATGTGCTTGTAACGTATTGTATTTGTGTCCTTGCAACATAGATGATACCTCAAAAGTAGTAGTAAGCTTCTCAAGACTATTTGGTCAAGAAAGAGTTGGAAGCAGGAACCTTGATTGTAAATTTGTAAAATCTGGTGGGTTTTGATTGTTATCAGTGCAAGCGGTAGGAAATTCTGAGGCTAGTGTTGGAAAGTTTGGATTTGGACTGGAACTTGCCAAAATTTTCTAATAAGGTCGCAAACTGATTTAAATCTTTCTGAATAAGGCCGAGACTGACTAATAAAATTGTCCCAAATAAGGTCTGATTTAAAAAATTCAAGAAATCCCAGGAGTTGGCCCAGAAATATTCTAAAATTTGACAAAGCTGACCAAAATTTATTCTTTATTGGTTATACTTTGATTGCATGCTATAGAAGACTTTTTAAACCCTATATATCATGTTGTTGGTTCTATGTTGGACATATACTCTCATATTCTTATCCAAAATCATTGAAACTGCTGATATTGAGTCATTGAGAGAGTGTGAAATACCTTTGCCAATACCGTATTTTTTAAACATGATTTTTTATATCCTTCGTAACAATTAATTTTGCATGTTAAGTCTGATGTTTGTCAGAATATCAATTATCAAAATTTGGGTAAAACTTGCACTTGAGCCTATTACATATGTTTCTTCAATCCAGATGCATTTAAGACTTTTTTTTGTTAAGCATTTTTTCTGTTTTGAAATAATTCTCAACACTACTGAGTACAAAATCTTGGTTCTCTACAGACGGTACCTGCATGCCAAAATCTATACAAGAATTCTTTCACTTATCATCGTCTCCAAGATGACAAAGTTTTGCAGTTTGATGATGCAATCCAATTTATCGGTATTATTGCTTGTTAACATTTTTACCCTGCCTATCATTATCAATGACTGGTTTGTTATTTTGGTTTCATCTTTTCTGGTATTAATGCTTAAATACTTATAATTTCGTTGCACACAGTTTATTTTCCCAACATACTGATCGAACCTTCCGAGTCTTGCGGAGAATTTACATCACCTTGACTTGGTATCAGCAAAATTTCTTAAAGTCATTTGAACAGGACATGACAACCATAGGCCTATCTTAGATAAATTACTTGGGAAAGTTTGGATCACAGATATGAGTAATAAAACAAGAAGAAAGAGAGAATTTACATATTGTTTTCAAGACTTACAAATAGGATGGTGTTCCTAGAGAGATTATATGGTAAGTGGTGGAGAAGGAACAAGTCCTACTGGATTGAAGTTATTGAGAATATGTATGATGGAATTTTGACTAGAGAAGAAACAAGTCCTAATGTATCAACACTACGAAGAGTATGTATGAAGGCAACTGGAGGAGGTGCAACTCAAATTCCTATGACAATAAGATTACATCAAAGACTAGTATTAATTCCTTACCTCTCTTTAAACTATTTATTGTTGGAGTTACTCGGTATATTTGGATGAGGCTCCATGATGTGTGTAGTTTATGACTAGAGAAGATCTCCCTTCTATTTACATGGAGAAGAGGCTTGAAATCTAGAGTATTTATGATTAGTAGGACGAAATTCTTGAAATCTAGAGTATTTATGATTAGTAGGACGAAATTATCTATATGAAACCTGGCTTTAGTAAAAACTCAAAAGAGTACTCCACATGTTCATTTTATCGCCAAGAGATTTGAGTGATAAATTTGCAAATTATTGTGCATTTGTATTGACGAGTGACAATGATTGAATTACTAAAGTGGAATGGTTTAAGTTGAGTAGTACTATGTGGCACCAAGATACCTTTCAAGTTGAAAGAACAATAGTACAAGACTGATATCTTACTTGCAGCATACTTTATGGATCAAATTTTGGGTAATTATGTAAGTACGTGTTCGTAAATTGAGTGTAGCAGAATTGAAAATGTTGAGTTGGATGATTGCCGATAAATTATAAGTGCATAAGACGGTAGAAGTATTGCCTATTGAGAATAAGACGAGAGAAATCATTTGAGATTGGTTTGGAGATGTACAACAGAGATTATTAGATGCACTGTGTAGGAGGAGCTCTTGGATCTTAGTTAAAGTAGTTGCTAGAACTAGGTGACCTAAATGAATTTGGACCAAGGCTGTAAAAAAGAACGTCTTTTTCTGTTGATAGGCCTTAGTAGAGCCTAATAAAGAAACGGATCATGTTGCAGGTCATTACTTTTGGGATTAAGTTATTATATAGGAGGCAGAGGGCTTTGATCTTTACAAGTGTTAGAGAAATGATTAGTTTTTGCATCTTTGTAGAATCTACAGACTACCGCAAAAGATAGGTATGATGGAATATTGGTGTTTTCTTTTCCTTGCTACAGTGTATGCCAGGACTGAACAAGTTGAATGCACATTTGTTTGTGAATGAATAGCCAACCTGATAGGTGATTTATATTCTTGAAATGATGTTGTAGCAAGAGTTTTTAATTTAATTGGTGCAAAACATAACGTACATTGACGCACTGATAAAAGATGCAATTGCCTAATACTTTAAACTTCAGAGTCATTATTGCTGGTTGGAACAGCTCGGAAAACCCAACCCCTACACCTACTTTGTTGCCCCCAACCATTTCCTGTACCTCTATCGAAACAGAATGGTTTCATGTTCTGATGTTCCTTCAGGACTTCTTTAAAGTACACATTTGATGAGCCTTCATGGAAGGTTCATGCCGAAAACATTGATAGTTCTTTCAAGAACAATTTGCACATAAGATAGGTTCTTTAAAACCAAATCAAGAATTAGACCAACACCTCTCTTCCCTCTTCGACCCAACCATTCAATTGGACGAGTCTGGTCAAGCGTGCCATCAGTAGGAACTGTCCTAAGAATCCTGACCCAGACCTGAAGGGAAATGGTGAATCCCATCGCCATCGTGTAAAGGGTTGTGTGCTGGGTCTCAGAAGTAGACATCAAGAATTACATTATAGATGAGATCCGAGAAGCTGTTGAAGCTCATAATTCCTAGTTGTCGTAGAAGGAAGGGCTAGATAAATACTCTGACGGTGCAGAGGAAGAATGAAACAAAGTGAGAGACCAGGGGGCAGGGAAAAGAGTTTAGTTGATAAGGCTTAAGAGAACAATTGACGTACTGGAGTATGTCTCAGACCTTCCCAGGATGGTTAGGTATCGGAACACAGCTTCCACAAAAACTACTGAATACGTGGGATTGTTTTGTTTGTCTGTGTGATCTGATCTAGTTATGCAGTGGCAAAGGAGAGCGTGAAAATTGCCAGAAAAAAGGGAATGGTAGAGAAATCTATTGTCAATGGTGTTCCATGATCGAATATCCAACTTTCTATAGTTTAGGAGACGAGCCTTTTCTCAGAGCTCATTGTTCTACATATGATTGGTTCCTTTGAGTGCTAGTCATCAATTATGCTACTCATTTTCTCAATACTAATCTGGCCCATGTTATAACTTATAAGGTGGTTGAAATGGTACTAAGACCAATAGTTTGAAACATAGAGATGTCCCTTTCATGTTCTCTATAGTGCAATACCAATTTTGGTACAAATTTCAAGGGTCTATTTCTTTCCAAAGCCATGACTTATTGTTGCTGGAAACTCTCAACCAAATACGGGGAATCCGTAGTTGGCTGAGATTAGTGGTGTCCGGTTGTCCTTCTGCTTATATAGTGCTACACCTATTTATTTCACATATAGCAAGGAAAATTATACTTTTGGTTGACATGATATAGTATCAACTTAACTCATGCCATTTTTGCCTTGCTATTTGTTTTCCTTCTCCTGTTTGGACTCGTGTATAATCTTCAATTCCATATCACGAAGAGCAATGCGGAAAGGATAAGGCCCGTGTACTAGTGCATTGCATGTCAGGGAAAAGCAGGTCTGCTTTGTCTTCACTGATAGACATGCTGCAAATTATGAGATAGTTGCATTGTTGACATTGAGATTATGCTGTTTCCTTTCCTTTTGACAGATCGCCAGCTGTGGTAATCGCCTACTTGATGAAATGCAAAGGATGGCGACTTGCACAGAGTTTCCAGTGGGTGAAAGAACGTAGACCGCAAGTGGAGTTGTCCCCAGGTTTGTTCCCCCCCCAGTATACATCTCCTCAAAGTTTTGGATTCTGAAATAAGCTCAAAAGTACAGTTTACTCGGTATCCCAATTTCGTATTAAGCACACCTTTGTGCACAGTTTGTAGTTGTTACAGTAACAAGATTTTCTTGCACTTCCCTTGAAAAGGTGTAGAAGTTTGGTGTCAACATAACTTAGATAGCGTTCAACTGATAGGTAGGACGAGCTCTATTTTACTATGCCCTCATCAAGCCCTCAAAGCATACACAGTCTTGTAAAGAAACTCACAAGCAAAATACAGTAAGAAATCAAAGGTCCAATTATAATTAACACCCATAATTGCCAAATAATATCCCTTCAATTTGAAAGCCAGCTTTTTGAGTCCTACTGCTACAACATCAGAGCTCTTGTTAGAGCATCATTAGTAAGGCTCATCCCATTTTCTAGATTCTAGATTTAGAATGTAGGAGCTCATTTTGTAGAATAGTAAGTCTCATCTATAGTTCTAATTTCTACAATTTCGGTCCCATCCCACCCATAGGTGCTAAGGGTTGGGCCTCCCAATTTCTAGATTCTAGATTGTAGGAACTCATTTTATAGAATAGTAAGTCCCAATTTGGAGCCCAACTTTCTAGATTCTAGACTTTACATAATTTTTTTCCCACATCAATTTTTGACCACACAATCTTTGGGGCCGGAACTGACTTTATCATTTCCTACTATTCTCATACAAATCCAACCCATTCTACATTTACCTTTTTTTTTGTTGAAATTTTGGGCCCCAAATTGCATTTGAGAGTCCCAACTACTAATGATGCTCTTAAGTGCTAGCTCAGCCAAGTCGAAGCTCGGGCGATCTATTCTTTCAAGACACTTCCTTGAGTCCCTCTCCATATTACATACTTTTAGTATTATATAAGAGAGGAGAGAGAGGATATTGACTTACGCTAAATCTTGAAGTCATGATTGCTAAGGACGCTTAAGGGCCTCACTTTTTCCATCCATAATTTTTGCACATGCACATCCATAAGGAGAGAGGATATTGACTTTCTTTCCATTCTTAATTAATGAGCTATATAACTCGTGCAGATTTGAGTGGATGAGTCCATATTTCCATTCCTCAGCTATTTCTTGTCCCTTAATCCTAGCCAAATTATTAGATACGGAACCAAATAGTTTATCCTCATCCATCAATCAGGACTGAATCAATTCGGCTTTTAGTAGTTTCTTGGTTATATTTCTTGCGCGAAACAAAGTAATTAATATGGGACATCCCTTGAAGTTTGAACTGTGATTTTCTGGAGTATGTACTGTCATCTTAACCTTGTGTATACTCTCATAATCATATTAACTCACCGTTTATGAGGTGCAGAAGTTCAGAATCAATTGGTAGAGTTTGAGCAGAAAATATTTGGACCCAACGAGGTTGCAACAGTCCAACCCTTGGCCCAGCTGGACTCGCTCCCAAGCACTGGGTTTGGGTTTCCGAAACCAACCGATACTTCTCCAGTTCCTCTGTTTAATCAGCTCGGTACAATGTCCATCTTTGAACGCATGAGCCCAGGCGTCGCTCCGAATAACTTTGTTTTTGGAGCTGGGAAGACCGGAGAGCAGAATAGCAGTTTCGGCAACTCCATGGACAGTTCTTAGTTCGTAATCCTTTTAATTGTTTTCAGTTTTTTTTGGATTAGATTGTAATATTAGGAGAGGTGAAAGTTGTGACAGAGGTGTTGTTCAGATGGAGTTTTAGTTCTTGTTGTATCTATCCAGTAAATCTTCTGGTGTACAAAATAACAATCTGGTGTTGGTCGCCCTACCGAAGAATTTGTTTAGATTAGAATAATATGTTATTTAGAATTGCATGAATCTAAAATTTATGGGGGAAGCTACAGGTTTGAATATTTTCCAACTTTCTTGTGATTTATGACTTGCGCAACCATTTTTTTGTTATCGAAGTTGTACAGGTTGTTTGCAATATGGAAATTAGTATGTCTTCAACAAATTTATTGTATAGTTGGAATCATCTAAAGGTCTGCTTGAATGTGTTGATTTTACGTTGATGCTCGAAATTACAAAACAATGGAGGTTCATCCTTGTTTGTTGTCTGCCATTTGATGACAGAAATACAATTGCTGGAGAGAATGTCATTTTGGCTGGGCCGGGTTGGAGACCAAAATCAACACATCCAGCTCGCCCAGAACCCGGTCCGAGCCGGTTCGGACTAGACCTGTTTGTTTATTTATTTATTTTAGTCCTATTACAGATCGAGCCTACTTTTAAAAAAAAATCTGGTTTGAAGCCACTAGTTGAACCTAAAAAAACACAATCTCGTTATTTAAATAAATTAGTAAGAAAAATAAATAAATTTTATTTAATTGATAAAATTTTAATATTAACTATTCTTGTTAGATAGTTGTTTGTTGATATAACTCATGTTTTTCGTTTGGGTTTTCAACGTCACTTCAAACTTTGGTACTTGCCATTAGGGGTTGACCCATCTGATTTTGCTTGCATGGTCAGTTATAATGGACAAGCAAAATGATCTATTGCTACTTCGACTCGATTACGATATCTATCAAAGTTAGTACTAATTAAAAGCTAAAAAAATTAAATAAAATATTTTTTTCAAGATCCAAATTTTGTAGAGCTCCATCCTCTCTGTCATGTGGTCCAAGGCTCCTTGACTTGCTCAAGAGTAGATAATGGATACAACTGTCTATATCCTACGTAGTGTTCACGTCATGGTTAGGGACCCATTTGAATCGTTTCCAAAAACCTTTTCCAAATTCATATTCCAAAAAATTTATATTAATAAGTAGGACGAAAGTCAAAATTAATGTATATTCTGATTAATGTTCATATATAAATGGTTAAATAATGGAGGTATTTTTGTAAAATATTCCAAAAACAAAATATCCTCTTTAAATCGTTGTTGGAGGGAGGATTATTGGACCAAAATACCTCCCTTAATGTTAATAATAACGTATAGTTTGATGGTAAAATGGTAAAAAAAAAACCTAACGTTTATTATCGATGGGACCCAAAAAGCAGGGGTGGATCGGGCTTCAAACTGGACCTCAGATCTGTATGGGCTGGTCCACAGAATTTTGAGAAATCCGGCCTGACCTATTTGGACGACCAGGTTGGGCTCAATCGATCTTGACCCGAACTAAAAAATTGTGGGCCGGACTGTTCTACATGGGTTGGTCCAGTCTTAGATTTCGACCCATTTTGCACCTTGATTTAGAAAAAAAATGATTGATGGTGATCGCATTGAATTAGAAGAGAATCCTCAATCCAATGTTGATGCTAAACATATAGGGAGTACGAGATCCGAGATCCTCATATATTTTTACATTTTGGACAAGAATATGGTCCAAACTCAGAACTTGATAATAATTCATACACTTTTTTTTATCAATCCTTCTTCACATACCACGGTTTCGACCGCAGCCGAAATCGTGGCCACGTGTCGGACTTTGGTTGGCCGGATTTTTTCGGGCCTACGTTAGCAGGGACTGAGTTTTAGTTTTTTTGGGACCAATCCACAGCTGGCACGTGCGCTGCGATTTATTTTTTCGGTTTTTTTTTTTTCGGTCTAAGTAGATTTTTTTTATTTTTTTTTTATTACATTTTGTATGTAAATAAATAAGGTCAGTACAGTCACACAGACACTCCACATTTTGAGTACCCGACCACATCGGATTTAGGTCCGTTTGCATTAATGGGTCGGGTCGGATGACATGTGGAACCTGGAGTCAAAAAGTCCTATCAGTGACTATTAGATTGTTTATATTAAAATTTATATTACGTACACTAATTCTTCCGTCTAGAGTCAAAATTCTCCACCGACACTTGTATATATCGATGCACCGACAATTCTTCACTGACGATTAATATTATATATTCAAAAGTAGTTATGATATGACATAACAATGATAAGTGGGCGAAACTATATACATACTAGGGTGCAAATTTTAGTTTACTTAACTTAAAATAACATAATTTTTTCAACCTAAATTATTTCTTAGTATACTATCATAATCCATATATGTGATTCAAATACCATTTTTCAACAAAAATAACTATTAAATGACATAGGATGAATTTCATAGGTATACATGTTGCTTACCGCTGACTGACAGCGGACCGGGGAACATTCTTCGACGTCCTTCATGTATTAGAGCATCTTCAACCCTACTGTGAGTTTGGAAAAAATGGTTGCTATATAGGAATGATAAGTTTTTTTTTTTTTTTTTTTTTTTAAAGTACTTGTGAAGTTGACATGAGTCATGACAATGACATGTGAAGGAGAATGTGTAGTTGGTTATCTAGATCTAGACAACCAACTTCACAATGACTTTATGTCCACATCATCAATTATGAATAGAAATATACATAAAAATAAGAAGAAGTGAAAAAATTGTCTTGGAAGTTGGAAAAAAATAATTTTATTTTTTTCTTAAACTTTTGCATTGGAGAACACATTTTTATCTCATTGTCTTGTGTGAATATCATCTTGCCACATAGAAAAGACATTGTCTTGTGTCTCATTGTCACCCCCAGTTTTCGAATTAGGGGTATTTTTGTCATTTTTAAGTTTTATAATTTTTTAGAAATTTTATTTGATTTTATATGATTTTTAGGAATTTATTTGGTTTGGTTTGGATTTTATCCAATTCGGACTCAAGTTGGAGACCCGGGTAGCCTGGACCCTAGTGGGACCCACATACTAGCTAGGCTTGGCCTACATACCATCCTAATTAGGTTAGAAATCATAAACCCAACTTCCATGGCTTAATTAGTCATTTTAGAGACTTAATTAGTTCATTAGAATCAAACCGAACCAAACCGAAACAAACCGAACCCAAACTAAGTTTAATGGGTTGGAGGCTTAGTGGATCACCACCCAAAACCCACCAAGCCCCCTCCCATGGCCGGCCAAGTAAAGCCCCCCCCCCCTCTTTCTTCTTCACAAAGCAAACTCACTCTCTCTTTCTCTAATTTCTTCTTTCTTCCAAAGCTTTTCTTTCTCCAAGGAAAACCTAACCTAGGTATGTTCATAAATTCCCATTTATTACTCTTTGGCATTTATAGTCTTCACAATTGTTGTAGAGAAGAAGATTCTCTACACTTTGCCCACAAACTTTGTAGGATTCCCTAGAAATCTAGGTTAGGGATAAATTGGGGGTTTTCTATTTAAATGGTATATATATATATATATATATATATATATATATATATATATATATATATATATATATATATATATATATATATATATGTGGATGTATTATATATTTATATTTAAATTTGTGTGTGTGTAGAGGAATGAGAGTGGTGGTGGTGTTGTCATGAGGGTGGGTGTTGTGTGAGAGTGTGCTTGTGTGGTTGTGTGTGAGAGAATGTGTGTGTG
The DNA here is from genome assembly GCA_029216955.1 of Iris pallida. NCBI lineage: Eukaryota > Viridiplantae > Streptophyta > Magnoliopsida > Asparagales > Iridaceae > Iris > Iris pallida. The sequence continues at coordinate 6,856,044 of JANAVB010006394.1, forward strand.
TGTATTTATATATATATATCTATGTGTGTATGTATTTATATATATATATGTATATATATATGTCATTATATATATATATATATATATATATATATATATATATATATATATATATATATATATATATATATATATATATATGGAGGTTTATATATTATGTGTTGTGTGTGTGGCTTGTGTTGTGTGGGGGAGAGCTTGACATGGTCGGCCAAGGAATGGCATGGTTGGGATGTGTGTGTGTGTTGGTGAAGTGTAGGTGTTTGGGTTAATGTTTGAGTGGTGGTTGAGAGGGGATGTGAAGAGGAGTTGTGGAGGGGAGTTTGAGAGGTGGTAGAGAGTGTTGGAGGGGGAGGGAAGTCCCCCAAACCACAGCCCCTTGTACCCCAACCTGCTGTCCAGAAATTCCCCCCCCCCCATGGCTGTCATTTACACCCCCAAGAACACCTCAAAACAGCCCCCTAAAACCCATGAACTGTTGTCCACTTTGAACCCCAAAATCAGCCCGCATATTGCCAACAAATAGCCACCAATTACACCCCATGGCAGCCCCCAAATATCACCCATGGCTGTCCTATTTTGGCACCATAGGACAGCCCACAAAAACCTCCCATAAACAGTCCTCAAATTGGCCTCCATAACAGCCCTTAATACCACCACCAAACCACTTCAAAAACCAGTCCACTTTGACACCAAATCAGTCCCCCAAGTCCTCCAAAACAGTCCACAAGTTACCATTGTATGTATGTGTGTATTTGTGAGAGTTTGTGAGTGTGTGTGTGAGGTTTATGAGTGAAATTAGTATCCTATAGTATAGCCTATATCTAAACTAGTAGGAAAGGAATGAGAAGGAAAAAGATAAAGAGATTAGAGAAGAAGAAAAATAGAAGAAGTTAGAAAATTAGAAGAAGAATAGGAAGAAGGAGTTAGAAGAAGAATTAGAGGAGGAATAGGAAGAAGAAGTTAGAGGAAGAGTTAAGAAGAAGAATTAGAATAAGAGCTAGAAGAGGGTTTTTGAGAAAATCGAGTTAGAGAGTGAAATCGAGCTCCGAGTATCGAAACGCGATGAAACTTGGGGTAGGCCTAGATAATACGAATTAGATTTTGCGGGTAGGCTCCCGAGTGGAAATCGGGGTCGTAGGGCGCCGGTATCGCACCGTACCATTGCGTATCTTGAAATATTCAAGATATCGCCAATGGGCCGTAAGATGGACTGGATGTCCACTTTACCTAGGTATTTTGGTAGGTAATGAACCTATAGGCTAGTATCTTACTACCCTAGGGAGATCGGGTCAAAATATCAAGCGTAGGTAGGCTAAATTGATAATTGCCTATGCTAGAATTTTACCCTTTTTAAGGGTAAAATAGGATATTGGCCTACGGCCAAGATTTGGGTTTCAAAGTCCAAGATGGACTTGGATATGGGTTGTAGAGGTTGGTAATAGTTAGAATAGTCGCCTAGACCTAGTCTTGACCTCGGTTGACCACGGTTGACTTTTTAGACCGAAAGTCAACTATGGGTCAACACTTTACCCAATTTAGTCCCAAATTCCATTAGACTTGTGTAGTTGACCGAAAGTCAACTATTAGTCACCATTGACCTAGGATTGACCTAGAGATGACCAGAGTTGACCAGAGTTGACCAGGGTTGACCAAAAGTCAACTATAGGCCAATCCTTGACCCCGTTTGACTTTCTTCGACTTGTTTTGACCTGTGATGATTGGTATGACCTAGGGTTGACTTGGTCTGACTTAGATTGACTTGATATAACTTGATTTGACCTAGATTGACTTGACAGGACTTAGTGTGACTCAGTGAGACCTAGTTTGACCTAGATTGCATATCATTTATTGTGAATCATTCTTAAACTTGTTTAAACCTAAATTAACATGCAGTATCTCATCTTTAGGTTCCTGATTACCGCTCTGAGCATTGATATACCCTACAGCTCAGGACAGCAGGCGATTACATTCACTGATAGTTTTTATTGTCTTGATATCTACTATATCCGATTCAGTTGTAGTGTCTTACTTGATTCTCGACACGATAGTTCACGGACTAGTATACGTCGGATCCTGTCATGAGATGTTATTCCCGAATTTTCCTTGGTATATTGGTGTGTGATATCCATGTTTCATGTACTTATATAGACATTGATTTGGGAGTGGGCTGATCACCTGCTTTGAATCCGTGTCATGACGTGCCATGTCCGGATCCATGTTACTATTCGGGGATAGGGAAATTATTAGGGGTTATGTGATCAAAGCCTCCCTGTCACTATTTTGCTAGCGCCACCCTCACCTCACGTAGGGTGTAGCAGACACCCCTTGCCGGGTTATCCAGGTTGGCCGGCATGACTCTTTCCAGAAATTTTCCTGTGATTGTCGGGCCAAGTGGATAACCCTACCCTGACTCCCTAGCCGATCACATATCGCTCTAATAATTCAAATCATATTTTACATTTATTATCGTATCTTATATTCCAGTTCAGTTTTACTTTCTGTACTTTTCACCATGCTATGATTTCATTTACTCACATGCTCTACCTGCCTTTATACTGTACTATGATTTGAGACTAAGTCCTGTTTGAAAGAAGGGTTACAACCCCGGTCCTTGTTTGGTTTAAGGGTTGTAACTCGGCTTTCGAATGGTTCCCAAGTCGCCTATATCTTTGTCTTATATTTCATTATACTGTCTCTTATAGTATTTGTCAATTCACATGGAACTGCTGTTGGTATTTGTACTTGCTCATTTTCTGACAGGATACCGTTATGATATTTTACAGATATTTCTGAGACAGATGGAGACTCAGGCCAGGGCAGTGGCCTGATAGATTGGTCATTAGATTTTATACTCCCTGAGTAGTTAGCACTTGTTAGGCTTGACTGGACTGCGATCCAGCTTTGGATTTTAGAATGTAGTATTATATATTATTCTGTGATGTTATGTTTAGTTTTGGACTTGTGTGGATCTCGAACTTATTTCTTGCTTCATCTATCATATTTCCTTTTCCGTACTATCTACCTTAGTTTGATATATGTGATTGAGACTGTATTGCTATGTCACCTCCATTCGGAGAGTATATACTGTACAGGTACATTTATCTGTTTTAGTCGTAGTATTTACAGACCCTATATACAGCGTTCTACCGTCGATACTGCGGCGTAGGCTGGACGTAACCACGTACTCGTGCCCCTCTTCAGGGTACGGGTCGTGATACATTTTTGTGGTGGCCCATGCAGGTCAGTGTCGCAATTAGTGCGATCTCGTAATGGTGCTTGACTTAGAGTGCTAATTACGAGCCTGCGATTAGGACATAGGATCTAGGGTATGATAGGAGTTACTCAATCACATTTTTAGGAAAATTCTGATCTTTTGATTACCATGACAATTATTCTTGTATTTGAATTCAATTGTCCTCCTTTGATAATATCTTATCTTGTGCCATATTGATCTCTTGGGTTCAATTCGTCTTCAGGATGACAGTGACTCGTTCTCAGGCAGCAGGGCCTAGTGCAGTTCCAGAGAGGTCAGATCCGGGAGGCCTTCCACCTCCGACTACAGGAGCAGCAGCCTCAGTTCCTGCCCTTCAGGCGGGAGCAGCAGCGACGGTTCCAGGAGGTCTTCCACCTCTAGCAGCGGGACTGTCCATAATCGTTCCTGATATTCTTCCAACGCCGCCTCCGCTACCGACAGATACTCAGGAGATGATGGCCCTTCTGCAGCAGATATTGCAGACTCAGAGCGCGCAGGCAGATCTGTTGCGACGGAGCATGGAGAACTCCCATCAGCTGGCGATGGCAGCACTTGAGAGGGTTGTACCGAGTACAGTTCAGGATATCCCAGTTCAGCACCAGGGACCAGGCCAGAGGCAGGCTACTCGGTGCGCTTTCTGCAGGAGGCCAGGGCACACTAGAGAGGCTTGTAGGAAGAGGTTAGGCGTCTGCCTATACTGTGGGGCGCCCGATCACCAGCTGAAGGATTGCCACGCTAGTAGAATCCGAAGAGACCAGGACGGAGTACATCAGGCACCAGCACGTGACGAACAGCAGCAGGGTCAGGGCAAGAGGCAGGCCGTCCAGTGTGCTTTTTGTAAGAAGATGGGACACACCCGGCATGCTTGTAGGATGAAGCTAGGAGTTTGTTTATTCTGTGGAGCTCCAGGCCACCAGATGAAGAACTGTGCTGCCCGTGCAGCCAGACAAGCAGGCCAGGACAGAGTACGACAGGCTAGAGGAGGCCAGCAGGGGCGAGCTTTCGCCATGACAGTTGAGCCCACTCAGGCAGTAGCAGAGCAGAGTGCAGGTTCCAATCTTTCGATCTCATTTTCGCATTTGCTTCCTTAATTATAAACTGTTTGAAATTTGATTCTATCTGTTCATGATCGATTGGATGAAATTGTTCTGTGATGTGATTTTCTTCTGAGATAAGTTGTATGGGCTAGGTCGCCTCGATTATGAGATTTAGAATCCTCTAGGGTCATGCTAGCAGGCAGAGTGAGGACATATAGTCGGACTATGGACGTATTTCTCGGGTGTGGGAATTTAAGATTTTCGCTGCCAAGCTAGCGGCAATGCGAAAATTTTAAATACCATAATACTAGAGGTATGTACCGTAGTTGAGGACTCTGTGATTATCGTAGCCTTGCTCACTGGCATGACGGAGATTCTGAGTATCATGATGATTGGACAGATGCATACGATTATCGATCTGCATGATTTTTCTGTGTTTATTTTGTTTTAATTTTTGAGGATAAAATTTTAAGGTGGATAGACTTGTAGCACCAGGTTTCTAATTGAGAGTGATTTTAAATTTTATAGTTTAGTCATTTAATTATTGTCCTTTAAATTCATGCTTTGATTTTGGAGATTTTAATCATTTTAAAATTTTAAGTCATGATTTGTGATTTTAATATTTTGCTAGTGAAACCTTAGAGACTGTTTGACCTAGAGCCTAACCATGTGATTAGGATATTTTCAGTATCATTTCTGGCCCAAGAGTATTTTGGTCATTGGACATCTTTGATTTATTTCGATATTTTGTATTGGTGATTGTTGATTTGGCTTTTGATAGGTGAGATTTTGTGATGGTTCGTGTCCGTGTCGGACACGTAACAGTTTTTATTGTAAGTGTTGTTGTATCTTAAGAGATTTTTATTTTGCTAAATTTTTTTTCTTTTCTCTTTTTTTCTTTGGAAGTATTCGAGAGGGATTGTTTTCTGCGTGTGTTTTTCTGTGATTGCTTTGTTTTAATTTCGAGGACGAAATTTTTTTAAGGTGGATAGATTTATCACCTCCAATTTTTGAATTAGGGGTATTTTTGTCATTTTCAAGTTTTATAATTTTTTAGGAATTTTATTTGATTTTATATGATTTTTAGGAATTTATTTGGTTTGGTTTGGATTTTATCCAATTCGGACTCAAGTTGGAGACCCGGGTAGCCTGGACCCTAGTGGGACCCACATACTAGCTAGGCTTGGCCTACATACCATCCTAATTAGGTTAGAAATCATAAATCCAACTTCCATGGCTTAATTAGTCATTTTAGAGACTTAATTAGTTCATTAGAATCAAACCGAACCAAACCGAAACAAACCGAACCCAAACTAAGTTTAATGGGTTGGAGGCTTAGTGGATCACCACCCAAAACCCACCAAGCCCCCTCCCATGGCCGGCCAAGTAGAGCCCCCCCCCCCCCCCCCCCCCCCCCCCCCCCCTCTTTCTTCTTCACAAAGCAAACTCACTCTCTCTTTCTCTAATTTCTTCTTTCTTCCAAAACTTTTCTTTCTCCAAGGAAAACCTAACCTAGGTATGTTCATAAATTCCCATTTATTACTCTTTGGCATTTATAGTCTTCACAATTGTTGTAGAGAAGAAGATTCTCTACACTTTGCCCACAAACTTTGTAGGATTCCCTAGAAATCTAGGTTAGGGATAAATTTGGGGTTTTCTATTTAAATGGTATATATATATATATATATATATATATATATATATATATATGTATATATATATATATATGTGGATGTATTATATATTTATATTTAAATTTGTGTGTGTGTAGAGGAATGAGAGTGGTGGTGGTGTTGTCATGAGTGTGGGTGTTGTGTGAGAGTGTGCTTGTGTGGTTGTGTGTGAGAGAATGTGTGTGTGTATTTATATATATATATATCTATGTGTGTATGTATTTATATATATATATATGTATATATATATGTTATTATATATATATATCTATATATATATCTATATCTATATATATATATATATATATATATATATATATATATATATATATATATATATATATATATATATATACTAGCATATGTGCACGTGCCTTGCACGTATTTTAATATTTCTTAATTAGTTTAGGAAGACTCTTTAGGAAGACCAAAGGGTAGTCTTCCTAATTACTAAGTTGTCCTTATTAAAATTAATGAACTATTTTTAATTAGTATAAGTATGCAAGGGTATTTTCGGAATTTAAAAGTTTCACCATCTAAGTTTTTCTATTATATAGTAGAATATATATATATATATATATATATATATATATATATATATATATATATATATATATATATATATATATATATATATATATATATATATATATATATATATGGAGGTTTATATATTATGTGTTGTGTGTGTGGCTTGTGTTGTGTGGGGGAGAGCTTGACATGGTCGGCCAAGGAATGGCATGGTTGGGATGTGTGTGTGTGTTGGTGAAGTGTAGGTGTTTGGGTTAATGTTTGAGTGGTGGTTGAGAGGGGATGTGAAGAGGAGTTGTGGAGGGGAGTTTGAGAGGTGGTAGAGAGTGTTGGAGGGGGAGGGAAGTCCCCCAAACCACATCCCCTTGTACCCCAACTTGCTGTCCAGAAATTCCCCCCCCCCCATGGCTGTCATTTACACCCCCAAGAACACCTCAAAACAGCCCCCTAAAACCCATGAACTGCTGTCCACTTTGAACCCCAAAATCAGCCCGCATATTGCCAACAAATAGCCACCAATTACACCCCATGGCAGCCCCCAAATATCACCCATGGCTGTCCTATTTTGGCACCATAGGACAGCCCACAAAAACCTCCCATGGCTGTCATTAACCACCTCAAAACAGTCCTCAAATTGGCCTCCATAACAGCCCTTAATACCAAACCACTTCAAAAACCAGTCCACTTTGACACCAAATCAGTCCCCCAAGTCCTCCAAAACAGTCCACAAGTTGCCATTGTATGTATGTGTGTATTTGTGAGAGCTTGTGAGTGTGTGTGTGAGGTTTATGAGTGAAACTAGTATCCTATAGTATAGCCTATATCTAAACTAGTAGAAAAGGAATGAGAAGGAAAAAGATAAAGAGATTAGAGAAGAAGAAAAATAGAAGAAGTTAGAAAATTAGAAGAAGAATAGGAAGAAGGAGTTAGAAGAAGAATTAGAGGAGGAATAGGAAGAAGAAGTTAGAGGAAGAGTTAAGAAGAAGAATTAGAATAAGAGCTAGAAGAGGATTTTTGAGGAAATCGAGTTAGAGAGTGAAATCGAGCTCCGAGTATCGGAACGCGATGAAACTTGGGATAGGCCTAGATAATACGAATTAGATTTTGCGGGTAGGCTCCCGAGTGGAAATCGGGGTCGTAGGGCGCCGGTATCGCGCCGTACCATTGCGTATCTTGAAATATTCAAGATATCGCCAATGGGCCGTAAGATGGACTGGATGTCCACTTTACCTAGGTATTTTGGTAGGTAATGAACCTATAGGCTAGTATCTTACTACCCTAGGGAGATCGGGTCAAAATATCAAGCGTAGGTAGGCTAACTTGATAATTGCCTAAGCTAGAATTTTACCCTTTTTAAGGGTAAAATAGGATATTGGCCTACGGCCAAGATTTGGGTTTCAAAGTCCAAGATGGACTTGGATATGGGTTGTAGAGGTTGGTAATAGTTAGAAATAGTCGCCTAGACCTAGTCTTGACCTCGGTTGACCACGGTTGACTTTTTAGACCGAAAGTCAACTATGGGTCAACACTTTACCCAATTTAGTCCCAAATTCCATTAGACTTGTGTAGTTGACCGAAAGTCAACTATTAGTCACCATTGACCTAGGATTAATCTAGAGATGACCAGAGTTGACCAGAGTTGACCAGGATTGACCAAAAGTCAACTATAGGCCAACCCTTGACCCCGTTTGACTTTCTTCGACTTGTTTTGACCTGTGATGACTGGTATGACCTAGGGTTGACTTGGTCTGACTTAGATTGACTTGATATAACTAAATTTGACCTAGATTGACTTGACATGACTTAGTGTGACTCAGTGAGACCTAGTTTGACGTAGATTGCATATCATTTATTGTGAATCATTCTTAAACTTGTTTAAACCTAAATTAACATGCAGTATCTCATCTTTAGGTTCCTGATTACCGCTCTGAGCATTGATAAACCCTACAGCTCAGGACAGCAGGCGAGTACATTCACTGATAGTTTTCATTGTCTTGATATCTACTATATCCGATTCAGTTGTAGTGTCTTACTTGATTCTCGACACGATAGTTCACGGACTAGTATACGTCGGATCCTGTCATGAGATGTTATTCTCTTATTTTCCTTGGTATATTGGTGTGTGATATCCATGTTTCATGTACTTATATAGACATTGATTTGGGAGTGGGTTGATCACCTGCTTTTGAATCCGTGTCATGACGTGCCATGTCCGGATCCATGTTACTATTCGGGGATGGGGAAATTATTAGGGGTTATGTGATCAAAGCCTCCCTGTCACTATTTTGCTAGCGCCACCCTCACCTCACGTAGGGTGTAGCAGACACCCCTTGCCGGGTTATCCAGGTTGGCCGGCATGACTCTTTCCAGAGATTTTCCTGTGATTGTCGGGCCAAGTGGATAACCCTACCCTGACTCCCTAGCCGATCACATATCGCTCTAATAATTCAAATCACATTTTACATTTATTGTCGTATCTTATATTCCAGTTCAGTTTTACTTTCTGTACTTTTCACCATGCTATGATTTCATTTACTCACATGCTCTACCTGCCTTTATACTGTACCATGATTTGAGACTAAGTCCTGTTTGAAAGAAGGGTTACAACCCCGGTCCTTGTTTGGTTTAAGGGTTGTAACTCGGCTTTCGAATGGTTTCCAAGTCGCCTATATCTTTGTCTTGTATTTCATTATACTGTCTCTTATAGTATTTGTCAATTCACATGGAACTGTTGTTGGTGTTTGTACTTGCTCATTTTCCTGACAGGATACCGTTATGATATTTTACAGATATTTCTGAGACAGATGGAGACTCAGGCCAGGGCAGTGGCCTGATAGATTGGTCACTAGATTTATACTCCCTGAGTAGTTAGCACTTGTTAGGCTTGACTGGACTGCGATCCAGCTTTGGATTTTAGAATGTAGTAGTATATATTATTCTATGATGTTATGTTTAGTTTTGGACTTGTGTGGATCTCGAACTTATTTCTTGCTTCATCTATCATATTTCCTTTTCCGTACTATCTACCTTAGTTTGATATATGTGATTGAGACTGTATTGCTATGTCACCTCCATTCGGAGAGTATATACTGTACAGGTACATTTATCTATTTTAGTCGTAGTATTTACAGACCCTATATACAGCGTTCTACCGCCGATACTGCGGCGTAGGCTGGACGTAACCACGTACTCGTGCCCCTCTTCAGGGTGCGGGCCGTGACACTCATGCCACATAAGAATCACAACACAAAACAAGACAATAGGGTTGGAGATGCTCTTATGCGACTGAGAGAGAAATGAGGACATGATCCTAGCTGTAAATGGGTGAGAGTGTGGGCATATAGGAGAATTTTTTTTTTGCTTAGCTGGATAGGTTGGAGTGTGTGCAAGACTTTACCTATAGGCCTCGTTTGGTTCGCGAAATCTCCGGATTGGGAAAGAAAAGTGATTACTTTTCTATGTTTGGGTGCCAAAGGAATTGATGATAAAATGAAAGTGATTCCCAATGGAAGAGAAATCAGGGAGGAAAGTGATTCCATCCATCCAAGCAAGGAATCACTTTACCACATTTTTTCACATTGAAGTAATCACTTTCCTTTCCAAATTCCTTGGCATTTCCAAACATCGAAAATAAAAATTAATGAAAAATAAAAATTTTCAAAGGAAAGAAAATGACAAGAAATTGATTTCCTTTCCCTTCCATTCCGTGAACCAAACGAGGCCATATTGTAGTACTAAAGTATGGACACAGCTTTACCTATATAGAGTGGAAAAAAATAACAAGATTGGCTGGGTGGGCTGGAGCCCATTTCAGCCCACCAGTAGATCCGTCCCTCGCTGGAGTCCATCTCAATTTTTTTTTCTCCTACTGATTATATATATATTAATTTTTTATATGAGTTAGTCAGGGCCGGTCCTTAATAACTGGAGGCCTTGTGCGAATTTTAAAATGTGGCCTAAATTTATTTATTCATATTTTTAAATATATTATTATATGTCTTTATCAAAATCTCTGGAGATGCTCTTGATTGTATATTATAACTGAATATATAGGTAGTTACTAACAAAATAATTAAAGCTCAAATTATCTATATTCAAACACATTATATAGTATAATAAAGTTGTTTTAGATAGAAGACGTACTGACCGTTAAATTGTCTAAATCTGGCGTCAAATTTTGATGAAAACATATAATAAAATGAATAACGATCAATACCCAAATGAGAAGTAATATGTAATCACACAATTTAGAGCCTCCAAGACCTAAGCAGAGCCAGCCCAGGGCACAGACGAGGTGGGCGACCGTCATGGCCCCCAATTTTGGAAGTCCCGTAATTTTACAATAGACTAGGTATATCAAAAAAGAAAAGAAAAAAACAAAGACCCAATCTGGAAGCAATAAAAAAGTCAGTGCTCCAATCGAAAAAATATATGATAGTTTGATTGATGATTTTGATAGTTTAATAGATGATTTTGCTTGTAAAAATGCTATTTTTTTTATTTATGTGAGAACAATGGCCCAAATTTTAAATTTTGTCATAGGTCCCGTAAATCATATGACCGACTATGGACCTGAGTAACCTGATACAAGAAGACCAAGAGCTCTGGTCTTCGACATCATTATTTCTTAAATAAATATGCCTACACATCCAAATTCTTAAATTATATATAAAAAAAAAATCTGATCATTATTGTAGAAAATAAATTCATCTAACAATTGAGGGATCTTTAGAAACAAAATAGCAATTAACACACCGGTTAGAGCAATATCTTTAAGAAATTCTAATTTTTTTTCTATGATTATAAATATGAATCTTAGAGTCAGTAGGGAATAGGGATCCAAGAATTGGAGGTCTTGTAGAGTAGGAATTGAGAAAGAAAAGGAATAACTTGAAATACAAAATTACAAAACTAATCCTAATATTTTTTTTGAGGCCCCAAAAAATAGGAGGCCCTGTGCGGCCGCACTATTGGCACGGCCCCAGGGCCGGCCCTGGAGTTAGTCCACACATAATCCGTCCCAGTCTACTTCAACCCACCAGAGTTCGAATTTCTGATTCCGACCATACTGAGTTGCTCGATTGAAATTCCACCCAAGATGAATATTTTATAAAATATTAATCCACTTATACAAAAAAATTAATTTTGTACGAAATATAAATCCACTTGTACTGACAGGACGAAGGATGCAAATGAGTTTATTCTTTTTTTCATCCATCAAATCTAGTATAAATCTAATGTGGATGTTTATCATTCTATTAAATAGTTAACACGTACATATCAAATTAGTGATCAAAACTGGATTTGGATGTTTATCAAACTACTACTAAAATAATTTTAGCTTGAATAGAAATGATACATGATAAATTTTTAAATAAAATGGTGAAAGTAAACAAATTAAAGAAGAATATATGACACAAGGAGACAAATTATGGAAAGGTTAGTGCGAAGATGAGCATGCCTGTCACGCACGGCACAGTTAGATATTTGGGGTTCATGAAAAAAAAAAAAAAATTGTTCACCCGTTAAAATTAGATGGAATAAAAAATGATATGTGATATTTTCATTCCACACAAATTATGTTATAAGTGATTTTGTTCATCCATCAAAATAATTTTGTTTCTTGTATCATTTTTTTTACTGAAAGATGAATATATTATTTAGTTTTTATGGGTGAACAAAATGTACTCTGGAGAAGAAAAAAAATCCGGTTGGATTCGTACAGCAGCAATGCCCTCCTCGTGATTGTCCTGTGACGTGACTACGCTGCCCATGCACGCCTGCATGGGAACCACGTGACTGACTGACTGACTGATGAGTCAACGTGGGCTACACGTCAATATGTATACGCACGTGTTATTTGTGCAGTTGCTAGCTCCACTCTTCCTTTTTGTGGAGGATAATCTCCTCATTAATTAGGTCATGAAACCATGGCCAGGTTCATTGAACCTAAGGTGTTGTCCTAGTTCAACGAATCAGTTAGAAGTTATTAATTAGTGTGATTGTAATCCATTGTTTTCATTCTTGATTCATAGAAATGAGAAGAATTAAGAATGTACATGGACGGAAAATTGTTAAGAATTCCTTGATGCAAATATACATAGATGAAAAAAAACTATCCATTCTAAAAATAAAAATAAAAATAAAAAACGATTATTCATCATAGCTATCGACTGCATTTAGTTACATTTAAGTTTTAACCATAAATTATCCACAATAAGTAGTACCGATATCAAAGAAATTATCTATTTTGAGAGATCAGAAATAGAAAAAAAAATGAAACAATATTGCACATGAATAATCATTTTTCAGTTGGGTGTGATCCTATATGGACTGTTTGAGCATCCAAATTATTAGTAGCACTCTAGTTCGATTCAGTGAACAATTTGTGCGAACTTTTCAATTTTAATGAAAATTGAACCAAACTATAATTGTGTAAAATCGAATTGAGTTGAACAATTAACATAACTATTGGTTAATTCGATTTTGTATACAATGTTAGACAATTTCGTTTTGTCAAACCCTTTTGCATATTTGGCTGGTATAAAATTTACATTAATAAAATTTTCTTACAATTCTTTTCCAGAAGAGATAATTCTACATTAAGTTAGTGTGCTGGCTCCCCTGAAAGGAGTCCATGTTGACCTACACTTAAGGATATTAAATCTCCACTATTAAAGGTTAGCTTTTTATATATTATATTGTTGAAGCAATGGGTAATTGTGGCAAATTCGTCTCCACTGGAGCTTGAATTTCCGACCACTTGGGCCGCATGCATCTCTCTTAACCACTAGGCTAGAGGTCATTTGCATGGAGTTTGATCCCACACACAGAGAGAGAGAGAAGTGATCGGTATTTTTTTCATTTTTGTATTTCCATACATCTCCTCTTTCACATCAATTGGATCTCATTTAAGTCATGTGGATCTTCTATTTTTCCATCCGCTAAGCATTTTCATGATAATACCTGTTGGATCTTGTTTAATTCATCTAATCTTAACCATTAATTTTTAAGGGTTAAACTTAGATGATTTAAATAAGATCCGATCGATATGAAAGAGGTTATATAATGCTTGGGATTAATTTTAATTTTTGACAGACATATGTTCGATGTTCGATCTTAACCTTAGCCAAATTAGGAATTAGTTAGCCTTCTTTTGGGACTACTGTTGTTCGTTCAAAAGCTGTTAGCAGAAGAAGAAAAGAAACAGTAATAGCCTTTAAAGCTAAACGATGTAACTAGACACATAAACTGATACATTGAACCCGGACACCTTTTCTTAATCCCCCGAAATTAGTCCCTAAAACCAGAAAAGCTAAATTTATAATCGACATCCCCACTAATCACGAGCCGCCGCCTCCGCTGACGTGGCACCCAAATCCCACTAAAAAACACGTGTCCTCCCAAGACGACGCCATAATGCCCACACTTTTATTTTTTTTCCTATAAATACAACCACCACCACCACACCTCTTCTCCGTTCATTTTCTCCTTCCCACCCACAAAGAAAAAAAAAATCCTCAAGAAGTTTGGAACTTTCCGAAAATACCCCTGGGAGTCGAAGGAATGGCGGGGAAGTACAACTACACGATGGCGCTGGAGCGGCTGTGGGCGGCGCCGGCGGCGGTGGGGTCCGGCGAGGAGGAGGAGGCGGCGGAGCTGGGGGAGCTGGTGGAGTCGTTCTACGAAGGGATAGACGGAGAGGAGGAGGAGGAGGCGCTGGGGGATCGGGTTGCGGGTTCGGGTCGGGGGGCGTTTGTGGAGATGCTGGATCTGGTCCTTGCGGGTCCGGGCGGGAGGTCGGCGGGGGAGGCGGTGCGGGTCCGGGTGGAGGATGCGGTTAGGGCTGTCGGGTCGGGTTCGGACGGGCTGAAGAGGCGGGTGGTTTGCTGGCTCCGAGAGAGAGGGGTCGATGCTGGTGAGTTTAGGCAGGCTTTTTCCAAAATTATATTATTAGGAGCTGCTACGTTTGTCCGCGGTTTTTAATCGGGGGCGTGACTGCCGGCCGACGTGGCAGCCAGCTGTTAGTCCCCTGGCTCGGATGGGGCCCGAAGATATCCGAGAGGTGCAATGGGTGGCCGCCACGTCGGCTGGCAGCTACGCCCACGATTACAAACCGTAGACAAAATATAATTTTTGTATATTATTTAATTTACTTAATTTTTTTGGGTCTAATTAGTATTTAGACCCTGAATTTTATAACAACTTTATGATATTTTCAATTGAAAAATATTGAAAATTTTAGACTTAGATTTTTTTTTTTTTTTTTTGGCTTTTATTTTTTCAATTACATCCTGAACGCGAGGAGATATAATAAAAAACAACTAAAAATAAAATATCAGTATTAGAAAATTTAAATTCTACGTGTATGTACTTAAACGCTAGCTATTAATTTTTCTTGATAAATTGGGATTCTCAATTTTTAACCGAGATTTTGAAATATTACCAAAACAGGGTGGGTTTCAGGGTGGTGTTTCCGAAAAGCAACTATATTTTGTGAAATTACGACTGTGTTTTGAGAATAATACCTAAACTATTTTGATAGGATTCTCAAAACAAGGTTCAAGGAAGATATTTTTATCCGTCCATTCAAGAAACACTATCAAACTTATGTGATGGTCATGTTTCTAGAGTTTTAGTAGTGATTATATATTTTAAGCAATAAAAAAAGAGTAAAATTGATATACAAAATTGAGGTGTCCCGGTTATCGAATTTTTTTTATTAAACTAGAAAGGTTTGGGCAACCAGAATTAATAAAAAAATATTAGTATATTAGACAAACAAGGTTATAAGGTTTTAGTGGAAGGATTTTTATATACGGAAATGTGATATTTTGTCGCGATCTGTGACCACTGACGTATTAGTTATTGGAGTCACATCAACCCTCGTACATCAACGTTCGTACAGGAGTAATCGTGCGTGACCGTACGCCAACGTGTCACACTCCCATTGGCTCTATGCAAATATCGGATCCACGTCTGGACGTGAATTCTGTGCTCCCCTCCAATGGAGAGACAATACGTGTCCGTGGACCAGCACTGCAGTCCAAACCTGCGGACAAAGTAGTACTGCTCATCACCTTACGCTTGCCAACTTGTGATAATGTACCAGTTTGCTAAAATGCTAGAGAAATTACGAAATTGCTGTTGAACCATTCTCATCTTTGGCTGTTATTCTCCAGGTCTCTGCAAGTCCCAGTGGGAGAGAGGAGCAAACTGCATCCCCGCCGGCCACCACCACCACCACCACCACCACGAGTACATCGACGTAATAGCCGCCAACGGAAAGCGCTACATCGTGGAGACCAACCTCGCCGGAGAATTCGAGATCGCCCGGCCGACGCCCGAGTACGCCGCGCTCCTGAGCTCCCTGCCGAGAGTGCTCGTTGCGAGACCCGCGGTGCTGAGGAACGTGGTCAAGATCATGTGCGCCGCCGCGAAGAAGTCCATCAGGAGCGCGGGCATGCATGTGCCCCCGTGGAGGACGAGGGAGTACATGCTCGAGAAGTGGTTCGGATCGTACGAGCGCTCGACGAAGCTGGCAGCGGCGACCGCGGGCGGGGCTGCAGCGTCTAACGGAGGTGCTGCCGGGAATCGGAAGAAGTTTTGCAGGATGGACATGGCACGCAGAGAAGCGCAGGGAGGTCGAAATTTCGCACCTACGTTCAGAGGCATGTAGAGAGAACTGCTCTTCTTGGAGTTTTACTGAAGTTGTAAGAAAATTGTTTATACAAGTTTTGAATTTTGATTGTTTTCTTGCATATATTTCTCTGTGTTCATTGTTGGACTGTCTAGTTTCAGTTTACAGATCAGGTAGGGCCTATTCCAGCATTATTCAAGTAATGGAAGTTCTATTTGTATGTATAGTAGACTAGTAGTGTTCGGAAGAAACTGAAAGATTTGGAGTTATTGTACATTCTGAAGTTTGGGCCTGTTTTGTTTGGGCTGGGAATATTCGAAAATCGATATTTTACGTACTTATTGTGAGTGCGCATGTCTATGTGCACACATTCAAGGTCGGTCCTGAACTCATGTGAGTCCTGGGACGAGTTACCACTGAGAATTGAACTAAGGACCTCTAGTATAAAGGTCTAACATATTAACTTCTAACCACAATAACTGTGTTAAAAGGAGCTCATGGTACATATTAGTTCTGTTTAGATACAAAATTATTAACTTATTTATGTTTAACCTAATTTTTTTGGCCCTCACAAACCGTGGGACCTGAGAGGTCGTCCTGCCTGCACTGGACCATGGTCAACCCTGCACACATTATATATATATATATATATATATATATATATATATATATAGAGAGAGAGAGAGAGAGAGAGAGAGAGAGAGAGAGAGAGAGAGAGAGGGCGTAGACGACGTCCATGACGGTGCGACGGCAGTAGGAAAGCTACAAATTCTGGTCAGTGAAAATGCCTCCCCCCTCCGAAAGACGGTGCGACGGCAGTAGGAAAGCTACAAATTCTGGTCAGTGAAAATGCCTCTCCCCTCCGAAAGAAAAAGAAAGGAATTCTCGCTTCAAAGGACCAAAATCACTCTGAAAAAATTGGAATATCAAAATGAAAAAATGGGAACATATAAGATTTACTATTCCCTTCCCATGATCTGAAATCCTCTATTTTCCTCATTGCAACTAAACATGAAATTTGGCCTCTTGAGCCAAATCCAGATTTCTGCCATGTCACTTCCGAGATCCACGGACCAAACAACCCCTAAACCATCAAATGAGAACAATCAAATAGCATCTTAAACATACATTACAATGATATTTAGTTTAACAAAATTTTGGAAATACGTACAAAATTGTGGAGTACACTAACAATTGGAACCAGACGACATGCTAGAAAGCAAGAGATTCCGTTTTCTACATTTTTTCAAAGGGACTCGAAACAAAAGAGGCCAATCAACAAATTGAATTTTGCTTCCTGCAGTAGATCTGCATTATAGGCTGGGCATAATAGCCTCAACTTTTAATGTATTGGATCTCAGAATTCTCTCTCAACCATTCAAGCACCTTTGCTCCCTCGAGAACGTCTTGGACCTGCTCTTTAATGCGCTCCTCGTTGTACTCTTGGTTGTGGCGTTTGAACTCCGCCACAGAGTTCTGAACCTCTTTAACCAACTCATCGGTTGAGAACTGCCATAGAATCGAATGTTAGTTTCCAGCCTACTTCATGCATAAACTTCGCCAGTTCATGCATGTGATAACTTGAGTGTCACAGAAGGAGCAATGAATGATAAGCTACAAGTCGAAGTCGAGATAATATGCACATGTAAACAAAATAATGGAAAAAGTCAAGATATATGTACATGTCGATATAATGTTTATAAATAGAGCCAAGAGGTGAACTCATACATATCAATTACAAGTATATTTTCTATAACTAAGAATGCTTGTTTCAAACATACACAATTCTTTAAAGTCACGAGTCATACCGACGATAAATATCACTTGGCAAGGAAATAAGAAAAGAAGGTAAACAAAAATCGATAGGTAGTAGCACCCAATTAATATACAGTAAGGTTGGCAAAGGAAGTATGCTGAAAGCAACATGGGAACTTCTGGTACCTAAAGACACTCAGGTATGCAACTATTTGGAGTACAACACTGTCAACATGCCACACTATAAATGGCTTATTCCCTAATTAAGAAAGGAAATTACTAAGGGCAACACACAAAGTGATACGGGCTATCGTCCTTTTAAAAGTATGATCATTTTTTGATACCCAAATTATCCTTAAAAAATAGTACAACACACAATTTCAATAACCCAAACTCCTCATTGGTGGTTTCGAACTCCATTATAGGAATTTGGGAGCTTTAAAATCGTGACAACAAAGATGGGGACCTCGAAGGACTACCAGTGTTGTTAGGACTGCCTCTGTAAAAAACCTGCCAGTCCCAGGACAAAGAGTTCTGACAGTCCTGCCTATTGTTAGGACTACCAGAATCCTGACAGTCCTAAGACATATTCTGTCTTATGACTGTCAGGATTCTGACAGTCTTTCATCATTCCTATCTCGACTGTCATGATTTCTAAAGCTTCAAAACCTTCGAATTCGAAACAATTAATAATTGTATTCGAAAGAGGAAGAAGTTGCAAGAGAACGATGTTGCAAGGGGGAGAGAAAGAGAATGTTGTGTGAGAGGAGGAGAAATTTGGTGTTTGAAATTGTGTATCGTGTGTTGCCCCCTAACAAATTGTGTTGTCCCCCCTACCACCTTTACAATTTAAGAGTGATGTCCCTTATCATGTGAAAGCCCCTATCACTTTTGGTGGCGCCCTTAGTAATTTCCTTAAGAAAGACCAGGATTTGACAGAGTGGTTGAGATATTGCACAGGAATATGAAAGGTCTCTCATAATTTACTAGCACCTCATACCATTTCTAAGAGTCTAGGTTCAAAAAAAAACATTAAGTGTAGACTACATTTCAATCCCCTCTCACCATTGGCATTGGAGGACTTATACCCCTTCTACTACAAAACCAACTAATTAATACTCCCACCGTAAGGGAAGAACAACATCACCATGTTCTAAAAATAAAGAATGTACCAAAGTGCTGGGACCTTGAGCAAGCAAAGTACAAGATTTGAGACAAAAATGTAATACTACTAATGGTGTTCTACTGTAGTGACTCTGTATACGATTCATGTGGACTAACATTGCTGAATACAAGGGGTGTTTAAGACTTTTTTTAATTGCAAACAGGAGTATACATGTCCTGATCCTGACGATACAAGAGAGCAGAAATGCAACTGACAAAGCTTACCGCAAAACATTTAGTAAGCTGTTGAGGAAAAATAGTTCTTTAACAAATGTGTTGGGCAGTTGTTACATTTCTCAATTTCCATAAAGGTTATGTGCTAACCGGGTAGCACAAACACATTTTTAATGTGGACGGAATTTTACTTGTACATTTATCAGAATGTGTCAGACATTTGTCTACCAAACTAATGATAAATCTGTCTCTGGACGATGTTTGAGTTTTTAAACTCATTCCAAACATAACATTTATTGTAACTTTTCGATTTGCTTTACACAACGAAGTTTTTTCCCCCCTTCATTTACAAATTGAAGGTTTTGCATAATATGGATGTAACAAATTATACCATACATGAGTAGTATAAAATCCTAGTTAGCTAATGGAGAATAATTTGCAGGAATACTGCATTGCAGTTAAATAATTACCTCAAGATTCTCACACTTGAAAATCTCACCGACAGCCAACATCTGTTTTATTATATTAGCTATATTTTCCTGCTGGTTTTCAATATATGTCTTCACTGCCTTTTCACTTGAAAAGGCTGCAAGCTGTTGTTCATTCAATTTGTTGGCTGCCTGTTCACAGAAATAGGGTCAGAATTACAAAATGTAACAGAGAGAATTAACTTAGTTAAGCCATTTCCCTCTAAAAAATTGCTACATCTATTACCTGCAACTGTAAGAGATTAGCTCCGTATAACTGTCTGCCTTGTTCTTCAAGCAAGGATTGAGGAATATCAATTTCAACAATCTGTACATGCATAACAATAAATACAATAGTATCTAAATCATACATCAAACAAGGATCAGATGCAACGACAGAAGGGATAGAAATCATGCAAATTTCTCATATAGTGGCCGAGAAGATCTACAGAGAACATGGAGTAAACCTATGATTAACATTGGCAAATGCGAACAAAATGATTATGGATATATCATATATGTCTTCTCAAACATCGACAATATGAGAATAAGCGCATAACAATGGTATATAGTCAATAACCTTGCATAGTTGATCCAGAATTGCATTATCAGTTGCTTGTTCTATAGCAGTTTGTTCCACTTGTTGACATCTCTGCAATATAGCTTCTTGAACCTAGGGAATGAATCAAGCAAGCAAAATTTTAAGCCAAGACTCAAAATCAATAATAATAACTATGATGAAACTCCCACCACGGTCAATTAAATGACAAGTACTTTAAAAGAAGCCAATTACATTAAATTATCAGTGTAACTGAAGAGATGAACCTGATTCAGAGTACTGCATCCAGGGAGGAGTTTTTCAGCAATGGCGTCATCCAGTTCTGGTAATTCTCTATAGAAGAGTTCTTTACACTCAACCTAAAAAGTATAAACCCTTAACCATCATTCTTTTATCATATGTTACAATAAGCATTAGATATCATGTCAAACTGAGTTTAAAAACAAGAGCGAAATGAAATAGATCTTCCAACAAAAGTGACTCAAAATCTACTTTGCATGGAAACTGTGAGAAGAAATAATCTAGAGGGAAAACTGCCATGTAAGTTAGCTTACTCAATCTACTTGGCATGTTAAAAACAGAATAGGAAAGATCAACAATGGAAACAAAAAAAAATTCTTGTAGTGGTGACAACCAATAATCTAGAGGGAAAACTGCCATGTAAGTCAGCTTCTGGAGTGACGTTTTCCTCCATGAGGTGGCCAGCAGTTGGTAGTGTCACAACCTTATCTCCTCCATCCCTGTTGATGGTTCCATTACAGAAGTTCCTATTAATATCAGGCCACTGGCCACATTCTACCAAGATCTCTTTGCTCCTCTCTCCTGTCTACAGTGACCGACATTCTCTCTGCTCGTTTTAAAGAAAATGGTTGCCTCCAAGCTGGATGCCTCATTCCCTGTATCAGGGTGAAGGCCCCAGACTAGGTCAGTTTCAACTTCTTTCAATAAGTGGGCACTGGATCTCCACTTTTATCTCCCCTTCACCAAGTTCTCCATGTGAAACTAGACCTCTAATGGCTAACTTCACACTAATCATCTTGATCCCCAAGGGGAGTAACTTGGCTAGCACCAACTTCCGTCCAAGATGTCTCCTCAATATGCATATGAAAAATCATCATAGGAAGTTCTTTACTTCTAATATGCAAATGAGAGAACTCTAACCGGGAACTTCTAGACCGCTTTCTTCAACCTAGAAAGTGACTTTCTGTTGAAGAATTTCCCTTAATGCCCTGTTTAGAAACCATCACAAAAGGCCTTGCATTCCGACATACAAAAAAGATGCTCATCATGAATTAACTCACAAACTACTTTTCTCGAAGATTTAAGCTAGCAAGTGTCTGCTTATGCAATAAAAATGTGGGCAGCCACAGAAATAAAACCTCCTGAAGGTCTGACTTCAGAAGAGTTCTACCGTGTTGATCCTCCCTCCTTTAGCTCCTTGCAGTCAAATATTTTAGTCCCTTCCTAGGTTTCCTGGGTGGAGGCGCACCTCCCTTTGAAACCTCCTCCATGCTTGTCAGAAGGAAACACAAGGACACATTTTTTATTGGATGGCCTATGCCAAGGGAAATTCCTCTCCCCATAATTTCAATCTTAGTAGCCACTAGCCAGTGATTTCTCTAAGTTGTTCCCCGTTTGTTAGCCAAAATCCAAGTCTAGCTAGTCACTCACTACTCAGACATCATGTTAATTGTTTTTCCTGCTGAGTGAATTACCCACTAACCACAAGATCCACTTTGGGTTTGAAACTTTGAACTGCTGTTGGGGTTAAAGTTCAAATTTGGCATAAGTTAATGATCACTCAGCCAAGATCCAGATTGCTCAATTTTACTTTGGTAAATTACCTTTCGCATGTTGGTAATATTCCCTTCAAAACCACCTGAACAAATCTAAGTGGTGTCCCGTACTCCAGAACATCGATAAGCAACTTGCATAGTTCCTGACTAACATATATCAATAACAACTCTAGAATTTTAATCCCTCTGGTAAGAAACATAGACTGTAATAATTCTTACCGATAAAGCATAATAAACAATGAATCCTGGTAATGCAAGCATCATTTCATCTTCTTATTCTATTAACCTCTTAATATAAGTGAAGCGGCGTCCCAATTTTTAGGGGACAGTTATAAAGTCTCTTTGAATGTACAAAGTTATGGAGTACATATTCTCCATGTGTATCACTTTTTGACACTACTTCATATGAGTATGGATTATCCATTGAAGCATGTGCATTCTGCATATGTACAACTTTAGTTAATAAAATTAGCACTAACAGAACATCCGTACTTTGCTCTCTAGAAGGTTTTACAAAGAATTAGCTTGAGGGATTAGAAAGCATTATGACATGAGGTAAGTGGCAGACCCACCATAGGCTGAGAAAGAGCAGCCTCTCCTCCTAGTTTTTGGTTTCCTTGTATACAGTCTTTCATTGTCCTATAATGTAGTTTATTTTCTTTAGATATTCAACCACCAAATGGTGGTTTAGTTGGTTTTTTTTTCATTAGATAGAAATTCAACAACCAAATGGTAATTAGTTGGTTAAATGATGAGCTTCATACTCGAGATCGTTGACTTCAAAACCAACTAGCCACATTATAATTGATATAATTTGTATTTTTTTATAATCTATACATATATAATAGCAAAATAGTTGAAAAAAATTACAAAATTGCCATTTTTTCCGCCTAAACTCTGTCACAATAAGATATTCATTTAACTAATAAAAAAGTATAAAAAAGAACTGTACAATGATGTAACAAAAGTAGCAGCTGCATTAATCACAATGGTTTTGCACCGGGGCTTTTAAATGTACACAAAAATCACAACAGTCTTTTAAATGTAGCAATACACACATTTCACATTTGAAATTTTAAACCAGAGTCAATCTTTCAAATGTAGGCTGCTGCCACCCTTGCAACCCTTTGGTGTTTGTGCAACTGTTTGAAAACTGGATCAGCATTCAAGGCACCTATTGGGTTCCCAATTTTTGATACATTCATCCTTTTTAATGTAGTACGTCTATAAATAGATGGAAAATGGATTCTATCATACACAGTTTGGAACTTGCCAGAAAAAACTCAGCAACATCTTCCGACTACATGGCTCCTTTTAATTCACTTATACGTGATGTGAGTCCTTCGAAAACTTTCTGGAATTTGAAGGTCCGACTTATTCGTGTCTATTAGGTACCCGGATACAGAGGGAAAGGGCAACCATTCAGTCTTGAATGTATTTTTCATGATAATGAGTTAATTTTGATTTACAAATTACTTTCATCAAAATAAAAATGTCTTTCATTTGTTTCAAATACAGTGTTAAAAAACATAATTGATTCTTTCTGGTATATATTGCGCTAAAAAAGTTGTTAGGAAACCAATAATTGTTTCAAAACGGTTCAAAAAAAATAAAATCAGATGTTAAGTATATATTGGGCTTACAATTTCATAATGTGTATTCTAACATCAGAAAGCATTTGAGAAACTACCACAGAGTTAAGAGTTTATCTTATAAGCAAAGAAGTATTTAATATTAAAGATGAGAAAATGAGAAAGTTGTTGAAGAGTACTACAATAAACAAGCGACAAAAAGTTGTTTGCAGTGGATCAGGTAATGTTTGTGTCTATACAATTTACCACAACATTTATTCCAATTAACGTAAACTACAAACATGGAATACCAAACAAGCATTTGCTGAAACTAAATATTTAACTGATAACATAGATCGATATTATCTCATTCAATATGGAAATGATCACAACATTTCCATCAACATAAAATATATTCGAGCAAAGTTTACATTAAAATAATATAGTAATGATGACCAATTTCAATAAAAAATAATTAGAATAAGCCCAATCAATATAAATTGCATCACCAAGCAAGCCCAAAAATATATATATTAGGCACATCCAATATATATGTAAAATAAATTAAATGATATTTTCCATACATTAATATATTTGAAGCCAAGTAGAATAAATTTCATTACCAAGGCCATTACAGTAAAATAAATATTATAGGATTATTAAATATAATATTGAATGACATTTCCATCAAGCATGAAAATATATTTGGAACCAAGTATATTAAAATTAATTAACAAGCAACTATAATCTCTTAGAAATTTTTGATGTAACTTTTTTAAAAATTAACAGATCTACAAACAATAGAACTATTTGATGTATCCTTTCTTAAAAAACACATATCTACAAACAAATTCAGTATTTTTTTTAATAAATGACATATCTACAAACAATATTAAAAAATTCAGTAATTTTTTTAACTAATCACATATTTATAAACACAAGTATAATTTCTTAGAAATTTTTGATGAAACATTTTTAAAAAATCACAGATCTACAAACAATATAACCAAAAAAAGATCAATATTGACATGTATAGTTAGATCTAAAACAGGTCCTGATGGATCACCCAAAAAACAAAAAAGAAAAAAACGAAAAAAAAAGCAAAGAAAAAACGAAAAAAAAAAACTCCAAACCGTAACATGTATAGCTAGATCTAAAACATTTCCTGATAAATCACCAAAAAAAAAAATCAAAAAGAAAAAGAAAAAAAGAAAAAGGAGCAAAAAAAATGAAAAAAAATCCCAAATCGTAACATGTATAGCTAGATCTAAAACATTTCAAGATGAACCACCCAAAAAAACCAAAAAAAAAAAAAAAAAAATCCTTTGTTGAATGTGCATCATGTCATAAATGTGGGGTGCATTTATGGACAACTGTCAACATGTGGTTAAAAGTCTTATAGCAATTGTAACATGTATAGCTAGATCTAAAACGTTTCCTGATGAATCACCAAAAAAAAAACCAAATCTTAACATATGTAGCTAGATCTAAAACATTTCCTGATGAATCACCCGTAAAAAAACAAAAAAAAGAAAGAAAAAAAAGCCAAACCCCCCCCCCCCCCCCAAATCGTAACATGTATAACTAGATCTAAAACATTTACTGATGAATCACCCGGAAAAAAAAAACAAAAAACAAAAAAAGAGCAAAAAAAATAAAATAAATAAATCCAAAATCGTAACATGTATAGCTAGATCTAAAACATTTCCTGATGAATCACCCGAAAAAAAAGCAAAAAAAAAAAAAAAAGGAAAAAGAGCAAAATAAAAAAAAAAACCAAATCGTAATATGTATAGCTAGATCTAATATTTTATTAATTTCTCTATTTATAGATTATCGGGATATCGGCGATCCAACTTATAAATGTAACTTTTGTGGTAAACACTTTTGGTATGACGAGAGAGTTCAGTCTTCGTACAAGTGCCAAAAACCAACGTACTCTTTATGTTGTATCCAAGGAAAGATTCAAATTTCACCAATGAAGAGACCACCTAAAGTTTTACATGATCTATTATATGGTATGAGTGATAAAGGCAAACACTTTCTAGAAAATATAAGATCATATAACATCATGTATTCATTCACTTCAATGGGAGGCAAGGTTGATCCGGAACCAAATCAAGAAAAATCTCCACCAATTTTTAGACTGCATGGACAAAACTACCATCTATTGGGAAGTTTATTACCCGTTAAAGGTTCAAGTCCAAAATTTGCACAACTATAAATCTATGATACAGAAAATGAAATTCAAAACAGATTAAAAGCTGTTAGGTGTGTATCGAATTTGATGTCCATATATGTAAAATTATATGTTTATCATTGGTTATTAATGTATTCAGTTATTATTTTAATTTCATATGTTATATAGATATCAAAAACATTCATTTAATTGTTTTAAAATAAAACAGTATTAGATACATATTTCGTGCATCGCACGGGTGATATACTAGTTTTTATATAATGCCCCTTAGATTCACTAGGGATTTATAACTTTTTATATAAATTATATATAATGCCCCATTACATTCACTACCGATTTATAATTTTTTTCCTTCTAAATATTATATATTCAGTCCCCTGAAAAAGATTTCTGCTTCCGGTGCTGCAAACAACCCTATTTTATGGGGACAGAGTAATAAGTAAATTGTATCTGTCAACTTCAGATCTTTCAAAACATATATATGGAAAACAATATAAGAGGAGAAAGGTATCCTTTGAGTTTGCAACTCAAGACTAAGGATGAATTAGCTCACACAAGTATACAGTTACAGGTAATTTTGACCAGAGAATTCAGGTTCTAGCATGGTAATCATGTAACAAGTAGGTCACTAGTTGAATTTAGTAGCAACAATAGCATAATTCTGTTAAGTCAATGATCATAATTGTTTAAAAGGCTTTGTCATTGTTTGTCAGTCATAGAACGAAACTTGTTACCAACAATAACTCACAGTGAACTGTGCACGAACACCTCGAAGATTTTCTTGTTCCCACGACTCTGGAAACTGAAGTGGGAATGACTTTGTTTCACCTTGTTGAATTCCAATTATTGAATCAAGAAAACCAGGAAGGAGGTTAGCACCATCTTCGGTGTCCAGGTGAAATCCTACAGAAAGGAAACAAAGATGTTAGCATATAAATCACAAAAGTAAACTTAAACAATCGAGACTTGAATGTATTAGCAAGATATTGATCAAAATTTCTTTAATGGCATGTAATATTCTCTAATGTTGGGTAAAGAAAACAAGAAGATTCCAAAAGTAATGTAATAATCCATGATACTGTAGTCTTACACAGGTTAGTATATTATCAAGAATTTAATAAAGAGAACATTTGATCCTTGAGATGTAAGAATTTCATATCAAAATCAGTAGTAGCATTCGATCTTAAAAGCTAATAACATTATGACGTGGTCCTTCAAATCGCTGGGATTACTGTATTAAACCTAGGATGAGTTACGTATCCTCAACCGATCGACTATATCGTAACAGTTTTTGCGTTTCCAGTTCGATACTCACCAATACCGAAATTGTCGCTCTCTTTTATGTCAATTTAGCAAACAAAAACTAAAAGAAAGAGAATTATGATAAAAGACAATGTCAATACTATAATTTGATTGTGTATACATCAATATGCTAGAGTGTCGATAAAATTCATATAGACACAATGTAATTATTACCATTTGTCGATGTTTTATACTATAAACAAAGTTCATATCTTAATATTTTTCCTTTCAAAATTATCTATCATGTTGGTACTTTGTGTATATCTATTGTGGATAAATAACTCAACAATGTTTGGTAATAAAGTCACAGGCATCAAATTCATGGAAAATCTATATTTTTCGTCTTTGTATAATAAATAATGTTTCTAGGAATATATAATACATGTGCAAGAAAATGGCATTCTTGATTTATACTAAGATAAATTTATTAGTTTTAACTTTTGGTTTCACATAGAAAACTCTAGTTTGTTAGGATACTAGCATCATACTCAGGAAATCTGGGTGTATCCTGTTAATAGCATCTATTATTTAATTATCAAGATTATTTTATATTAGTTAATCAATGTTATATGAATCCGTTGTCCTGAACACGAAACTGATCCAAACATGTTGACCCGAAGATAAATCAATCCAAATTCAGGCCCGAGTCGGAACCCGCTGAATGATCCAACCTGAACCTGCTGAACTGGGCCTGAGCTGGACCATCAGACCCGAACCCTCCTACCAAAACAGAATTTGCACCCGATTCAAACTCAAACCTGGACCACATCCGAATCCGATCCCAACCCAACTGACTCGAACCTGACTGGCCTGAAGCCGGAACATGATTGGCCCAATACTTTTGCTCCCAAATAAAATTACCAACATGTTTTGGAGAGAATAAGTTTCTGATATTTTGTGGAGAAATTGCATTCCGAAAATTAAATATGCGTGGGTAGGATTTTTTATAACATGAAATAAACATGTCAATTGTTTTCCCACCCTTTTTGGGAATAAAAAATATCCCATACCAAATGATCCCTTGTAAGAAAAAAAAAAGCTTCCCCTAAGCAACCTCCAACATTATCTAACCAATGCTCACCTATATCTTTATTGAATAAATTGAATACAACAGGTATGAGATAAATTAAATTCAAGACTAAATTCAGAACTTTCCGCATGCATAGCTCTGGTTCAAGTCATGTTAGTCAACAATTAAGTTCAGAGAGCTGGCTCCATATGCAAAGGATCTGGGTCTGGCTGCATGGGCATCCAACCGAATCATCTTGAACTTCCAAAAGTAATTACATAAAAGTAAGAAAGTATATGCGGTATATTGACTTTCACTACGCAAAAGTGAACTGATAATTTGTATTGGTTCAAAAATTATAGTTCCTTGAGTCATTTTCAATCAATAAAGTTGACTAATTCAATTACTTCACTAATTTGATGAATCTAGTGTATTACTTGGTCAACTAAGCAAAATAAAATGTTAGTGGTACATAAAATTTAAACAGGGTGCACTAGCAGATCAAGGGCAATATACTCCACATCCTAGTGTATTTAATACAATATCAGCCGCTAATTTTCTGTGGTTTCAATAAACAATTGATAGAGAAAATTGAGATGCTACAGTATTAATAGATAACATACTACATGGCTAGATCACGACAAACCTTTCCTCTCAGCAGATGGAATTTTTTCACCTACAGATGCATCTTCTTCAATTGTCGTTGCAAATATATCAAGAACCACAAGGTCTCCAGCCTATAAAGGTTGAGTAAATCTCATTAGGAGTAACAGTATACTTCAGTGAAGATAAAGACACTTAAATGTCCAATATCTTTGACCTAGTCTCTATAGGAAAGAATCTGTTGGAAGCTAATACACTAATCAGTTGCAAGAGAAAATCATAACTTTTATCATTGACAACTTCAGTTGACCAAAACCTGATATTGAAGTCATACTAACTAGGTAAGAAAAAATATCAAGATGGAAGACTTAACAAAACATATATGATGACCATGGACAAGGCATAAAGTACTAATTAAGAAATATACTAGATATAACAAGAACGAAATAACCCTTGATAAAATCTTCAAAATACTATGTGGAACATCTTGCATCTGTAAAGCTGGTAACATAAATGAAAAGGTAGGACCTAGAAATAACTAATAAACATAGCATGTTTATGATTTGTCATTCTAGTTTTGGTGACGTAGTATTTTCCTTAAAATAATGAGATTACTATTTGATACATCACTACAATGAGGAGTTTTATACATACATCATCAAGAAAGCTAGTCCATGTAAGGATGCTTATTCTACAAACAGTGTTCTTTTTCCCTCTTGTTTCATATATCATCAAGAAAGCTAGTCCATGTAAGGATGATTATTCTACAAACAGTGTTCTTTTTCCCTCTGGTGGTGCGGAGGCGATTCTGCATAGTGTCAACAGGATGTTGAGTGAGCGACATGAAGATGGATCTCTAGCCATGCTTACAGTGGATTTCTCAAATGCTTTCAATCTAGTAGATAGGACGTCACTACTTCAGGGGGTGAGGGCGAGGTGCCCATCTATTTCTTTGTGGGTGGAGTTTTTGTATGGTCAAGCAACAAGGTTATACCTTGGAGATGGACATATCTTGTCGGCCACTAGAGTACAACAAGGCGACCCTCTGGGGCTGCTTCTTTTTTCTCTTGTGCTGCATCAACTAGTATATAAAATCAGGGAACTGCAAGGTTCTTCTCCATGCATGGCATCTTGATGATGGGACTGTCATTGGGGATTCAGAGGAGGTGGCCAAAGTGCTTGACATCATTCGTGAGACCGGATCAGGAAGGGATTTTGAATTGAACATCCACAAAACTAAGCTCTTTTGGCCTTCGTGTGACGGCAGGAAGCTTCGAGAGGGGTTGTTCTCTGTGGACATTGTGAGACCACCATTAGGTGTGAAGTTGCTTGGAGGGGCTGTTAGCAGAGGTAGTGGATTCAACGAGGGGTTGGCAATGAAGAGAGCTACCAAGGCTGTTGAGTTGATGCATCTTCTCCCACAGTTGAGTGATCCTCGGAGTGAGCTCCTCTTACTCTGCTCTTGCATGGGTATTGTCACACTTTTTTTTGGCCTAAAGGACATGCCAACCCAGATACATGAAGGAGGTAGCATCTTGTTTCGACCGAGGGTTGCGAGGTTCGATTGAGGACATTGTGGTTTGCGGAGGCCAGTTCTTTGGAGATTTTCAATGGCGCTTGGCTTCTTTACCTATTCGGGTCGGTGGCCTTGGGTTGTACTCGGCAACAAAGGCTTCATTGTATGCTTTTGTGGCCTCCAGGTCCCAATCTTGGGTGCTACAAGATCATATCTTGCGAGACAGTGGGATACGTAGTATGGACTCTGATTTCGAGACTGTCGTGGACTGCCTTCGTGTTACGATTCCTGCTTTCGACCTTAGTAGGATTACAAGTAAGGACACCGTCCCCCCTAAAGCCCAACATGCTTTGGCGAGTGTCCTTTTTAGTAAACTTGTTCAGGACATGGAAGTCAAGTTCAATATGACCGCTAGGCAAAAAGCGGTTTTTGGATGTCTATAAGCAGCGCATGCTCAGGATTTTCTCTTGGCTATCCCAATTGACAGGTTAGGCCAACACATGTCACCAGTGGAGTACTGCACTATCCTCGGATACCACCTCATGATTCCTCTATTTCCAATGGATGAGTCATGTCCAGTGTGCCGTAAGGTGTGTTTGGACACCTTCGGGGAGAATGCAGTTCATTGTAAGGAGCTTCCAGGTTTCAAATACAGGCATGATCTTGTCAGGGATGTTCTTTTTGATGTACTTAGACGTGCAGAGATTTCTACAAAAAGAGGCATCTGTAAACTTCTTGTCTGATCCGCAGGCGGAAAGATCGACACTCAGACCGGCAGATATTTTGGTTTACGGGTGGATAGGGGAAAAACATGCATGTGTGGACCTAACAGGAGTTTCTCTACTAGTAGGCTTGGGGAGCGGAGGTTTTACTGTGGGACAAGCTGCTCTCAAAACGGCCTCAGCCAAAGTGTCCAAACACGAGAAAACGTGCACCGACAATCAACATGTTTTCATCCCGTTCGTATTTGACACGTTTGGTTTTCTAGCACCAGACGCTGTGGAGCTTCTTAAGAGAGTCCAAAAAGTTAATGCACAATAATGTCATGTCTTCCAGGTCTATGGATGTATTGTTTAAGAGGACTGGTTTTGCCATCCAAAAAGGGATGGCGGCGCAGCTTGTTGCCCGCTTGCCATCTATTTCGGTGTAATCTCTCTCTCTTGAAATAAATACGCAAAGTAAACTTATCCCACTGTTTTATCTCAAAGAAAAAAGCAAAGGATTAAAGCAAACAGAAATAAATCAACAAAACGGGGCTTTGATAGACAGTTACCCCAGGTAGAAAAGTGAGATAAAATGGCCTAAAATTTCTCTCTTGAAATAAATACGCAAAGTAAACTTATCCCACTGTTTTATCTCAAAGAAAAAAGCAAAGGATTAAAGCAAACAGAAATAAATCAACAAAATGGGACTTTGATAGACAGTTACCCCAGGTAGAAAAGTGAGATAAAATGGCCTAAAAGATAGACACCTTATACCATTATGTTAGAAAGAGAACATGTCAGACTGTCAGTGAGTAATAGCACTTGATTTCCTAAGCAGAAAAGGACTGACAGAATTCGAGAGTAAAATGAGATATACAAAAAGAGACGTAATGACATAATTAATCATTTCTGTGTATTTACAAAACATATACAAGTAGGAAGCTTTAGGAGTGAACATCTATACATCTGAAAATTCAAACTACAATACTCTCCATTTCGTTTTGCTTACCATTTTGGTAGTTTGTTAACTGCATCTTATATCTAAACCAAACTAATCAATATCTTGTCGTCTTACAAGGATAAAATTATTAAAACTGAATATCAAAGATAAATCATATCCTTCTCTAACACCAAATGCATGAAATTTAAGCAAACAACTTTTATAAGAGACCATGTTGCTTTCATTGTTCCATCCAATGGCCCTACCCTTATCAAGATATGCCTACTCAGAGTTTCAACTTACGGATTCATTGAAATGCATACTGTGAGTTGACAGACTACTGGTTCAGTAGGCAGTTATCAATAAATGTTCAGTCTTAACACTTCCACTAGAGAAAATATAGTCATGACACTATTGCACCTACATGAAGTTTCTACTTAGGAAAGCAGATTCCAGATAAATAAAGCCTCATGATGAGAAGCACATGGTTCCATGTATCAATTTAAACTAGGATTGGATGAAAGTAAAGATAAATGGATGATCATATATAAGGAAGAATGTTCAATAAAGGAAAAAAAAAACTTTGCACTATGTATATAACAGAGAATACCAGCAAGCCTCTATCAGTTACAATTCTCAGCGACCCAAGAGCCTTATGCCGACGCCTAAGCTCTATTTCAGCCGCCTTTTGAGCATCAATGCTATCATCTATTTCAACAACAACCTTCAAGTTCTTGTACTTGTTTTCTGACAACCATTTGACTTCAGGAGCTACATCGGCCACAATATCATATCTGGAAGATAGAAAACCATGAAGATGAAGAAAACAAGAAAAAGGTTATGGGTATCCACATTAACCATTTGCAAAGTAAAGGGGGGAGCAGGGCATAAATTAATATTCATGCAGATATAGAAATTTGTAAGTACAAAGATTGTATCAACATTCATAGAAAAATTCTAGAAAATCAATTAAATGCAGACATCACATCAAACAACCTATGATAAAACAAAAACCATATGTCGTGAATAGATGCCAACAGCTCTAATATATGAAGAATACAAGACAAATAAATGAGTCTTCAAACAAATTATCAACCAGATGCCCTGAGGTACTTCTTTAAGATACTTAGGGTCCTTTTGGATAGGCTTTATGAAATTTTGTTCTGAAAATAATTTTCAAAGAAATTGTTATAAAGTTGTTTTCTGAGTGTACATATTTTCACTTTGCATTTGGTTACTTTCATCTGAAAAATAGTTTTAAGAAACAAAAGTTAAAGATTATGTTTGGTAAAATATTTTTAGAAACTATTTTTTAATAAAATTTTATAAAGTATTTGTAGTGTTAAAAAAATGATCCCAAACTTTTACACCCAAACCATAAAATTGTAGGTCAAATCCAGCAAAGATCTTCAAAAATGTCAAGATCGAAATAAATTTGGTTGATAAATCTTTAACAATCAAACATACCTTAATTTTCTTTATTACATCTTAGAAAATTTTGTCATAGATCTTCACATCCGTTGTTTGGAAAATTATTACAGTGTAATGATTTTCCTGAAATCCATTAAAAAAATTATGATCCAGAATCCATGCGCTAATGTCTAGATCTGAAGAAACCATCAAGAAATCCCTTCGAAGAACTCCACCGGTCCGGAGAGGGTGCGGTGGCGCAGCTTCGAATGTGGCGAGGGTCGATGATCAGGTATGGGTCCGCGGTGAGGGGACGGCTGCGGATACCAACGGGTCAGTCCGTGGAGGAGAGCCACACGGAGGACTAATGGCGAGGCGCGGCGGCCAGCGACTTCGGAGATGGAGTTGTGGAAGAGGCGGGAGGTGTCGGCAGCGCCCAGGTCAGTGTGGTCGGGACCGCACGACGGCATGATCGAAGGTAATCGTCAGACCGTCGGCAAGTGGCGACTGTGGGGACCGTTCGTGGAGGCTTAGGTCGACGGCTCCTCTTCCATCCGCAGCCCCTGGAAGTTCTTCAACCAGATGGCCCAGCGGATGCCTCCGAACCGCAAGCAGCCCTTCCCCCTCCCCATCACCTCCGTCGTCCGCGTCGACCACAGGAGGAATACTCGATCTTCTTCTTCCGCCATCCGCAGCTCTTGGAAGATTTGATCCCTCGTCAGAGTTCGATGGTAGAGACAGATCTAGGAGGAGG
This sequence comes from Iris pallida, assembly GCA_029216955.1. Classification (NCBI taxonomy): domain Eukaryota; kingdom Viridiplantae; phylum Streptophyta; class Magnoliopsida; order Asparagales; family Iridaceae; genus Iris; species Iris pallida. Next base: position 6,890,102 of record JANAVB010006394.1, read on the forward strand.
GTCATGAGGAAGAGGGAGGTGGAGAGCGGAGGCAGAGGCGGGGTAGTGCTAGAACCGCAGTAAAGAAAATTGAAATAAGTAGAGAGAGAAGGCAGTAGAGAGAACAGTTTTTTTTTTCCTACTCTGAAAGCAGGGTTTAAAACCTGTTTCCCCCAAAAATTCAAAGTATACATTCTGGGATGTTAAAATTCAAAAGTGTTGAGTTTAACGTCTATCCAAATGCACCCTTAATTTTCTGGATAAACGATGCCCCCAAGATAAAGTGGGTAAATACCAGGCTTTAACAGGTTTCCTTGTATAATATTCTTATCCATATCACTCAAACTTTAGGTAATGATTAACCAAACGACTCTAAATCACAGGTCGGACCCCAAAGCCAATATTTTAACCATTCTAAGAAAAGTTACGCAGGATAATAATTTTCCCAAGTGAATAAGCTTTTTCAATACAGCTTACATAGAACAGATGAGTTGGGAAAAAAGAATGACAACATTATAGGAAATGGAACAGAAAGATGCTAGAAAGCACACAGGAGAAAGTAAATTTACAAAAAAATAAATGAGTTGGGCAAACCTGAGAATATCTTGGAGGGAGAAATCATCATTCATCTCTGTGAACTTAGTTACTATGCGAACAGATTCGTTTAAGGCTCTTCCTTCTACCTAAAACAATACTTTGAAATTCAGAAGTTGCAGCATATATATATATATATATATATATATATATATATATATATTATCCATTGTCTGATAAATGATAAATTATTATATAATCAAGCATTGGAAGTTTAATACATTGTATACATATCGAATGAAAGGATTTCCCAACATTTATATACTATCGTAAACTAGTAACAGACTGAAGACAAAGCATCTTGATATTAAGATACTCTATCTTGACCTCAAATAACAAGGGAAGACTACAATGTGAACCTCCTTGAGAATATGGAAAATTTCATTTCAAAATTATTTTCCTTATAATTCCTTTCACATTATGAACCAAGAATTACAATGTAGATCAACTTTCTAAATTTCTTCATTAGCAAGCTAAGCATTTCTTGTATCATCGCATGTTGACTAGAAAGAAATTTCAGTAATTTCAATAACAATTTCTTTATATATCTATAAGAAATACTTATGTTTGTCAAGGAAATGTCATTTCTTTTTGCTCTTTGGCTTAACGAGTAGCAGAGCAATCCCCTATACTAAATTGTATCATCTTACCTCTTCCTCTAAAATCTTTTCTAGTTTAGGTAACTTGGATAATTCCCCTTGGTTGCATGAGCTTAAACTAAACTAAAAAGGGAGGCTAACTACCTGCCAACTGCCTTCTAGGTCTGATGGCAAGCCCTTCTCTTGCTGATAATTTGATAGGAATTTGAAACAAGCACAGAAGGTGGACGACCGGTCGTTAAATGTTTCTAACCCTCTAGTGAAGATGCATCATATTGATTCTTGTTTCGACTATTAGTACTTTCCAAATTCTAACCCTTTGGTGAAAATGCCTCATATTGATTCTTGTTTCGACTATTAGTACTTTCTAACCCTTTAATGAAGTGTGCTCTTACCAAGACTTGTCATGCGGCAGCCGTGTTCCCTCTCTATTAGAGAAGGGAAGGGTCATGGAGCCGCCATGTAGCCCTTCTTAATTTACTTTACATTACTGAGTACAACGTAGCGGATTTACTATTGGTATTACCATGCATTATCCATATTCAATAGAATTAAAGACTTTTTTATTCTGTAGCTGCTGGTGTGGTATCAACGATTCACCATGTCCACTAATCAGAAAAGATGGTTGACCATAAAGATCTTGGACACCTAGGTTTGGTTAGTCTAGTTGCACATTTTCATCGTACCTAAAATACATGCCCGTTCCGGTGGCAGCTTTTGATATAATGTAGTAAGAGTTAGGAGACAATGATGAAGTATAAAGTATAAACTATTAAGACATGTTAACACCATAGACACATTAAACAACAATAAACATATGATTATTTTCGTCAAAACGTATGTTATTTGTATGCCTCTAATTCTGGTGCAAGAGGCTACAGGCACCATTCTTGGACCACCCTAATTGTTAAAATTCCTTCAGAGTTGATATACCAGGAATAAGTAACTAAAATATTAGCAGTTGAATCAGAATATAGAATACCTTTAGTTCAAATATAGAACAGAAACCTTTATAAACATTTGGGAAAGAACTAGCATGTAAAACAAGAAGTACATACTTGAATAAAGCAAAAGCAAAACAATAGGTACACCTCAGCAAATCATAACCTTATACAGGTCTTACTACAAGCAAATTTGCAATCCTCTATTACATAAACAAAATTGAACTATGATGTGATGGCAGCAATGCTCAGTTTGTAGACTATTTTGACCAATTCATACCGAATTCATTGCCTGTGGAAGGGTTTTCTTCAAAACTGCTTCAATTGTAGCTTGTTGGATGTTTTTCTTGCCGACAAAGTTTATTAGTATATTCTCTGGAATTTTCTTACCAGTGCGAAATCCAGGGACCTGAAATTTTTTTAAGATTTAGTATGAATGTGGATATTAAAATTTATCAAAGAAGCTATTTCTCAGAATGGAAAATGAATTGAAATATGGAAACACTTTAAGAAAGAGAAGCCATCATTAAATACTTAACCAGCAGTTTGCTATATGCTTAATTATAGTATAATCGAAAAACAATTAGAAAGTCTGATAATGAGTAATTAAGGTACATGCTATAACAAGGAAGAATATTCAGGTTTTGGAGACAAGTATACAGGAAGCATCACAGCCAAATCCGTTTTTATGTACATGATGAGAATGTATTTAACAAAGCCTGCTAGGCTTGGAGTAGCTGAAAGATGGAAAAAGCAGGGATCAATAAATTGTGAAATGCGATAACAAGAGAAGAAATTCACATCCAATACTTTTTTGGAAAGTTAGCTTTGAGAATTAAAAGAAGAAAGCTGGCATTACCAGTAATATATATTCTTTCTCAACATAAAACAAATTACTTAGAGCACTAGAAGTTCTACGGAGTTTTGATGTATCCGAGTTGTTGGTGTGTTTGAAAAGTTAATTGCACTCATCTTATATAAGTCTCTATACCTTATCACTATAAATGTTTGCAGATTTCAAGGAGGTGAGTCTGCCAATTGAATTGTAAATACATGCTGATGCTTCATTTGTATGGACTTGAATCCTCAAGACATGAATTGGCATGTTTGATTAGTTTATTGCCTTCGTCCTCTACAAATCTCAATACCTTGTCACTAAAATGCAGTGTTCTAAAAATCGGCCTAGGCGCCCGCCCGCCGCACCGAAAACCCCCTAGGCGGTGGGCTAGGCAGCTAGGCGGGCCCTAGGCGCCCCTAGGCGGGCCTAGGCGGCATGTTTTTTTGATTTTTTTGAATTTTTTTTTTTTTTTGATTTTGTTTATTCTTAGTTGTATTTTGGATATTTGTCTGGGTTTTAAGATAGTATTTGGATTTTAGAACATTGAAATTTTAAATTTCAAATTTCAAATTTCAAAATTTCAAAATTTCAAAAATTTCAAAAACAATAATAATAAATTCTAGGCGGGCTAGGCGCTAGGCGGACCTCCGCCGCATCGAGTCCGCCTAGCGATTTTTAGAACACTGCTAAAATGTTAACAGATATCAAAGAGGTAAGCCTATCAATTGAATTGTAAAAACAGTGTTCTGTTGTCATTACTATTCAAAATAAATTAATTGTCCGGTAGATGAGAAGGACATGATAGTATTCCACAAAACATGGACATGCTATCCTTGAATAAGAGTAATGTGCAGATCATAAGACATATATTCCTCTAGTTATATACAACATAAAATGCAAATTACAAGCAAACTGGTGTATTAAGTTTCACTGACAGACAGAGTAATGACAGAGAAGCGACATTCATTATTATTTGCTAAGAACACCCTTGTGTGAAGCAAGACACTGGTTGTCCTCATAGGAAAACAAAATGTAGGAACTGACACATTTCACAAAGAGGTATGATGTAGTGGAAGAGGCAACCATCAAGAGATCTCGTATGTATGAAACTTATGTAATGACTATCATCATAAAAATCAATTTGAAGTCTATATTATAATTAAAAAGGAAAGTTTCAAATTTTCGGAAGAAGATTTGCCGAAATGGAAATGTAATTAATTGACTTGAAGAAACTAGGACTCGTATTTATATAGCAATCATCCTTTTTCCAATTTTCTTTCTCCTTCGTAATTGTCCACAACCAACACCATTATGAGCACATTTATTCTCTCTGCAACCCTGCTTCAAGGAGATTTGTCCCGCATCAATAGCAATCACTCTCCATATAAGTTGGCAATATCTAATAATATAAAATTAACTCTGAATTTAAGAACAAGTTAAATAATATTTAGTTTCCATCTTCTACTCAAAAAGCTCCATAATATTTGGGTCTCTAATGATCATGTCTTGATGCACACCAACCATTTTAATGAGTGTTATCTTTCAATTGGATGTAATCTACAACCTACATGCGGATCACATGGCCGTGATGTACCTTATCAACCTGCAAATTGTTACATGCTAGTATCACATACCAGAGTTTGGGGAGACTATACTTGAGAAATTATGAAATATTTAGTGTCACCCACCCCAGTGTTGTCAATGGTGCATCAAGGCGCCTTGCCATGGTGCGAGGCGCTGCACTTCACTGATGCGCACGCCTCAGTCGCGCCATGGCACGGCGCATGGCGCATTGAGGTGCTGCCTCATGAAACCTAACATGAATTTTAGATTTTACTTTGTTTTGGCTAAATCATGAACTCATAAGATGCACACTACTCAAGCCTACTAACCTATTGGCACCTTATTTTTAACTTCCTAGTTCCTACTTTCATAATTCTCTCTCCACTCTCTTTATTTCTCGGCCCTCTTTCAATTCTTCGGCTTTATTTCTCGACACTCTTTCAATTCTTCAGCATTTGTTGTTGGGCCTCATCTCTTTACTTCCAACAACTTCTTATCAGCCAAAGAATTCGGATTATTTTTTAATTTGCAAGTTAAATTTATTTATTTATTCTTTTTCATAGTCTTTTTTTTATAACTTCAACTTAGCCTTTAGTCATTGATTTGTATGCAGAGAAGAAATTTCGCTACCAAAGTCTAGTTACCTTCCTCAAGTGGAGTTTTTTTATTTTGCAACTTATTTCTTTTGAATTATTTTTTACTTTTTTTTTCTCTCTCACCAAATCAAACAATTCATTATTAGTGTCAACATCGTTCTCCCTTTATGGACTGCCTCCCATTGTCGAGTACAACAAGCCCACAGTGAGATTTTTAAACTTTGTAATTTTTCTAAATTTGTTTCCATTTTGTTTATATTTAAACTATCTACACAATAAATTATTGATTAGGATGTTGCAGTCAATTTTATTGTGCTTTTTTTTAGTTTTAAAATAAAATAAAAAATGTGTGCCTCACTTCAATGAGGCACACACGAAGCCCATGCACCTTGAGCGTTATGTGTACCTTGTGTCGTTACATTAACCCCCCGCCCTCCCATCAGCACCACCAGTCCCAAACTAAGCACTTACGTTCTTGGCCCCCTCATCGTTCAATCCTGGTTCTATTCCTGCTAATGAGCTATTTCATTGTTTAGTAGCAAACCTGCTTTATTACAAAAGGTGAATGGTACCAGTGAATCAGTGATATAAGCAAATCTCGGTTCTAAAAAATATTGCTATATAAAAGTTTAACCTGCATGACAAGCAACGCATTAGCCAGGTTTACTAGTATTCACATAACATAACATAGTAACACAACATAGTAACACGCAAAATGAAGTATTGCTTTGAGAAAATACCTTTGCCTGCTTGGAGAATTCATATAAAACTTTATTGTAGCATTCTTGGCATACAGATGGAGGAACTTCCACACTTAACCTAACCTGTAACAAAACCATTGTTAGATAAATGTTAACAATCATAACCATATACATACTAGGTTGTGTATATTACAATCTAGTTAGTAACAAATGGAAAAAAAATAACATTCTTTTTCTGGTAGTTCACATATTTTTTTAGTTGTTGGTAAAAGAAGCAGAGAGTTCATGGTGTCAATGGCTCATATGAGTATGAAGCACTTGAGGTCAACCTCCATTTTCCTTATAGCAAGTGAATGTGGTTAACGTTTGCTTCATTCCCTTCCTCCTAGAGCTCTAGAATGCTAACTTGCACTCAATAGAAAAATAATACTGTGTTAAAAAAGCTGAAAGCATGGCCATTTATTCATTTGAAATATTTCTTTAGTAAGGAAACCTCTGGAGTCGTCACCATTGCACATTTGTTATAATCTTTAGAATTACCATTAGATCTATGTTAATGACAGTTTCAAAGTAAGCCACATGTATCCTTGTATTCCTTGTAGATTAGTTCCCTCTTCATTTGAGAATTAAGTTTACATTTGTTGGGAAATAAACGCGGAAACCTTTTCCCAAACTAGAGAGTACCTGCGAGAGAACCGAGCAAAACAACGCACGAACCAAAACACCAAAACAAACCACGCAGACACAGAGAATTTTTGACGTGGAAAACCCTTGCGGAAAAAACCACGGGACGATCGGAGTCCAACCCTGAGAAGCCTCCACTAATGAAATAAAGGATTACACCCTCTACAAACTTCTCCCGATCCAAATCGGATCCCCACAACACTTAGAAGCAAGAATAATGATTACAAGGCTACGAAGAACAAAGAACGACGAATAGATATTACCCGAACACGATTCTCCTTCGAAATTGGCCTTCAATCCTCCTTCTTCTCTCCCAAAGTTGCAATGGCACTCTTGCCTCCTTTTTCTCTCTTGTTCTTCAATGTTATGTTGTGATTAGGGTTAGAAATGACCATGTATAAACCCCCTAATCCGCAGCAAAACCTGGACCGTATGATACGATCCAACGGTGATTAAACATCCTGAAAAACGCTTCAGCCCCGACGACACAGAGTTCGGCCAGAACTCTGTGTTTGGCAACCAGAACAGTTCTGGAACCAAAAGGCAGAGTTCGGCCAGAACTCTGTGTGGGGGCAGAGTTCGGGCCGAACTCTGCCTCCCCTGTTCCAGCAGCTCCTCCCGACTGCTCTCGAGCTTCTTCGTCTCCTCCGACTGGCCTCGTCACCTCCACGAGCTTCTCTGACACACAGACGGCGCTCGTCGCACTCCGGGGTCTTCTCCACATAGGTTGGAAACCCCACCCACTCCAACAAATCTCCCCCTTCACAACTATGTGGAGGTGGTCGTCATCCCGACGATCTGCCTGCAGTACTCAAACTTTTTCCTTAGTAGAACCTTCGTGAGCATGTCCGCTCCATTGTCATCAGTATGAACCTTCTCAAGCGCCGCATCCTTCTTCTCAACCACATCCCGTATCCAATGATACCGAGTCTCGATGTGCTTGGACCGACTATGAAATGTCTGGTTCTTCACAAGGTGAATAGCACTCTGACTGTCGCAAAGCAAAGTATACTGTTCTTGCTTCAGCCCCATTTCCTGCAACAGCTTCTTCATCCACAGCAGCTCCTTGCAAGCCTCCGTCGCCGCAATGTATTCCGCCTCCGTCGTCGACAAGGCAACACACTTCTGCAACCGCGACTGCCACGATACCGCTCCTCTGGCAAACATCATCACATAGCCCGAAGTCGATCGTCTCGTGTCTACATCTCCAGCCATATCAGCGTCGGTATATCCAACCAGCTTCGGCTCGTCACCACCAAAGGAAACTCCAATCGACAGTGCCCTGAAGGTATCATAGAATCCACTTGACCGCACTCCAATGTACCCTTCCAGGATTTGAAAGATACCTGCTAACAGTACCAACTGCATGAGCGATGTCTAGCCTCGTACACACTATAGCATACATAAGGCTCCACACAGCTGAAGCATATGGAACCCGCTCCATATCTTCCTTTTCGTCCTCGTTAGATGGACACTGCTCCTCAGTGAACTTAAAGTGGGCCGCAAGGGGGCAACTCACTTTCTTCGACCCGTCCATCCCGAAACGCTGAAGTACCCGGTGAATGTACTTCTTTTGGGACAAGTGTAGCAGCTTGGACTCTCTCTCGGCTGATCTCCATCCCAAGAATAGTCTTCGCTGCGCCCAAATCCTTCATAGAGAAGGCCGCGCCCAGTTGGCGCTTTAACTCTGCTATCCTAGTGGCATTCCGACCCACTAATAGCATATCATCTACATAGAGCAATAAAATAATGAAATCATCATCGGTAAAATACCTCACAAATACACAGTGATCCGATGTCGTCCTGCATAACCATGCTCCCCCATAAACGACTCGAACTTCCTGTACCACTGCCTCGGAGCCTGCTTCAGACCATACAAGCTCTTCCTCAACCGGCAGACCAAATGTGACTTGCCCTTCTCACAGAATCCCTCTGGCTGCTCCATGTATAACTCCTCCTCAAGATCACCGTGGAGGAATGTCGTCTTCACGTCCATCTGCTCGACCTCCAAGTCGAGACTGGCTGCCAATGCTAGCACCACCCGAGTAGACGAATGCTTGACGACAAGCGAAAAGATTTCATCATAATCTACGCCTTTCCGCTGACCGTAGAGAAAATCCACCTTGTTGAAGTAAGAAACTCCTCCGACAGGCTGTGTGTAGATTACTGACCCACCCCAATCCAAAAGCACTAGGAAGTAAGAAACTCAAGAATAGATGTCGAAGCTGCATTACATTCTCGAAAAAACATATATATACCAAAACAAACAAGGAGACACCAAAATTGTTAGTGTATGTGCCTGTGCATAGGGCCAAAACATTTTATGTAGATATCAACTGAAAATGATAATGAAGACATTAAGGCAAACCTATTTTAATTCTACTAAATTTTGCACCATGTATTTCGTATTGTCCAGATGATTAACCCCTTTTTTTTAGGGAAAAGGTGAGAAAATCCACCTTGTTTCATCAATAAGCCAGTAATGAAACTATATTTTTTTGGGAGAGAATCAGCGTAAAGACTCCAGCAAGAGTGCCAACCTATTCAAAAACTATTATAGTGCTTTACAAAAGACTAACTAATCCTTTTGTTATGAAAATCAATCATCACCAACTAAATCTTCTCCCATTAGAATGGGGTCAGCTATGGAGCGATCAGAGATTCAGAATCCTCCATAAGAATTGACATAATGTTATGACCCGTGAATTGACATAATGTTATGACCCGTCGTTGACCTGACATCATGTCATAACCTAAATTTCCATTTTTACTTTAGGTATTTTAATTATTTTCAACCTTTCAAAAAATTACTTTCCTATAATTATTTCTCAAAAAAAAAAAAAAAAAAAAAAATATATATATATATATATATATATATATATATATATATATATATATATAGTGTAAATAAATAAATCAATTTTTCTTTCAAAATGCCCTCATGCAAAATTTATTTTGCATTCTTACATAGAGGATTATGTGGCATACATGCATGGATGAGTGCCAAATGGCACTCATGCCTCATGACAAGTCTTAAGGGGCATTTTAGGTATTTCTAAAATTATTAATATCTCTTATAAACATGAAGGATGAGAGAGAGAAAACCACTCTTCTCCATTTTGATTGCCAGGTGAGAATTCTTCTTTTTTCATCTTCTTTCCATTCTTCTTCTTCACAATCTTCTTCTTAATCTTCTTCTCTACTTCTCCTCCCCTTTTTCCCTTAAGGATACTGCTGCTACTGTTGCATTTCACTGCTGCTACTGCTGCTGCGTTTGCCGCGGCTGCTGCGCCGCCGCCGGCGCCGCCGCCCAGTCGGCCACCGGCCGACACCCCCCTTCTTCCTCTTCCTTTCTTCCAATTTCCTTTCCCCTTTTCTTTTCAATTTCTTGATTAATATTTCTAGGTTTTGTAATTAACCCCAAATTCTCTAATGTGTGCCCTAGGTGCTGAATTGGAACTCTAGGAAGAACTTCCTCTAGGAAGCACTCTAAGAACTCAAGGCAAGCCCTCTCTCCCCCATCCTCTTGAATTGTTCCATACTAATTGTCATATATTCTTGGATTTATATGATAATTACAAGTATATTAATATTCTGAATTTTTCGTAACTATGGAAAAATTCAACCATTAGGAATGTGATGTGCTAGTATACTTTTGTATACGTATGTATATATAATATATAGAAAGAGGGAGAGATAGATTTTTCCTTGGAGTGATAATTATGCATGATACCTAACCAAATGTATGAATGTATACATAGATGCACTTGATATAAATATATGTATAAATATGTATTTATCTTGACAAATTATATGTAACCATCTCTATTTGAGAACTTGTTTAAATTAGATTTTCTTAATCTTCTTGAAATAATAATGATCATTTTTAATTCTGAAATTTTGTTACTATTGGCAAAATCCAACCATAAGATATATATAATGTGCTTATGAGCCTAGGAATTGGTAGAGATCCATGTGTAGACTTTTGCATTTCAAAGCTTGTTGTGTTTATGTGTGTATGTATTTATATACATATAGATATTATCCGTAGATTAGTCTTTAAGCATGAGACCTACGTACATGTATATGGGTATACGCATAGATACTCTTAGCACATATATATACATCTTGACATACACATACACAAGTATATTAACACTTTGACATATTTAAAGAATTTAACCTATAATCTTGGTTCAACTTGGAACTTTAACCTTTTTACTTCAAAGAGAATCAATATATATATATATATATATATATATATATATATATATATATATATATATATATATATATATGGATATGCGTGACTTCCGAGAAATCCTTAAGTGGATTGGTGATTGCAGTGGCAAGGAGCAGAGCTGGGCCAGGCGTGCTAGATTGAGACTTGCTGCATCAGTTTGGCATGTCTGGCAGGAGAGGAACCGGCGCATTTATGAGGGACTGTCCACCCCACTGGTGGGCATACTTCATAACATTGAGTCGGATGTACTAGTAATGTCCCCCTGAGTTGGGATTGTATCTCTATGTTGTAACCTTATTGCGATGATGGAATAAAATTTACCCTTTTTCCAAAAAAAAATATATATATGGATATTATATTTTGTATGAATTGGGTTACTTGTGCTAATTTAGCAATTTAACTCGCCATTTCAATTCTGTCCAAATATTTAATTATTCTTAAAAACACCTTTTGTCATAAAGACATGGTTAGATTAATAATTTCTGAATACCAGTCTACTAGGATAGCTACGTGCTAACTTTACATGTCTTAAATTTTCTTATATACATCCTTGATGAGCTACATGCAGTACATAGTCGATAACAGTTTCCTAGAATCTTTATATTACTAAAAATCTATTCTTGTCTTTGACTTACTTAGCGTATTTGATAAAGCTTTGCAACCCAAAAATAAATGTCGCTTGCTTGCCAAGGTAAGAAAGCTATTTTATTTTTAGCTTTATATAAATACGTGGCCGGTGTTGAGGGTTGTTCCACCGAAGGGGTCGGCGTACCCGGTTTATATTTGCGTGTTGCCGGTGTTGAGGGTTGCTCCACCGAAGGGGTCGGCGTGCCCATTTATTATTCTTTGTATTTATATGTTCTGGAATGTTTCCGGGTCAGTAAATACAAAGGAGACTCTGCCGAAATTTTTGAGAATTTCCAGAGTTTGTCTATTTTCTGACAAATTCGGACTTCTTGGAAACTTTTGACTCAAGTTCTAGACCATTTGAACCATCCATCTCCGACCTATAATATCGGAGGGATTCTTGGAATCATGTCCAATTGGATACCTTGAAATTTTACCTTGGTTCCAACATTTCTCGGACTACTTTAGTTTCGGAAAAGACGAAACTAATATTTGAATGCGACTTGACTTCTAAGACTCCCGTTTGGGAGATAGTTTCTCTGAAGTCTAAATGTTTAGAATAGGTTGCATGGGGTTTGGGAGAGAAACCGTTGGATCACACCCGGCTGACTTCTTTGCAATATAATTTTTTATTTTCGTACTGATCAGTCCCTGATACGGTGTTCGTGCGGCCGTGCGAATATCCGGGGTGAGGCTTAGCTCACTTTCTTGATCGCAATTGGACATCCAGGCCCTGAGTTTCAGCTCAGCTATCCATTTGCACATTACCCTGAGTTTTCAGCTCAGAATACTTATTAATTCATTAGATATCCAGGCCCTGAGTTCAGCTCAGCTCTCTAATAAATGGGTTCGATATTCTTGGAAAAGTCCAAGTCATACGAACTTCTTGTTATAACACATGATGCGATGACTCGACCCAGATGATTCGGAAACCACTCATGATGTTATCTTGCTTGTAATCACATCAATATGTGATAGTACAGACGGCTGGAGAATCTAAGCACCAACCCGTTTTGTACGAGCCTGATCCCGGGCAAACGGGGTTATTGTTGAGATGCTAGGCGAGTGTGTGTGATCCAGAAAGTTTCTCTAAATTGCATTTAGGTCTAGAAGATCTTGTCGTGTCTTTGTGACATTAAATTGATAATTACTTACTTCTTGTACAAGTTTAATTGTTCAAGTTTACTCTATTCACTTGTCATATCATTCTACGTTCATAACTCTTTCCTTTGACTGAGGACTTGCTCGTCGTATTGACGACCTAGTTTTGTTCACTAGGGATTGACGAAGATCAAGATGTGGATCAGGCGTACACAGAGAACGATCTCTATGAATGATGTGGAACGGATGGAATGTAGCTTCATTTTGAGAACATCTTCAATTATGTAAATTATGTGTTTGAAGACAATGAATCAAATATGTATAATATGTGTTTTGATGAATTCTAGACCAAGTATGTAATATTTCTGGATAAATGAATATTATGTCATTGGTGGAATTCTGTGATTATGTCTTATATCTATGCCTATCCCGGACCTTACAGGCGACAATCGCAGGGTACAATTCGGTACTCATTGTACAGTTACGTAGCCTGGGGAGAAGTATCACGTGCCTCGAGTCATCCTGGGAACCGGGGCGTGACACATCAACCCTCTATGTTGGTGTCAGATTCCTAGCCAAGTAGCTATGAACATGAGAGGGTCACTTCATAGAACCTAGACGGCCAATTGGCAAGTAGGTAGAATAGTTTAAGCTCGTGCAACCAAAGAACACCCTCCAAGTTTTCCTAGACTATAAATCAGATGATGAGGTACGATAATACAATTTGTTGTCGGAAATTGCATTTATCCTATGCAGTTAAAAACGTTTTTTTCATGATAACGATCCAGTAGAGTTATTGATATATCACTGATATATCATATTTATAACGGTAAATATCGGTTTGTATTTTTATCACAATTTTTGTATATGAACAACACACTTAGTAGTTATATATTATAAAATATGCAAGAAAAGTTTCTTAAAGCATTAAAACTAAAAGGTTCATACCCAAACCAACATTACAATATAAAAAGTATTACTTCAAAACGGTTCAACTAATATGAAAACAAAAAAGATCCCAATTCAACTTTCAAGTTTCAACATATAATAATCTTCATTGGCCTCAACTTCAACTTCATTTTCTTCGTTTTCACCATCACCATCTTCTCCACATTCGTCCCTAGTCTGCTCATCTTTTTCATCCTCCATATATTCATCATCGTGAACAAGTGAGGAGAGTGAATCTATAACACCTCGTGACCTTGTACTTCTCTCTTCCCGACTTTTGGTTTTAACAAAACAAAACCGTTATATATCGGGGGTTTTCAAAACCGATATATACTGATATATTGGTCATATCGGCCGATAATACCGGTACCAATATTTTATCGATTTTTTCCCAAAAAAAATCGGTGCCAGACCAATACTGTTATGTATCGGTTATATAACCGATATATAACGGTTTTTAACTGCTTAGCATTTATCTCTATGACATTAAGTCAGTGAAAAGAAATGACATTCCCAATTGTTACTAAAATCAATGTCACGAATAAATCCATCTAATGATTTATATTTATGATCAAATATCCTCGAATTTCACTTCCTCCAAATAAATGAAACCATAACACCCATTGTCATTCAGAAGTCCTAAAATTCCTCCAACCACCAAAAGTATACCAAGTCCGAGCAACCTGAAACTCCATATTGATTGAAGAAAACGCCACTGTTGATTTATGTGCCGCTACACTAAAACTCTAGAGTTGGTACGAGAATTGATGAGGGGTCATAAAAACTAATATTATTCCAATATTCCCTCGCAAGTCAAAGTTTTAGGGCATGAGAGCTAGATTCACGCGATGGTAGAATTTTTTTTACAAAATCCTCTCAAAATGTGCGGTATAAGTTTTTACAAAATCCTCTTAAAATGTGTGGCAGACGAGATTTGTGCAGTGGGTTATTGTGATTTCAGTACAGTAGAGTCCATGTCACGATACCAAAACTCTACTGTTGCAACGATGAGGGTTATCTATTTATATCGTTAAACTAGACATAATATCCTTAATTACAATTTACAATAAAAACACAGATAAGTCGTCGCTCAATTTCTTTTCTTTTTTCTCAAATTAACATCTATTTCCCAAGTAATCTTGCTAAAGTGGCATAAGTCAATGTAGCAGAAAATTTCATTTGGTCTGCTTGGTAATGGTATTTTCACCGGATTTGGGTTTTTTTTTTGAACCGGCCGTTTATGAAGTGTTTAAAAAAAACCTTGCTTGGTATTTTAAGTCACTAGTTTTGGTTGGCTCAAAAAACCATTAAAACCAATGCAATGTATTTTGGGGTGTCTTTATAAACACCTCAAATCGGGACGTTTTGAGAGTTTCTATATTTTTCTTCCATTTATATCATTATAAAAAAACATAACAACTACTAGTACCCGGTCATATTTCTTCTTTCTCATCTTTGTTTCTCTTGAGCTCCCATCTAATGGCCACTTCCTCCAAAATGTGAATTTTTTTAAATTTTGCGATCCATTAGATGTAGTAGTAAATGCTTTGCTCTCAACATTTATGATTTACTACTTGTCAAACCATTTTATACTTGCAAGTTATATGAGTGTATAAGCTATATTGTTTGGGAGGGCGACGATACAATCTTGATTCGGAAGAACTTTTGTTTATATATGGGCATATAAGTAATTTTACTGTTTTAAAAACACTTTCAGAAATGTTCGTTAATGAATTACAAGTATGGGTTAGATTAGTTAAAAATCGCTACTTAAAACCGGCCCAAAACTGGACGCCTCGTAACCCAATAATGCTAAGTTTACTACCAAAAATTTACAACCTTCTTACAACCTACACTCTACCCCCTGCTAACATGGTCCCACCTCTCCCCTCTCTCCAACAATGGAGGAGAAATTATTGTGTGGTCCGAGCTCACCACGTGGAGATGGTAAATGGTGAGCCCGGCCACTAATTTCTTGACACTTGGCACAATATTTGGCATAAAAAATTTCAAAAAATTGTGAAAAAATATATTTAATATATAGATATTCACTCAGCATATAAGTAGAAAAAAAAATAGATTTTCTTTCTTTCTTTCAAAAACATTAAAAAGTTGACCTAGAAAATAAGAGAAATGTAGTGATATAATGGATTATGCCAAGTGTCAACAAATTAGTGGTCGGGCTCACCATTCACCATTGACACGTGGTCAGGCCGGACTATCCAATAATTTCTCCCAATGGAGACCAGACGCATGGAAAGTTGTAAAAAGATTGTAACCCTTTGGTTGTAATTATAGCATTACTCCTCGTAATCGCTCATAATCGGTACTTTAAAAACACCTCATAACCGCCACCCCCCACAATTGCCGAGCAGACCTTAGTTGAAAGAATTCTCAATATTTCGAAATATTGCCTTTCGATCGTAATGAATTGTGAATAGACTGAACCAAATAGTGACGGAAACCTAATTCCGGACGCACGATAGAAGAGAGAGAGAGAGAGAGAGAGAGAGAGAGAGAGAGAGGAGTTACGCTGGACCGCGGCAGCTTGGTCTCGGTGACTCGGACCTCTTCCTCCGCCGGAAACCTGTCCCTCTCCGCCTTCTTGACGGCGACGGAGCTCGCCGAGACGGTGAGGGGCTGCGGAATTTGGCGGCGGGGAGGCGGAGGGAGGAATTGGCGGGAGGAGAATCTGGAGGAGGAGAGGTTGTTTGAAGAGAGGGTTGGGTGAGTTAGTACTGCTGGAGAGGGAGAGAGTGGGAGTCGAGAGAGGGAATGGTGGACGGAGTTGAAGAAGATGACCTCCATTTTTTTTTTCTTCTGATGATGAGGATAGGGAAGTGAGAGTCGGAAGCGGATTGAAATAGGGATAATGAAAACGAAAATTCGTTGGGATGTGGTGCGTCTGCTGAACCGCGGAATATCTGTCACTAATTTTTTAGAGAAATTCTAAGCTTTTTTTAGGGGCACCTCCACAATTACTAAGGGACAGCCCTTACTTAAGGGACAGCCCATTTGGTGGAGATTCTACTAGAGGGCAGCCCAAATTTTACTAGGGGGCACCCCAACCCCCCAAACTCAAATTTCCAATTCATTTCATCATTTCCTCTCTCTCTCTCCTCCAAAAGAAAAAGAAGAAGAGCTCTCCCTTCCTCTCCCTAAACCCTAGAAAATTCTCATCCACTACTCTAATCCTAATTCCTCCACCAAATTTCTTTGAAGAACACTCCCACATTCGACGATGACACGCAAGTCCAAGAAATCGGATTCTCGGTACGTTCTTCCCTAATTTCTTCTATAATTTTCTACATTTTATTCGAAACCCTAGAATAGTTTTAATTGTCTAAAAACTTTTGATAATTTAGGTTTAGAATGTCTTTAGGGTTTATGATTGCCATTTTCGAACACGACAAAGCCATAATTTCTCCTAAAACCCTAACCCTAGAAAACGACAAACGAGCGAGTCGTTTGTCTGTTGGCCGAGTACAGTAGGACTGCCAAGCATGTGGCAGTCCTTATGTAAACAAGGACTGCCACAGGCCTGGCAGTCCTCTTTCAATAGAGGACTGCCAGGGCTGTGGCAGTCCTTGTTTACATGAGGACTGCCACATGCTTGGCAGTCCTAATGTACTCAGTTCTGGGGGTGGAGGATTAGGGGGTAAGAGTTCTATTTTAGTTTGCATTAGTTATTAATTGTATGGTAGAACAATCCAATGTTCTATAGGGGTAACAGTCCTCCCGACGCACCAAAAAGAATACGCCCCACCGCGTCAAAGCGAAAGGAACGCGCGGAACGTTCTCTTGAGCGTCCGATTACAATTTCTGAACCGGAGCGCCAAGGTCGGGCCGGGACACGGAGATCCCCACCGGTTGCACAAGCTCGGTCGAAGCAACGAGCTCGTACTCCTTCTCCTTCTTCCAGTGATGACGACGACGTGCCCATTAGCCAACTCCTGCCACCCCGTCAAGCTGGTTCTGCTCCATCTGAGGAGGCCGGTCCTTCTGAGGAGGCCGGTCCTTCTGAGCCGCCTGTCCGCCCGCCAGGTTGCTCAATGTTGGCTTCATTTGAGAACCATATTGCATATGCAATATGGAAGGACCCGGTATGTACATTACTTTTGTAAGCTAGCAGTTTAGTATATGATATCTATATGTATTTCATATGTTTTATGTTTTTATATGTTGTTTGATATACAGAGGACATATCGTATGCTTAGGGCTGTGAGTCACGGGAAGAAAACCGTGTCTTGGCCGTTTAGAAGCTTACCGGAGGCCGTCCAGGAGAAAATCGTACTGAGCGGTTTACATAATTTGGCTGATTATGCCTATAGGACAATGGATAGTGCCCTGATATCCGCCTTTGTGGAGAGATGGCACCCGGAGACCAATACGTTTCATCTTCCATGCGGGGAGATAACTATTACACTTGACGACGTGTACCAGATACTAGAGCTACCAGTTACCGGTCGCGTCATGACCAAAGAACATTACAAAGATAAAAAATCGATAAAATGATACTCAAAGATCGTCAAGTTTGTCTCAAGTAACCTTGGACTTGAGGAAACTAGTTTTACAACTCTCCCGGGCTTCAAAAAATCATATGGAATTCCTCTTTCATTTCTGGTGGAACACTTCAGGAATATGGAATTGGATGAGGATGATGATGAGTTGGTCGACGCGATGGCCCGTGCTTACATGTTGTTCGTCCTTGGAACGGTGGGCATTTTCGGACAAGTCTGGAACCTCGATACATGCGAGGTACATGCTCAATTTATTGTCCGTGGATGACTTCATCGATATATCGTGGGGTAGCGGTATTCTCGCCTATCTTTACCGCGAGCTCGGCATCGCATCCCGTGTCGGGACTAAGACAATTGCTGGATGCCAGACTCTGCTACATGTAAGAAAACTTTCAACGATTTAATCTCGTATACTTCATTTTGTTGTTTATATTTTGTGACTATTAACTTAGTAATTGAATAGGCATGGATATATGAGCACTTTCCGATGCTCAGGCGGGGTGACCAGAACCCAATCTATTTTGAACACCTTCCTAGAGTGGCTCGATGGAGGCCGGCCCAGGTGGAAACCAAAGATTGGCAAATCCTGGCTTCCATTCGTGAAGTACTTGACAACTTGGTACCGGAAGAGGTAATAAATTGGGACTAACCTTAATTTTTCATGTTAAGTTTTTTTTTTGCTGTTAACTGTTTTCCTACAGATATTTTGGGATCCATACCGGAATTTTCGCGAGGGGAGTCGTGCCATCCAACCAGTTTCTTTATTTCATGGCATGATCACATGCTATGATATCAAGGATTTGTACATGCCTGATCGTGTACTTCGGCAGTTCGGCTTCGTCCAAAGTGTGCCGAAGCGCACACTACAGATGTTGGAACCTCCCCGCGGGACCCAACCATTGAACTACAAACCGGCGTGTTTCGACTGGGTGACCGACTTCTACTCCGAGTGGCAAAGGCACCTGCTTGGGGAAGATGAGAGCCAACCGGTCACCCAGATGGCCGACTGCAGCAAGGACTACATGCCGTACTTCCGGCGGGTCGGACATCCCAAGTTGTTGAACCCTACAAACCCGGGTCCCTCGGCCGTAGTAGCTGTTGGAAATCTTCCTTCCAAAAACATCTTGTATGCTTCATTGGTGAAGATGGTGAGTTCTGCATTAGTAGTTAGTTCGAGATTTTCATGTTTGTATACTAAATTCAATTATACTTTCATTTACAGTCTAGAAGGGCGAAGGAACTGGCCAAGACACTTCGGAGCGCTTGCCAAAGTGACACTAGTGTCTTGGTCGCCACTAGTACCTTGGTCGCCAACGAGCTTGAGCGCATCGACGACGAGGTTGAGTTCCTATTCATGCGTAATGCGGAGTCTCGTTCGAAGGCCCGCCATGATATGTGATATGATTGTCTGACGTCTGGCTGTATGATGTTGAATACTTGTGTCCGTCTTGTAAACTATTTTGGATGTGTGTTGGATATGTTGATATACTTCTGTTAGATATGTGATATGCTGGATATGTGATATGTGTTGGATATGTGATGTGTTGGATATGTGATATGTTGGATATGTGATATGTGTTGGCTGGATATGTGATATGCTGGATATGTGATATGTGTTGGCTGGATATGTGTTGGATATGTGATATGTGTTGGCACTATTTGTGTGAATATGTGATATGTTGGATATGTGATATGTGTTGGCACTATTTGTGTGGATATGTGATATGCTGGATATGTGATATGTGTTGGCTGGATATGTGTTGGATATGTGATATGTGTTGGCATTATTTGTGTGAATATGTGATATGTTGGTCATGTTAGATATGTGTTGATCACATCACAGAATATTTTATGAAGGACTGCCACACACAGGGCAGTCCTTCACTTGTGTAGGACTGCCCTGTGTGTGGCAGTCCAACTTGAAATGTTCTGTGATTTAATCACAGCACATTTTAGATAGGACTGCCACACACAGGGCAGTCCTACACTTGTGAAGGACTGCCCTGTGTGTTGCAGTCCTTCATAAGTGAAGGACTGCCTTGTGTGTGGCAGTCCTACCTAAAATGTGCTGTGATCAAATCACAGAATATTTCAAGTTGGACTGCCACACACAGGGCAGTCCTTCACTTGTGTAGGACTGCCCTGTGTGTGGCAGTCCAACTTGAAATGTTCTGTGATTTGATCACAGCACATTTTAGATAGGACTGCCACACACAGGGCAGTCCTACACTTATAAAGGACTGCCCTGTGTGTGGCAGTCCTTCATAAGTGAAGGACTGTCCTGTGTGTGGCAGTCCTATCTAAAATGTGCTGTGATCAAATCACAGAACATTTCAAGTTGGACTGCCACACACAGGGCAGTTCTATACTTGTGTTGGACTGCCCAGTGTGTGGCAGTCCTAGCTAAAATGTTCTGTTATTTGATCACAGAACATTTCAAGTTGGACTGCCACACACAGGGCAGTCCTACACAATTTAAGGACTGCCCAGTGTGTGGCAGTCCTAGCTAAAATACAGGAAACATATATTGGACTTCATTTTTTACACCCAAAAACATACAAAACACACATGTATAACACTCAAAACACACATGTATAACACACAAAACACACATGTATAACACCCAGATAGAAGACATATAACACCTGGATAAAATTAAGAAACATATATTGGACTTCATATTTCATAGTTTAATGTATACAAAAGTGGTACTCTATAACCAAAATGCCAAAAAGTATACAAAAGTGGTCCTCCATATAACACATTGATACTCAGTCGATTTCGACGTCACAGTGGTCTGCAGGTAAGTCTCTTGGCTCCTCAAACTTCAACAGCTTCTTACAATGGTCGATTTGATGATCGAAAGGTGTGGTCCAAGCTTTGGCTTCGACCGGTGCTCTTTTGTACCAAACTGTTGAAGGTGGAGGAATCGGAGAATGACCGATCATCTTTAGTTGCACGAAGTGGTCACCGATGTGACCTATAGTACATAGGTTAGAATGTCCGTGGTCCGGCGGAGGTGCGCACATTGGAAAGAATGTTTCTCTAATACCCATCGAGAAAATTACGAGAGGTATCATGTACCTATTGGCAAATAAATAGCCGGCAGACGGGACTGACATGTAGTGGTCTGTCCCGGTAACACTGTCGGTGCAAGGGATACTTAACAACAAACTTGCAACCGTTTCTTCGCTTAGGAGACGGGAGTAGAATGGAAGACGAGTCTCTAACTCCTCGTACAGCTCCTGCCTTACCCGTCTCCATCCGTCTTTGACATCATAACCAAGATGTCTTGCAAGCACATGGAATCCACAATGGCCATCACCGGGGACATCGACAATAGACCAAATGTATCGGCGAAGCTCAGGTTGGAATTTATCAATATACAAACTCAGTGTTTGGCTTGCAACGGTATCTTCTCTTGGACGGTCCATTTTATCCATTTTCGGCGAATGACAAGCTTCCCCTTCCGTGCGGGCGGAGCTTGCTGTAAGCTTCGTTCAACATGCTCAAAGTGCGATGGATCTCTCCTAGTTGACTCCAGCCTTCTCTTCTGTGAAATAGTCAGTCTTGTTTGAGGCCTGCCTTTAGGATTGGAAACAACGGTCGGCTCATGCATTGTAGTAGTGACCGGACATGCAATTTCTTGCATTTTAAGCTCAATGGACTTCCGCTCCGCTGCTACTGAGGCTAACCACCTTGCGTGGAGAAGTTTCAGTTGTGGCAAAGAGAAGAAATCATCGTCCGTCTTCACGACAGGCATCATAGACAACTGCCTCCAACGTTGATCGACTACTTCTACTGGAATAGGAATGGATTCATGGCGATATTCATTAATCTGATGTGCACAAGGGAGGCCCAGTGTATGTCGATGTACACACCCGCAAACTTGGGGATCAAACCCGACATCCTTCGACCTTTCAATCTCATCACATATTAATGTCAATGCCGTGTGTGATACCACGCGAACTAAAGCATCTAACAGTACATTCTTTCTATGCTCATGCTTCACTATATTTAAGCTCATCTCAAATGATGCCTTAATTTCATTCACCGTCCGGTCTACCATAAGATGTATAGCTTGCCAAACAGAGACAAAGTTGCCGAGAGATGATTTTAGTTGTCTCTTCACTACAGAGTGTGCTCCTTCGACACGGTTGGTAGTTGTCGTGCTGTAATGCTTCACCAAATTCGTCCATGCTAAGACGAAGTGTTCTTTGTGCAGTTCAAGCCATGTATCTTTGATGTATGAAATGCATGCCGGCTCCCTCGCCTCCCACTTTTCCTTGAACATGTACCATGCGGCATCGTAACTGTCAATCGTAGAGGCTCGCCACACACAATTCCAGTCATTGGAGAATTCTTAAAAATTTTGCATATCAATTTTACCTTTCTCCTTCTGAAACTTCAACTTACATTGGGCTTCAATATTACGATTGACATGCCAAGTACATAGCAATGTATCCGCTTGAGGAAAAATAATGCGAATAGCATTAATTAGGGCATACTCTCTGTCGGTCACAAGAACTGACGGCTCTGTATGACCGCTGTAGAGTGTTTTCAGTTTCTCCAATGCCCATGTGTAGTCTTCAAGTTTTTCACTCTTCATGAAGCAAAATGCCACCGGGAATGTTTTTCGAGTAGAGATGAATCCGACAATATGAAGGAGAGGCATCTTGAACTTGTTGCTCTTGTACGTGCAATCAAGGACTAACACATCGGCAAATGACCTGGCCAGTGTGTGGCAGTCCGGATGAGCCCAAAAGATTGAAATTACTTCCTTACTCTGGGGATGTGTTCTATGGAACTCAACGTAATGATTATCGGCAAGCAACTTCAGCACTTCTTGCATCGCCATTCTTGATTTGGTCCGGACAGCGTTCGAAGAAGATAGGGCGTTGTATATTGACCTCATCGTAGACAAGTTCTTCTCATCTTCATGCCGTATGACTGAATATATTTGTCTCGGTGCAACACCGGAAATGGACAAGTCTTCGGCTATCTTCTTCTCCGTAGGGTTCAACCGTCCGACATACGGATGACCCAATAGTGTCTCGAAAATCTCATGATTGTGGGTTCCATTCTTCACTTGTACTGACCACTTCCCTTCTTCTTCTTTTCTAATCTGGATCTTGAATGGACAACCACATTTCCTCGTTCCAGCTTTCTTTCTTGGAACTTTATTTTGGATAACTGTGTCTTTCTTGTGCGATCTGAACACACCACCTCGTTCACAGCCAACCATCAGACTTTGTCGTCCCGGACGATTACGGGCCGATCTGGATATCACTAGAACCAACTTGTTTT
This sequence comes from Iris pallida, assembly GCA_029216955.1. Lineage (NCBI taxonomy): Eukaryota > Viridiplantae > Streptophyta > Magnoliopsida > Asparagales > Iridaceae > Iris > Iris pallida. The sequence continues at coordinate 6,913,343 of JANAVB010006394.1, forward strand.
CCCGTCCGACTTCTCGACACCATTGTACCGCATCGTCGCTTGATTGAAACGAAAGATCGGTCCAAAATAAATGCCCTACATCGATTGCAATTGGAGCATGTACCGCAACCTCGGAAGATCGCAAGTCCTACAATATAAGTTAAAAGTCAAAACTAAACAACTACATAAAACGTATTATTACTTATAGAGGAGTCTGTACTTGGTCATAAGTTGAGACACTTTAAGCGTATCTGTCTGCAACATATAATCCTTAGTTCTCTAAAATTTAGTTATAAATGTAATATAGTTGCTACTTGAAACTAACATCATAATGCCCAGACACAAACGGTGGTGAACCCATAAATAGTGAAATTCTTGCTTAGTCGTACATTAAGCTTACAATCAGTTTCAATTTTAGATATAAAGAAATGTTAACGTAGTATTATATGGTTGGTTCTGGTGCTATGTTTTTACTTTTCAACCTAGTGAGTGAAAAGTGAGAATTTAACTTTGAAAGCTTTGTAATAGTTCAATGGAAGATCATGTGTTAGCATGGGATTGGAAGATATAAACGAAGAAGTCAATTTTAACTGTAAATCCTTTCGTTGCAAGGAACATGCTTGATTACTAGGTGTTCTCTTTGATGTTTTACATATTCTCTGTTGTAAATCCTTTCGTTGCAAGTCAATTTTTCATATTTCTTTGTCACTTTTCCTTGGACACATAGGACTGCCACAAATGTGGCAGTCCCTCACAAATATAGAACTGCCACAGATGTGGCAGTCCTTCACATAAATAGGACTGCCACATCTCTGGCAGTCCTATATTTGTGAGGGACTGCCACATTTGTGGCAGTCCTCTGTGTCCAAAGTCTAATTTTTGACCCGAAGTAAAGTTCAAGTGTCGTTACCACGAGGGTTTCCGATGCTTCAAAGTGTTCTTCGGAAGTTGTGGGAGGAGAGTATCCAGCATTTGATGGTCCGGGTTGTTCCATTTTCTATTTTTTTCTACATTAAACACAAAATTCAACTTTTATATGTAAAATTTAGGTTAAAACTTAAAATATTACAAAAAAATAAATTCGACGACTTACAAATTAATGGGAGAAGTGATTGACACTGTATTCTACCAAAAATTTTAGGTTGGGGGACAATTTCACCTAGCTAGGGTTAATTATAGGTTTATAGGAGGAGAAGAAAAAAAGAGTGGAGGAAGAGAAGTAGTGGAGGGAGGAAGAAAGAGAGAGATGAACCAATCTAAAATGAACTTGGCTTATATCGTATTTTTTGGGCTGCCCCCCTAGTAAAAAAACCCAATGGCAAACTTGTAATTTTTTGGAAAAAATTTTGGGTTGTCCCTTAGTAATTGTGGAGGTGCCCCTAAAAAAAACCAAATTCTATAGGCATTACAATCCACGCCACTCCTTCTAGACATTTCAAACTTTTACAATTTTTACTCAGGACAATTCAAATTTTTCTTTGGGACTGCTCACATCCTTCCTCCCTCACGCAACGCCGCACCCCCTGTCGCCGCGCTCTGCGGCTGTCTCCCACCTCTCCCCTCTCCAACACCAGCATTCCTTGAAGGAGGCCAAGTCCGTCGCTGCCGTCGCCTAGGAGGCCAGCTGCGCCCAACGCCTCTCCCACTCCTCTGCGGCCGGGGGCGATCAAGAAGACCGGTAGCGATGACAAGGGAAAATTCGAGACACCCGCCCCCCAACCCTCGCCACGCTCGAATTTGTTCCTCCGACGGTGGCGACGACGGTATCTGCTACAGGGAGGAGGAACAGTAGCAACAACAACCCTTCCTCGAAATATTTGACAATCCTCTGGAATGACTATCAAATTTTTCGACAGTCCTAAAAATTAAGGACTGTCGAGAAATATTTGACAGTCCTTCCAATAGAAAGGACTGTTAAATTTTTTGACAGTCCTAAAAACTTAGGACTGTCAAAATATTTGACAGTCCTACCAATATTTCGACAGTCCTGAAAAAAAAAATTAGCTAGCCCGAAGCAATTTTTTCGATGGCAAACTTGTAAATAAGTAAAAAAAATTGAACTAGTCTAAGTAAAAGTTATAGTGCCTTTAGAATTTCCCATTTTTTAGCAGTTATTTTCAACTTTTATAAAAGATTAGTTTGCACCTAATATCATTCACTTTCAAATAGAATTTGGTTTATTGTAATATAAATTGTGAACGGAATAAAATTAAATTTAAAATATAATTAAGTTTATAATATAATTGAATTGTAATTATATTATTATAATTGGTTGGAACATGTAATTAAATTATGCAATATAATATTAATTGTATTTAAGTGTTTAATGTATCATGTAATGTAATTGAGTTAGTAATGTTAAAAAAAATTTAAATTTAAAAAACTTTTAAAAAAACTTCATAAATTTAGAAGAAGAAAAAAAAGAAATTTTTTTTTAAAAAATAATCAAAATAGTTTAATAAAAAATACAAAAATAAACATAATAAAATTAAAAAAACATTAAACCATTAAAAAATATAATAAAAAATAATATATATATATATATATATATATATATTAACATAAAAAATAAAATTTTAATTAAAATGCAAAATTTCAAGAAATTAAAAATTTTAAAAATTAGAAATCATAAAATTTAAAAAAATTAAATTTAAAATTGGAAATTAAAAAATAATAATAATTGAAACAACAATTTCTGAATTTTTTTCTTAAGAAATTTTTTTGTGAACTTTATGTTCGAATATATTAAGACATGTTTCCAAATAATATTATATATCATGTATTTTAAAGTTATACAATAAATATTTTTTGAACTGTTAAAGTTTCAAGTACTTACATCAGTCAACATTTACTTTTTATTGGTATTTTTGGATAAAATTATCCATAATTACTTATAAATAACTATTACTTAAGGTGATGTTCTATTCCTTCTCTTTTATCTATTTTTTTGTCAAAACCTGAGGAGCTTGTCGCCCTCCTCCGCTCCGTCGCCCTCAATACCCGGAGCGACCAATCCACGCCTGCTCTCTAGCATGGACTCCAACGGCAACGACTTCGTAGAGTTCGAGGAGCTCATCAATGCCATCGCCCCCATGATGAGCAACGACTTCCTCCTCAACCAGGAGCTCAACGTCTTCCGCTCCTTCGACCGCGACGGCAATGGCTATACCTTCGTAGCGGAGCTCGCGCGGTCCATGAGAAAATACGCACATAGTTGTAGGAGCACTTGGCAACCAATTAAGCTAAACAAATGTATAATGATTGTTGCTTCCGGATAGACGAAGATGACCTTCTTGGAACACCGGCGTGCATAAAAATCCTGCGCTCGATCACTATACGTGCATGGATATGTCGTGCATAGAATCAAAAGCACAGAAGTAGGCCGCATCGAGAACTCACACGCAGTTTGAATTGTAGAGAACTCTAGCGCATAGAGTGGCCTCACAGAGTTCTCACCCGCAGATGAACGGCAGAGAACTCAACGAATAGAGTGGCCTAGCCAAAATCATGTGTGCATAAAATGCCCCGCAGTGATCATGGACGCATAAAGTGAATGTCCAGCAAACTTGCACACAAAAGTGTTCCATAGAGAACACTAACACATAATGTGGCAGCACAGTGAACTTGCGCGCATGAAATGCCCCGCAGAGTTCGTATGCGCCTAGTCAGCAACATGCAGAGCTCCATCCATGCGTCGTCTTCAAACATGTTACAAATTGACACGAGGAAAGCAAAAATTGTTCTACTCTTTGCAATCACAGTTGCTATACTGAGTTATAAAAAATACAAGAAAAATATAACACGTTATTCTCTTCGCAATCACAATTCTTACAAAGAGATAGAACGTTTACACAAACAAAGTTCTAAAACTAGAAAAAACACAAAGGAGAACTCCTTGCAGGGGTGATGAAGATCATCGTTGCTCAAAACAAGATTCGTCCTATCGACGATCTGATCCCATGAACCAGCAAGTTCAAAGAAGAACTTCTGGAACGCTCTCAGTACTCACCTCAAGATGAACTTGGACACAAAAGTCACAAAAGCTTGACGGCGTGCATAGGTTACACGCAGATAAAAACTATATGCGCGTCGGGCTTGGCTACTCTCTCTCTATCTAGTTTTTCTCTTGGAGGAAGAACAAATGAAGTCCGGAATCTTAGCAAGATAGAGGAGTTCACACATTTATAGGGAAGGTTCCCATCTACCCCTATGCACGCCCATACCATGTCATATCGGCATGTCACATCAGCCTGCGTATAGTATTGATTTGACACCATCATACCTATATGTGACACACACAACTCAGCATGTAAGTTGTCACGCCCCGATTCGGAAATCACCCGGATCATCGTCCTCGCTGGGGCGTGATGCCGCACGAGCCTGAAGTTGCGCTCATGCAAGATAAGATAACATGTTCGCATAAGTTTATCTCAAATTGATAACAGTCGCATCGAAAGAAAATAGAATATACAATAAGAACCTCTTTATTGATAAATAAACTGAGGTTACAAAGGCTTTGAATAGCCCAACTGAATGTCAATTGGCTTTACAATGCTCATGATCTCTCTAGCTCACAAAGGATCTCGTTCTATACATCATGTCTTCTATAGCGCATCCAAGACTCTCGGCCGAACATCAACATGTTGCAAGCTGAATCCAGTGCGGTCGTACGCCTCGAAACGCTAAGGAACTCCATGCCTCAACGAGTCCAAGCGAAGCTCCACCACGAGCAGATCATATCATGATCCTGCAAGCAATCTAGTGGGGGATTAGTACTTTTCGTCCTCGCTGGTACTGATTAAGACCCACTCGCCTAACCCAACACTAAGTAATTTAATGGAGCATGCAGCTTATTATATGTGATCTTTTTATTTAGCCTTAGGATCAATTTCATGGCAAAGTTCAATGCTGTAAGGCATGCTATTTGTACTCAATAGCAATGGAAACATAAATGTGTCTAGTACCGTGTTTCTGCAGCAAATATCGTTAGCTACATAATGTTGATAACTATAGTGATCGTGCACATCGTCGTCCCGATTCGCCTACTCAGCCTACAATCGATAGCAATTCATAAAACCAACCAACAACTTAGCATAATCATAAGGGTGACAGGACTTGAGCCTGCACTCGATTCTAATATTAAGTTCATCGGCCCTATCTATATGAAAGGTCACGACGTTCCGCGCCGTAATGGACTGGTATCGCAACGTGTAAGCATACGATCTCTTCAGTACGGATTGCTAGTCCAGTATCCAAAGGATCCCAAACTTACCGATATCATATCTTATCATAACATTGGCCGGTCGTAACCCATCCGAATGAAGTACACCATAAATACCATACATAATTCCCTCCTAGGCCGAACGGTTCCGGTACCTCGGCCATAACCCGTTTGAGGGAAGCCGCACCCGTGCACGGGCCATCCGAGTTCATTGACTATGCAATACGTGCCTGAGTTTCATACAACCAAACAAATTCACCTATCTCTATTCCATTGGTACAATATCCCAACTCAATGTTCATCAATGATCGCCCCGAAGGCTGTAAACATTTCGAAGGCACCATGCTACATCCGACAGTTCCTTCACAACATTCGTGCCATAACTGTTCTGCTTGCCACGAAGCCATCTTTTATGAGTCCCGTCACATACGCACACCTTAACACATATATCCTCTTTCCTTCAAGCCATGCATTTGATGCACGTCTTGATATCGTATTTCCATGTTATATGCCTTAGTGTTCAATGTTCTTCCGAGTCGTGCACCTGATGCACATCTCGATATTGTCTTTCAATGTTCTAGCATCAATGTCCTATCATGACTCGTGCACTTGATGCACGTCACCTCAATTGTTCAATGTTCAATATTTTATCTTAATGTTCGATGCACACTAAGACCTTTATTCGATTCGAGCCATGCTCGTTAACTCGATAGCCACACACGCATACAATGATATAGTTTATTAGGCATGAAGGAGTAGGGAGAAGGATCAAGAACCCGCCCACCTTAAGCCAATATGCCTTACCGTTTTGCCAAGCCAAAGCGGCTTGATTTCATAACTTATCGCACGACCAACTCTTCTGACTTAGCCGTTCGGGCACTTCGCACTTTGTTGAACTATACGACCGTTTTGGCCTATCTTTCTTGTAGTTCTTCGCTTCTCGCGGTCCACTATGTAATACCTACGGCTTACTGACTCAGTCTTGAACTGAGTATTTGGGAAAACCTTTGCCGGTATCGATCGATCACGGATGAAATGCAATGAACCTTTCCAATTGATGGATTGGCTTCTATTGAAATGAATCCAAGAGTTTTGTTCGATGTTTTCTTTCGCTGCTTGGTTTTAATGAATGCATTTTCGTATTGGTTTTCGATGATTGGTTTTTATTGTTCGCTTTTATCGTATTTCGCATTTATTCCAAATCTTGAGAGAATGAGACCGAAGTATGCTAATCAACTGTTGGTGCCAGTGTAGGATGCGTGAACTATTCGTGAACGACACGTGAAGTCCCTTATTCTCTCAACTAAGATTCATCTCAGTGAGTTTCTTCAACCGAATAAACATTGATCAGTACGCCTAATAAAAATGATCTCTAGTCCACTCTGTTGCCTCGTCCCTATGATCAACGATACCACAACAACAAAAGATAAGAGAAGATAATTGAATTAAATTAAATACAAGATTATGTATTGCTACTCTATCTGCTCCATAAGAATGATCATCTGTTCGGTTACCACGTATGCTTAAAAAATGTAGACATGTACAGACAAACTTGTACGTGTTGAGATGAACAAGAAGGCACAAAATAAATGTGTCATATATCTGTGCATAAGTCCAAATATGTCTCATATGATAGAACTGCTAGAGCATACATTTGGTCTCGGACAACTTGTATACAAGAAAATATTTGTCTCTCGGGTGGTATCTGGGGGCACCTGGAACCGCTCGTCCTAGGAGAGATTAGGGCCTCCATGTGAAAAATGGGAGTCGATATCTGAGTCCTTAGCGACGAGCTGAACCGGAGAGTCACAGCGGCTAATCATGGGGATACCACATGGACCAACATATAGAATAGGCCACCTGCATGATCCAAATTACAACTTCAATATCTGCAAGAATGAAACATGTATTACTCGTTATGCAAATTGTGCTAACATGTCTTATGCAGGGATGACTGTCGGCGATGGTAAGTTGCTTATGAAATATTCTACTATCATGTTCTTATGAATTGTTAAAAAGAACCTAGACAAGTAGAAAGATCACTAATAAATGTTAGCTCCACATGTTGATTTAGTGCAGAGATTTGCGAGTTCGGCCAAAAGCCTCTCGCCAGTACATGATGTGTGCTGACCCACGTTATGGGCATCCTTTTCAGAAAGCAAAAGAAGACAGGAGAATTTCAAGTGAGGCACTGAAGCTCGTCTAGCCTAGTGAGCTCGTGACTTGCCTCGAAGCTTCTTTTTCTTTTCCAGTCAAGTTGCAAGTTTCTTTTCCTTTGAAGGTGTCTTTTTAATTCCAGCATGTAATAAAGGGATATGATGTATGGGCATTGCGACTATTTTTAAAAGAGAGTTTTAAAGAGAATTATGTAGCCAAGATAAGGCAAATCTGAGTTTGTAAAGCTTTATACTTGTATTCCTATCAAGTTTATCAATAAAAGAAGTATTTCTATTTCAAATCTCTGTGTCCAATATTTAGTTTTCTGCAATGAATGGGTGCATACGTGTGTTTTTGCTTGACTATTTGTTTTGTGCAGGTACATGGCCTTGTGCAAGCGTAACTTAGGCTTGCACTACATCACACCTTAGCGAGGACGAATGATCCCGCAGGGATCCAGGCAAAACGGACGACCCTAGCGGGATCGGGGCGTGACAAAGTGGTATTAGAGCACGGTTTTACGTCCTTGGCCTCTTGTAAATATCGTTTTCAAAAAAGTATATAAAATAATTTGATGGCTTTCAAAGGTCCCGATTTTGAGTTATGAAAACCAATGCCCCATACAATAAGTCCATAATATTTTATGAGACTGACAGAAGTTATACTGTTTTGTAAGAAAATTGCTCCTCCTCGACCATCTGGCTCAACCGATCCGATAGAGCGGATCATGACCATGCTGGAACTACAGAGACAGGACAATGAGGAACGTGGCCAGATACAACAGGCTCGAATGGAGGCCCAACAGAAGCATTTGGATGCCTTGACCCAACTTGTAAATGCGCTAGCGGCAAATCGAGATATAACCGCAGCAACCAAACCGACGGGCACACCCGAGATTGAGCCCGTGGATGGTGATGAACCCCAGCCGGCGCAAAGGCACTCTTCCTTTAAGCCAAAGGACTTCTTGGATATGAAACCTCCAAAATTTGAGGGCAGGGCATCACCAGATAAGGTGGTGGACTGGATCGATAAAATGGAAAGTCTGTTCACATTCGTAGGAGTTTCGAGTAGCAAGAAGGTAATGTGTGTCGCTCTGCTACTACGGCTGCGAGAAAAATACGGGTGGAAAGCGAAGAAGCCGACGCTGCTCGTAACGGCTAGGAATGGAAAGATTTCATGGGCCTCGTTCAAAAAGGCTTTTCTGGATCAATATTTGCCTCCAGCCATGAGCAAGAAAATGGGGAATGACTTCATAACTCTGAAACAAGGAAATATGTCCGTGGAGGACTATGAATCTGAATTTGCTAAGCTGGCAAATTTTGCTGCTGTTATGTTACCAACGGAGCAGACTCGCATAGATCGATTCGTTGAAGGTCTGAATGATGACATTCAGTTCAGTGTGCTGAACCGGGAATGTGGGTCGTATTCTCAGGCCTTTGAAATGGCGCTACAGGTGGAATAGTTTTACCTGAAGAAGGCGTCAACTAAAATGCAGTACGGTCGAAATCAGCCTGCTAAGAGATATCACGACGGAGAGAAAAAGACTGACGGAGAACAGAATAATAAGCCAGTGTGCACCTTTCGCAGTCGACAAGGGCACGTGAAAGAAGACTGTCGCTATGCGAATGGGTTGAAATACAGTTACTATGGCAAAAGTGGGCACATCAAGGAGGACTGGCGTGCCGCTAATAATGCTTGCTTTGGTTGTGGCTAACAGGGTCACTATGTCAGAAATTGTCCAAAAAAGAATAAAACTGCTCAAAATCGTAATGACGCTGAAGAGGGTGGACACAGAGGGACCCACCACAGATCATAGACAATCCGCACAACCAGCAGCTACGGACTAATGCTCGTGTCTTTAACCTATCCACCTTACTTGATCCTGAATGCAATACTAGCGGAGGTGAACTTGTTTCCTAAGTTTTGAGGACAAAACTTCTTCTCAGTGGATTATTATGTAGTGTCCCGCTTCTCGCGGTCCACTATGTAATACCTACGGCTTGTTGACTCAGTCTTGAACTGAGTATTTGGGGAAACCTTTGCCGGTATCGATTGATCACGGATGAAATGCAATGAACCTTTCCAATTAATGGATTGGCTTCTATTGAAATAAATCCAAGAGTTTTATTGGATGTTTTCTTTAGCTGTTTGGTTTTGATGAATGCATTTTCGTATTGGTTTTCGATGATTGGTTTTCATTGTTCGCTTTCATCGCATTTTGCAGTCATTCCAAATCTTGAGAGAAAAAGACCGAAGTATGCTAATCAACTGTTGGTGCCAATGTAGGACGCGTGAACTGTTCGTGAACGGCACGTGAAGTCCCTCATTCTCTCAACTAAGATTCATCTCGGTGAGTTGCTTCAACCGAACAAACATTGATCAGTACGCCTAATAAAAATGATATCTAGTCCACTCTGTTGTCTCGTCCCTATGATCAACGATACCACAACAACAAAAGATAAGAGAAGATAATTGAATTGAATCAAATACAAGATTATGTATTTCTACTCTATCTGCTCCATAAGAATGATCATCTGTTCGGTTACTACGTATGATTGAAAAATGTAGACATGTACAGACGAACTTGTACGTGTTGAGATGAACAAGAAGGCACGAAATAAAAGTGTCGTATATCTGTGCATAAGTCCAAATCTGTCTCATCTGATAGAACTGCTAGAGCATGCATTTGGTCTCGGACAACTTGTATACAAGGAAATATTTATCTCTCGGGTGGTATCTGGGGGCACCTAGATCCGCTCGGCCTAGGAGAGATTAGGGCCTCCATATGAAAATGGAAGTCGATATCTGAGTCCTTAGCGACGAGCTGAACCAGAAAGTCACAGCGGCTAATCATGGGGATACCCCATGGACCAACATGTAGAATAGGCCACCTGCATGATCCAAATTACAACTTCAATATCTGCAAGAATGAAACATGTATTACTCGTTATGTAAATTTTGCTAACATGTCTTGTGCAGGGATGATTGTCGGTGATGGTAAGTTGCTTATGAAATATTCTACTGTCATATTCTTATGAATTGTTAAAAAAAAACCTAGACAAGTAGAAAGATCACTAGTAAATGTTAGCTCCACATGTTGATTTAATGCAGAGATTTGCGAGTTCGGCCAAAAGCCGCTCGCTAGTACATGATATGTGCTGACCCACGTTGTGGGCATCCTTTTCAGAAAGAAAAAGGAGACAAGGGGATTTCAAGTGAGGCACTGAAGCTCGTCTAGTCCAGTAGAGCTCGTGGATTGCCTCGAAGCTTCTTTTTCTTTTCCAGTCAAGTTGCAAGTTTCTTTTCCTTTGAAGGTGTCTTTTCAATTCCAGCATGTAATAAAGGGATATGATGTATGGGCATTGCGACTATTTTCAAAAGAGAATTTTAGCCAAGATAAGGCAAATCTGAGTTTGCAAAGCTTTGTACTTGTATTCCTATCAAGTTTATAAATAAAAGAAGTATTTTCATTTTAAATTTTTGTGTCTAATATTTGGTTTTCTGCAATGAATGGGTGCGTGCGTGTGTTTTTGCTTGACTAGTTGTTTTGTGCAGGTACATGACCTTATGCAAGCGCAACTTAGGCTTGTACGACATCACGCCTTAGCGAGGACGAACGATCCCGCAGGGATCCAGGCAAGACGGACGACCCTAGCGGGATCGGCGCGTGACAGTGCCCATGCCTTAGTCCGTTGTAAGGCGACAATTTGGTTTTACGGATACCATTACAGATAAGGCAAAAAGCCGACCTCTTACAATCTTGCGTAAAAGTATAGCATGCACACGAAGTCAACTAAAATCAGTATTTGGACTTATGCTTTGTTTCGATTCAATTTTTTAGAATCTTCGAACCGACTCAACACACTCTTCCTCGGGGCAACGTAATTCTTTACATCGATTCGACTCGATGCATTCATTGGATCAATGCAACTCTTTGAGTCAGCGACTCATCGTAATACACCGTGCGGAGTCGGACATTACATAATATACCACTCAAAACAAGGTTCATCCTCGAACCGAAACCAACACTCAATCCAAGTGTTTCTCTAGACCGTTTCACGATCTAGTGCCACTATCGTCTGAATCACACAACTTAGTTTAGATCATACACATATTTTAGGTGTCCCAACAATATATGCATTTCAGCCAAGCTCATTGTAGGATATTGGGATAAGCTAACAGGTAACTTCTTATCCTCAATCACTTGCCATCTCGTACTTTTGATCGGACTTGGTCTCTAAGGTTTGTTCTCATAATTCCATCATATATCTTATTTTGAAGGTTCCGTATGGACCATCAATTCTATGCGTCACGTCAGGCCATCGCGCATCCGATCGTAACAAATCTTGATGTCCCGTCTCAACAAAATGGACTAAGTCCGACATGTCCAATATTTCCTTGCCTACCATTCGTACTATGTTTTGTACGCAACTATCCTGATATGATACACGTTCTCGAACTATCTACGCCTTACATCCGGGATAACCCCCGCGAAGTGACTTATCCAGACATCGTGCTTAAATCTCACGACTCAAGAGGTCAACTTGCATCGTCGATGCTCAAAGGCAACAATCACTTCGACACAAGGTCTCTTATGATACATCTTATGTCACGTTCTCTATCGAGCACAAAAATTTCATTTCGAGCTCTCGCTCCAGTCCTGACTTGTTCGCCTCGCTAATATTTGATCGTGTGCTTAACACACATAGCCTAGTCGTTACTCGAATCTGACCTATGATGCAATCTCTAAGGTCGCTTTCCTATCTCTCGCACTCGTACATGGCACGATTTCTTACAATCATCCATTCGTGTTGCTATGCTAAGTATGTCCGTCATACCTATCCGATCATCGGCTTGATAGACCATTCGAATACTTATTCGATCAATCATCAAAGTCTATCCCTATCGATCCATCCCAAGGCTGTTCCATCAAATCTCGTGACATATATCCGATCTCGCCTAGACTTGTCCTCAACACGCACTACATCATCAATTTATCCTCGACAAAATTTCTTATGCGACTTCATTAGGGTCATCCTACGGTCTCCAATATTTTTTTTGATTTGGCAGTCAAGTCTTCTAGGGTCAGCTGCCCCGAAGCTACGCTCGATAATTGTAGATCACCGACGAGGGATAGTTACTACGAACCATGCTACATCCTATTCCGGTGCCAAATCAATTTTCGATAATTCCTATAGGACCTTATCCGATCCGACATAATCCTTCCAGTCCAAACGTCATCTACGGGCGCAACTGATACGTTGTTGCTATCTGAATCACTCATGCACTATCGTTAACAATATTGCTAACCAAGCAACATTTGTTCATCTCAGGTACGAGTCTATTTAAGCACGGTCCATATCTGACACACTATATGCCTATCGTAATAATCTTCGAATCACCTTCGCATCAAACCACAAGTCAAAAGTCCAATTGGCACGCCTTGATCTCCTGCAGGTTCGATCATACCGGCCGAATATGAATCACCATGCCAGCGCTCCCGTAGAACGATCGCTCTAATTTGGCGTGACGTATGTGCGAGGATAGAGTTGCACTCGCACAAGACAAGAATGTCATTGTTGTGGTTATCATCGAAACAATTAAGACAGTATCGCATGAATTCCAATTGGTTGTAATCACCGTTATCGTCCGAACTCACATCGACTCAACTTGCATCTTATTCATCCAACAACAATGTTCAACATAATTCTTGTTTATTTGATCAGAGTATTCCCGAGTTATTGTATATCGTCTTTGATACGCCCCAATACCATCGTCGATGTGCATAACCTTAACATCTTCTTTTCTCATGAACTCCAATCCATTGCAATCACTATTATTATCCAAACTCGAATACGAAATAAGTCTCACACGCATCAAGAACCATCTCATTATAACTCACTATCATCATCGAGCGATACAATTTTTAATTCTTCATATCCATTCTCGTATTCCTTAATCGCATTTCCAAATCGTGCTACCGACTCTTCGCATCTACTTAATTTCGTTCGTGTGACTCAACTCAATATCGACTGGGTCAACTATTTCTTTAATGCAACATTTCCCACTATGCTCAGCCTATCGTTAGGCTTACACCCAACAATTTCTCGTTCGACGTATCATCCATAACTTTGCGTATAATTGTTCTAACTCAGTTTTATCGAAACATACCCGCATCGACTCCTATCGAACCATTCCCACTCGAGTCTCGACGCCATCCCGTCCATTGCGAACAACTTATTACAGTCGACACAATCATCTCGACGCATCTATCGCAAGTCGCTCAAACCAGTCAACATAGCCATCGCCAAGTGGTATGGTATATACCACTCAGAATTAAGCCCATCGCTATCGTCGCCCATATTTTGATTTATCGATCGCATAAATGGTATGGCATATACCACTCAGAAATCAAGTCGTTCTCTCGCAACATACTAAGCATTAGCCCGACATTTATTCCAATATAACCGTGCCACGGTGATCGTGCCGATCACAAATGCAACAATGTGTATTCAAAGCTCGACTCAACATTCGGCCAATATATACGTTCACCTACTTCGAAGCCTGACACAACTCGACCAAGTTACATATTCGCCTACTCAAGTTAGACTTAGCGACCAACTCGACTCATAACTATCGCATCCGCGATTTCTCAATTCGACTCGTTGCAACTCGTGCAATAATTTATTCTCGATATTCGAAGCCACTACTCAATTTCGTTACATATTTGCTATCTATCCGCATAGCCATAGAATATGTACCATACCATGTTGACTCATTGCACTGATGCAACGAACGATTCATGACTTGTTGCACTCCATGCAACCAACAATGTGTAATTCATTGCATTTTGTGAAATCAACATCCCTATATTCGTTACACTTCGAGCAACCAATATCTCATAATTTGTTACACCTCGTGCAACCAATGCCTCACAACTCAATGCACTTCGTGCAACCAACAATTCGTAGCATTACTCATCAACATCACATAACTTTCAGAGCACATACATCAAGACACATACAAGTATTTAGACTTATTATATGGAATATCCAACGTAGCATCGAACGGATCCATGCGCTATGCGGTTGCGAAAACAACTTAGGGCCAACAGAATTTGAAAGTGGAAGCAACTCAAGGGTCAAAGAGATTCGTTCACGGTCCAAAGGATGGAACCGCTCTGATACCAACTCGTCACGTCCCGATCCGAAAATCACCCGAATCATCGTCCTCGCTGGGGCGTGATGCCGCACGAGCCTGTAGTTACGCTCGTGCAAGACAAGATAACATGTTTGCATAAGTTTATGTCAAATTGAAAACATTCATAGAGAAAGAAAATATAATATAGAATAAGAATCTCTTTATTTATAAATGAACTGAGGTTACAAAGGCTTTGAATAGTCCAACTGAATATGCCAATTGGCTTTACAACGCTCATGGTCTCTCTAGCTCACAAATGATCTCGTTCCATACATCATGTCTTCTATAGTGCATCCAAGACTCTCGGCCGAACATCATCATGTTGCAAGCCGAACTCAGTGCGGTCGCACGCCTCGAAACGCTAAGAAACTCTATGCCTCAACGAGTCCAAACAAAGCTCCGCCACGAGCAGATCATATCCTGAACCTGCAAGCAATCTAGTGGAGGATTAGTACTTCTCGTCCTCACTGGTACTGATCAAGACCCACTCGCCTAACCCAACACTAAGTAATTTAGTGGAGCATGCAGCTTATTATATGTAATCTTTCTATTTAGTCTTAGGATCAATTTTATGGCAAAGTTTAATACAGTAAGGCATGTTATTTGTACTCAATAGCAATGGAAACATAAATGTGTCCAGTACCGTATTCCTACGGCAAATATCGTTAGCCACATAATGTTGATAACCATAGTGATCGTGCACATCTTCGCCCCGATTCGTCTACTCAGCCTACAATCGATAGCAATTCATAAAACCAACCAACAACTTAGCATAATCATAAGAGTGGCAGGACTTGAGCCTGTACCCGATTCTAATATCAAGTTCATCGGCCCTATCTATATGAAAGGTCACGACGTTTTGCACCGTAATGGACTGGTATCGCAACGTGTAAGTATACGATTGCTTCGGTACGGATTACTAGTCCAATATCCAAAGGATCCCAAACTTACATATATCATAGTTTATCCCAACATTGGTCAGTCGCAACCCGTCCGAATGAAGTGCACCATAAATACCATACATAATTCCCTCATAGGCCGAACGGTTTCGGTGCCTCAGCCATAACCCGTTTGTCACAATCCGCACCCACTGTGAGGGTACGAGTACGTAACAGCGTCCAACCTATGCCGCAGTATTGGCGGTAGAACACTGTCCTAGGTTACTATCTAACCAATAACTCACACAATTATAATGTACTTGTTAAATCTCAACTCCGAACGGAGGATAAGTATAGATATAATATAGTCTCAATCACAGTCTAAGCACGATATGATAACACAGAAGATTATAAGTAAGACTGAATATAACAATAAAACTAACTACTAAAATAATATAACCTCCAACAATCTCAAAACAACATATCTCAACTTATTTACAATTCAAGTTCTAAAACATGAAACTGAACCTAGTCAACTAGCTAGTCTCCCGATCACTCCTGAGTGTCGGGGCCAAAGGTAGCTAAGCCGCCTCCTGGTCCATAATAAGTAGGGCAAGTGTCCTCAGGACAATCATCTGTAAAATTTTTAACAGGTCCAGTCAAGACAAGAACGAGTACAACTCATCAAAAAATCCCAAATAAATGACAGAGAACTATAAAGCAGATATAGACAGTTATATTGATGAACATGACAGTTTATACGAGTAATGATGTAGACAACAGTTAAGGTACAAGGTGTAATGATCCGCTCAGCCCTAGCGGAACGCCGATTCAAACGGCAAGTGCAACGACTCAAACGATCCATCGATCCGAAGAGTTGGCATCGACCTGATGAAGAATCGATGCAAAGGCTTACATTGGCCCGTCAAGGATGAATCAAGACTTAGAATTTTAAAGGCGCGTTTGGAGTATCGCTCGGCCGACGCGATCATCGCTAAGGTGGGTGGCTCCGATGAACCCGTCTTTGCTTAGCCGAGACATATAACAATATGGACACTATGGCTAGAATCGCTAGGCGATAACACCGCGCATGCTAATGAATGACTCAACGCACCTAGCTAAGGGAATAATTCCATCTTGTATGCTTGTATAGAATATGGAAAAGAACATGGAAAATGTGAGAACTCTCGTACCGCGCTCTACGCTCGTACTAAGGCACAAGCTTACGTTCAAGTCCTTTATGTGTTCAACAATGAAACAATGAATGGTTTACAACAATGAAATGGAAGATTATCGACATAGTCGTTCCGAGTAGAGCATAGCAACATTGGAAGACTTCGGGACCGATGGGTCGCCAAGGCAACTCCCGTACGGGGAGTTGCATAATATATGAATGAAAGAATAAATGAATAAGTGAATGAATGAATCAACGAATGAATGAACGAGTATGTGAATGAATCAACGAACGAACGGACAAGTGAAAGAAAAAAAAAGAATGAATAAAAGATAAATAGAAAGGAATGGTTAGCGACAGGTATGACGGGCACGTGTAACGGGGCTCGCTACCCACGTTGCACGGACGCCAACCTGGTCGATAACGTATTATGGCTAAGGGTTAGCCTACGGCTCAGAGACAGCCGTTAAGTTAAAAATGATAAACAAAATGAAATGGTCGCGGACAATCCACTCGTATACAGAAGGTAGGAGAAATAAAGGATTTCGCGGCATGATCAAAGGGGGGATCGGCCAGCCTAAGCGGAATCAAAGGGGCTTACGGGCTACTTGGGTGCGGGCTTGGCCATCCAGAAGACGTAAGTGCGGGGTGTTTCAAGAGACTATCAAGGTGTTCCAGCCGCACGCTATGATAGGTGAGAAATTACTAAAGGAGAATATGTCTAAATTGGCTTGTGATGCCAGCGACCGGTGCATATAGATTAAGTGGGCTTTGCTGGTGGCAATCTACGTGCAAGTCCTTGTATTGAAAAAAAGTAGTCTAAGTTAACTAAATGAAGTACCTTCTGAACAGGCTTGAAATGTAACACACCAAAGGATAAAGATTACTTCGTGAAATCGAGTTAGAAACCACGCCTACGTCGCGCTAGGACCTGAGGCAAGGACACGCCCTTGGCATTTAAAGTTTATATGAATTGTTGACTAACTTAGTTTACTTTGGACAGGGAAGGCCGGACGGTAAGTATGGGTAAGTCATGCATGTATTTCCATGCGAACACTCGAATTCGGCAACACGAGATAGGTTATGAAATATGTCATGAAACTGATCCTAAGACAAGATTAGAAAGATAATGAATGATAGACGGTGCACAGAAGTAAATAGAACGTGTTTGGTAATGATAGCATTGTGGACGAGCTAGCCTCCCCACCAGTACATAACAATGTACTGATAACCCCACAGTTTGCTTGCAGGACGCAGAAAATGTTATCGGGTGCGGAGCTTCCCTCGAACGTGCTAAGGCGCGGAGCCAACTCTGGAGCCTTGGAGCGTTGCAAGGAGCTGAGGCACCATATACAGGACATAATGTATCAGAACATCGCCATAAATCATTCCATTTTGTAAGCCACTTGGCACGTCTTTTATGTTTTCAGAGAGAGAGAGAGAGCTTGAGAGACTTGTAAACTCGGCCTAGCACCGCTTGTAAACTTCTTAAAAATCAATAAAGAGTTTAAATTCGCTTCAACTTGTGTTCATTTACTTTTTGCTGTAAATGAGAACACTCTGTGCGACTCTGTGGCCTAGTTCAAATCAGTCGTTTCTGGAGATTAGCCTTGCACGAGTGTAAACTAGGCCCGTGCAACATCACGCCTTAGCGAGGGCGATCGCTCCTACGGAAGCGGGGCATGACAGATTGGTATCAGAGTACGGCTTTACGTCCTTGGACTTCATTTCGATTCTCTCAGTTTTGAAAGCTCGTTTTGAAACAAAAGAAGTATACGCTCTCTCTCGTTGTGCCTTGGGATGTTCCATACAATAAGTCTAATATTTTCAAAAGCTCGTATGAGTACTCGGTTGAACGGGATCGATAGGCAAAGGCCTTTGTGCCAAACCGCGACGGACTTGAGTTGAAAGAAAACTAATGCTAAAAGTTAGCAAACACAAGACGTGCTTGAATAACCTTACGCTGACAATGGCAAACGAGTACACGAGACCGAAGTATAGTTCGAATGTGATGGTTATGCACGTAGCCTTTCGGATAAGTTGTGCCGAGTATCGCACACTTAGACCTTTTGGAGCAAACAAGTTTGCGAGCGAGACCGACTATCGCTCGGATGAGAATAAGTGAGACTTAGAACGTATGTCGATAGAGACGCTACTTGACCAATGCTAAAACGAACACGGGAAATGGTTCTTAGACTTTGAGGAACGGGAGAACGCGCGATTGAACATATCGGTTAGGAATCGAATAACCATTTAAGGATTTGTAGAGTGACTTGACCCCGAGTGGTGTATGTGATAGCTTCGAGGAAGAATAAGAGTAAGTGTCGGTGACTAGTCGAGTGGCTCGAACCCTGAGTGGTGTATGGACGTTATAGAAATTGTTCGAGCGAGACTAAAGGATTTATGGATAAAACGAGTATGTCGGCAAGCGATGATATCGCACAAGCCTTAGAACGAGTAACGCTTAGTTGATCTCGACTTCGACAGTCTCAAACGAGATGTTGTTCGGACGAATTAAGAATGCGTAGTACAAATTACGAAACGGTTGAATGAAGATTCAAAACGATAAAACGAATGGAGGTCTTGGTCGGAGAAACTTATAAGATCGTGCATGCGATTTTGAATTTAGTCGAAGGGATTGAAACTTGAGTTAAGACGAAATACTCAGATGAAAACCGAAGTTAGCACGATCGGAAGATAGCGTGCATAGGAAACGTTGATTTGTAGATACGAGAATGACTAAGGATTTGGAATGGATGTTGCTCAATGAAGAGTTAGCACGAGACAATGCGAATTGAGGAATTAAGTTGCACGACTCGGAATTCGTTGCAAAAGGAAGATCGTCAGGTTATGTACATCATCGATGGTATTGAGGCGTATCAAAGATCGATGTACGATAACTTGGGGGTACCCTGATTCGATGAATGATGATCGTGTTAGAAGTTATTGTTTCAAGGATGCTATGTTGGTGATATGTTTGGAATGAAGAAAAGAAGTGACTTAATGGTTCGGTGATAACCACAACGACAACAATCTTGTCTTGCGCGAGCGCAACTCCAGCCTCGCACATGCGTTACGTCGGATTTGGGACGATTGTTCCGCGTGAGTGTTGGTATGGTGATTCATGTCCAGCAGGAATGATCGAACTCAGAATATCATGACATGGCAATTTTGATTGCTTCGACTTATGGTTTGAAGCGAAGGTAAATTCGAGGATTGTTTGGACTTGCGATTGAAGAATAAAAAAAACTTGAGGATTGAGTAGACCCAATTCGTGTATCGAAAATGAGTAAGTCTAGACTCAACGCAAGAGTTACGTCCCGATGAGGACGATTATTCTGCGAAAATATTGACATGGTAATTCATGTCCGTCGTAGATAATCAGACTTACGTGAGATCGGGGCGCGACATATTGCAAGGCTAGACGACCTTGTGATCAACTACGTGAATTGGATAGGATGGATAGGTGGATTGTATCAAACATACTTAAAAAGATAGACTACGATAATTGTTAGTGCGGATGCACGATATTGACATGTCAAATATTTGATTGAAGACGACCTATCGTAGGATGACTTTCCTAAATGAGCTCGAACTTGGAGCAGAGAATGTGTTGATGCGAATAGGGTGAACGCTGCTTGATGTTTAGAAATTTGAGCGAAACGAACTTGGATAGAAACTCCCGTACAAACGAACAAATGGTTTGACTATAGGATTTGGGACGAGCGTCGTGCAGCGGCCTTGCACGATGAGCCACAGACTTTACTCGTAACTATGACCTTGTGAGCTGACCTAGCGGATAGGCGGACGACCCTATGACGAGTGATTGAACCTGTGCGATTGACATTACAGTATCGTCTAGACGGACGATAGACTTGGGGCAACAAGACTTAGAGTAGGACGAGGAACTGGGAGTGTGCGTGAACGACAACAAGATTGGCCCCAAATAAAGTGAATGATAGGAATAGATGATGTACAAGTAAAGTTGGGATAACGAATTGAATCATTGATAGGAAGACGTACTCGATGATATTGCAATACTTGGTCTTGAATCGGACGAAAATTACTTAGACTTGGTCGACTCCGCTAAGAAGAAATCGTATTGATTTCTTAGACAATAATGCTTGAGAAATGAATCAGATCATCTCGAGGACCGAGATAAACGATAGAGAAATGCACATGAGTTCGGTTTTAAATCGAAGTTAGTGAAACGATCAGCAAATCAAAACTATCACGAGTAGCTTGTCCGACTTCGCTAATCGCTAAGCTTGGTTGAAATGTACGTATTCGGGGGACGCCTTGAATATGTGCACGGTTCCACTCAGCGATATGATGAACTTGAATGCAGCTGCAAATGGGCGCTGAGATGTGCATGAACGAAAGTGAGTTAGCCTCAGCCTACGACTCTCGTATTTGACAAATTACAGCGTGCCTCGTACGACCATTACCGTCCCATGACAGGGCGCAACAGCAACCAAGTTGAAGAAAATACGACAATTGAATAAGTACCATCAACTCTAAAATGAATGAAAGGTCATTCAATAAAATCGACCAAACATATGCGATACGAAAACTTGGAAGGATAATCGAGTATAATTCGATGCCATCGAGCGATAAAGTCATTCGATAGGAATTGTCTAAGATACGTACACGACATGAGTTAAGGAACGGTAGGATGACCTGCACTCAGGAAGTCTCGAGGACGAGACTTGTTTTGAGTGGTGTATTATGTAATGACCCACTCCGCCCTAGCGGAACGCCGATTCAAACGGCAAGTGCAACGACTCAAAAGATCCGTCGACCCGAAGAGTTGGCATCGACCTGATGAAGAATCGATACAAAGGCTTACATTGGCCCGTCAAGGATGAATCCAGACTTAGACTTTCAAAGGCGCGCTCGGAGTATCGCTCGGCCGACGCGATCATCGCTAAGGTGGGTGGCTCCAATGAACCCGTCTTTGCTTAGCCGAGACACATAACAATACGGACACTATGGCTAGAAACGCTAGACGATAACACCGCGCATGCTAATGAATGACTCAATGCACCTAGCTAAGGGAATAATCCCATCTTTTATGCTTGTATAGAATATGGAAAGAACATGGAAAATGTGAGAACTCTCGCACCGCGCTCCACGCTCGTGCTAAGGCACAAGCTTACGTTCAAGTTCCTTATGCGTTCAACAATGAAACAATGAATGGTTTACAACAATGAAAGGGAAGACTATCGACATAGTCATTCCGAGTAGAATATAGCGACATTGGAAGACTTCGGGACCGATAGGTCTCTAAGGCGACTCCCGCACGGGGAGTTGCATAATGTATGAATGAAAGAATAAACGAATAAGTGAATGAATGAATCAACGAATGAATGAACGAGTATGTGAATGAATCAACGAACGAACGGACAAGTGAAAGAAAGAAAAGAAAGAATGAATAAAAGATAAGAAAGAAAGGAATAGTTAGCGACAGGTATGACGGACACGTGCAACGGGGCTCGCTACCCGCGCCGCATGGACGCCAGCCTGGTCGATAACGCATTATGGCTAAGGGTTAGCCTACGGCTCAGAGACAGCCACTAAGTTAAAAATGATAAACAAAATGAAATGGTCGCGGACAATCCGCTCGTATACGGGAGGTAGAAAAAATAAAGGATTCCGCGGATTGATCAAAGGGGGTATCGGTCGGCCTAGACGGAATCAAAGGGGCTTACGGGCTACTTGGGTACGGGCTTGGCCACCCAGGAGACGTAAGTGCGGGATATTTCAAGAGACTATCAAGGTGTTCCAGCCGCACGCTATGATAGGTGAAAAATTACCAAAGGAGAATATGTCCAAATTGGCTTGTGATGCCAGCGACCGGTGCATATAGATTAAGTGGGTTTTACTGGTGGCAATCCACGTGCAAGTCCTTGCATTAAAAAAAAGTAGTCTAAGTTAACTAAATAAAGTACCTTCTGAACAGGCTTGAAATGTAATACACCAAAGGATAAAGATTACTTCGTGAAATCGAGTTAGAAACCACGCCTACGTCGCGCTAGGACCTGAGGCAAGGACACGCCCTTGGCATTTAAAGTTTATATGAATTATTGACTAACTTGGTTTACTTTGGACAGGGAAGGCCGGACGGTAAGTATGGGTAAGTCATGCATGTATTTCCATGCGAACACTCAAATTCGGCAACACGAGATAGCTTATAAAATATGCCATGAAACTGATCCTAAGGCAAGATTAGAAAGACAATGAATGATAAACGGTGCATATAAGTAAATAGAACGTGTTTGGTAATGATAGCATTGTAGGCGAGCTAGCCTCCCCACCAGTACATAACAATGTACTGATAACCCCACAGTTTGCTTGCAGGATGCAGGAAATGTTATCGGGTGCGGAGCTTCCCTCGAACGTGCTAAGGCACGGAGCCAACTCTGGAGCCTTGGAGCATTGCAAGGAGCTGAGGCACCATATACAGGACATAATGTATCGGAACATCGCCATGAATCATTCCATGTTGTAAGCCACTTGGCACGCCTTTTATGTTTTCAGAGAGAGAGAGAGAGCTTGAGATACTTGTAAACTCGGCCTAGCGCCGCTTGTAAACTTCATGAAAATCAATAAATAGTTTAAATTTGCTTCAACTTGTGTTTATTTACTTTTCGCTGTAAATGGGGATACTCTGTGCGACTCTGTGGCCTAGTTTAAATCGGTCGTTTCTGGAGATTAGCCTTGCACGGGCGCCACCTAGGCCCGTACGGCATCACGCCTTAGCGAGGACGATCGCTCCTGCGGGAGCGGGGCGTGACACAAGGAAAGTAAAGTAAGTAAACAAGAATAGAAACATGGCAATAAAGGCTGTAAAAATATATTCTAGCTGAACTAGAGTAGCATGATATAAGTCCAGACAGTATAATAAGAGTCATGTGTGAGTCCAGACAATGTAATCTAATACCAGGTGATTCCAGCAGAAGATGAGTCTGGTATAAGGTGAGTCCAGTCAGTGATCAAAGATTCCAGGATGAGTCCAAACTATACTCTAACAGTGTGTTTTATAATATCGGGATCGACATGTGAACGGCTGTAGGTAATACGGCACACCGCACACTCGGCCAAGTGTCGGATGGCTATCATTCCAGTATAATTCCAAGGGAGTGGTTCCAGTATTTGGGTATGTTCACATGTCTACTCCAATATTTGTCCGTCCAACAAGTACAAGTGAATCTATAACCCGACACGAAATAAGTATAAGTCCAGTCAGAACACGAATGATACCAGTAAGTGATTCCAGTAGGTGATTCTAGAAATAGAGACCAGACATGAATAAGTGAGTGTTGCATGAAATGGATCCAACAATATCAATCGTGTTTGTAATAGAGAATCAAATAGAACTAACTACAACTGAAATATAGTAATCGACAAGTATATGGAAGAACTATCAGAGAATGTACTCGCTTGATACTCTGAAAAAATAGTATAATATCAGATGTCTGCACCGGAGTCACAATGTCCTAAATAGAGCAGTATAGGTTATAATGCGTGAAATATAGGGTAAATGAATGATACAATGCAAACTACATGATTTCTAGGTCAAACTAGGTCAAAGTCAAACTTGGGTCAACCGTGGTCAACACTTTAGTCAACTAGGTCAATCCTAGTCTAGTCAAGTCTCACTAGGCCTAACCCAAGCCTATACTAGCAATCTAGCACAAGTACAAGCCAAACTAGGCTATCACACACATAAGTATAAATATACTCATGATATAGATAGGTATCCACATAGGCCATGTATCATAGGCTATAGGCCATGTAGTTTACTACACACATTTCACACATATTGTATATTTATACACTAAGTTAAATTAATTTATCATACACAAATATACATCACATAATTATTATACAGCATATAGACAAGGTGTGTGTGTATATATATATATATATATATATATATATATATATATATATATATATATATATATATATATATATATATATATATATATATATATATATATATTTTTTTTTTTTTTTTTTACATATATATATATATATATATATATATATATGTATATATATATATATATATATATATATATATATATATATATATATACATAGAGTGATCTAGAGAGAGGATACATGGCATGTGGGTCTATGTGTACATGTACCTAGGGTGAGTGAGTGAGTGTCAAGTGACAGGAAAATAGTGTAGATAATGAGAGTGCAACCTAGATTAGAGTGTGAGTGTCTTGTGTACTAGTAAATAGGTGTCAAGTGTGTGTGTGTTTGAATGTGATACAATATTGTGTCATTGGGACAATGTGTATGGGGGTATATGTGTGTGTCACATGTGTGTGTGTGAAGGACAGTTAAGAGATAGGGTTCTCAGATTTTAGCTTGTATGTGTGTGTACCAATGCCATAGGCAAGTGTATATGTGTTGATGGTACATGTGAGGGTGTGTGATACTACATGAGTGTGAGCATATGTGTGTACTGCAAATAGGAGAAAAAAATAGTGTGTTAACAGTGAATAGGGGGATCAAGTAATGTGTGTGTGTGTGTGTGTATATGGGGCTGTTCTCAGTTTTGTGTATAACAAATTTAGCTAACAGTGAATAGGAACCTGTGTACAATCTCAGGAAAAATGTGTTTAATCTCAGAAATGTGGCAAGGTGTAAACTCAGGAAAAAAAAGAGAGTGTCAATGGGTTAAGGCAATGGGAAACTCAGATTTTAAATGGCAGATACATAGCAGTCCCAACCCTATTTCGAAAACCAAATATCCAATTCCTAACACAACTATAACCCAACATTCAAGTAATGTAATTTCACATGTATATGAATTAATATGGTGATTTAAACATGGTAAAAATGGTTTGAAACTCATTTATATCTCAGGAATTCAAATAGTTCAACAGGGCAGTGACAGTTGACATATATCAGTCCAAACCAGTTTGAAGATCCCATTCTCAACACCAATCCCTAACCAACATTTCAGTAAACTATTACAGATGTAAACGAATTAATCCTGGTAATTTAAACATCAAAATCAGTTTAAAAAATAGAAATCAAATTCAGAAAATTCGAAACAGAGAACATGTATCAGTCAATATAGGGAATTTGAAATTCGAACATCAAAATCATGCTAATAATGCAAATTAATGGTTGGTAACACATCCCACACTCGTGCACGTGTCTCACGAAGTGTATATGTCCAACCAAGTGGACACAGCCATGTCCAAACACTCGAACACCACACGAGCACACACGCAGTGCACAGCATCGTGCACGCGTGCACGTGTGTCCCATGCATGACACAGGCCACGTGGTGACACGTGGCCGTGCACACGTGTAGCCCACGTATAGGGATACATGGTCGACACCCTGCACCGTGTCCTAGACACGTGTCGTGCCATGTCCGACCCCGTGTCAGTGGCACAAATTCGCGCGTGTACAGCCCGAGCGCGCGGCTAGTGCGACCAGTGCAAGGAGGAGAACTCCTCGCACACGCAACCATTTGGGCTCAAATTTTGGGAGAGCCATGTCAGTCAATGCCCTGACATCCTCCCAAAATTTGGCGTGTCCTCATGTCCGATACAGAGAGATATCGAGCCCGTGATACAGGACACAGTGTACGGTTCAGTCCCCTCGTATTCGTGTCCCCGTGTGGACACGACACGACACCAAAATCAGAAAATAATGACACAAATCATTAAGCAAGCCCTAGAGCTAGGATTCCATTCAAAAATATTTCAAAAATTAGAACAAAATGTTGGTTGAGGCATTACATCAAACACATTGCCTATCAAATGGATACGTGTCCGATACGGACACGAAACTGACACAAAATTAACCCAAACTTCAGGGACAGCTAGGGGACTCTTAGATCTAGCCCTAAATGCAAAGAAAATAGAATATTAGATCAATTTATAAAGTTTTACCTATAGGTGCAAAAAGCAAGAAAAGCTTCAAATGGAGGAATCTCCTTGCTAGCCAAAATCTCCAAATTGATTTAAACATGAGATTTCTCTCCATGAACATCAAGTAGAGATTGATTAGAACCTAATGCAAAAGATTTGAGCCAAAAAGGACTTGAAATGAGAAACTTATGGATTAGAAAAAATTGATATATACCTCTTTCTTCAATTTGTTGGAATATCACAAAGAGGCAAGAACAATCAATGAGGAGATTATTTATAGGGAGGAGAGCCCTAGTGGCTGGTCATAGTATGAAAGTTAGGGTTAAGACTTCATGCTATGGGCCATGGGCTTAGGTCATAAGTCATGAAGTCATAAAATCACAAGTCATGAGTTAAAATCATAAGTCATGAAACGACTTCACTTAATCTTAACCCTCCTATCTAAAACTAGTTTCTAATGACTAAAATAGGTTAACTTAAGTTAGACTAGGGTCACCATAGCTAGGGTTAGCTTCTAGGCTAGTCTATAAGTCTCAATGAGTCAAAGTCCAAACTAGGAATCACCAATTCAATAAATTAAAATAAATTCAAATTTTACTAAATAAAAAAATACCTGTAGAAGCATAGAATTTCAGGCGCATTTACAAGCCAGGATTCCTATGCGCTTAAACAAACATGCGACATGGAGCTCAAACGAAGTACTTGGCACAGCAAAGGAAGCAGAAGTATAGACATCAAAAGAAGATTTTTATTCCATATAAAAGTCTATTACATGTCTAAAGAAAGGCTTTACAAAGGAGAACTTCTACAAAAAAAAAGATCCTAAGACTGCAGCCAGGCGCAGCAAACTGTCATGCGTCCCATGCCAGGCGCATCATCCGTCAGGCGTATCTCTTCAACGTCTCAGTCAGGCGCATCTCTTCAGCGTCTCACTCTGGCATATATGCTCTGTCTCGACCCGATCAAGTGCTTCAGCTAAAGGAACAGCTTTGATAGAGCGGGCGATCAACCCCACTCTAGCAGGAGAAAGAGCTCTCCAAAGCCCAAGGAAGAGGAGAGCACCGCAATTTTGATCTACGACTCTTACAGCATAACGAAGATGGGGCTCGTGCATCCCGATCTTTGGATGCAACAGGCACCTTCGGCCTGCATCGGGAGCCCACAGTCCCAATTTTTGGATGTAACAGTCACCTTCAAGTGCGTGTACGAAGACAACTCGTCGTATCTTTACCCTCGGGAGCATTTCATCGACATAATGTACTCGAGCAAAAAAGTTCATCGCCATTCGGGAAGACGAGAGAGAACGAGACGCAAACTCTCTCCTTACTGCTATTTATAGGTCGAGCAAATCAAATCCATGCGCCAAGTGGCGGGCTCTCCAAATCCCGTGCAATAATTTGCATTTATGGTAATGAACCTGACCCTCAAATTCAGCCAAGTCAAAATGGCTATTTAAAGCACTCGAAGAACTCAACAGTCGGACCAATGAAGAGTCGTCATGCAAACAGATACGCCGGTCAGACCGTGCCTCATAAGGGTGCGCCCCACGCGTCCCCATGCGCCTAGTGGAACGCAGATCAATGCGCCCACTAAAAGGCCTATCACCCGTCAAGAACATTAAATACTGAAGTCTGACACGACAGCAGCCATGCCTCGATGATAGAGTAGCAACAGCTTTGTGAGCCCTTATTTTTCAAAAAATTATTTAATTAGTGATAATTAGTTGTTAATGTCATTTTTAGCCTCAAAATAATTTAATATGATTTTAGGAATTTTTTTACAATTTTTAAATGATTTTTAAATAAGTTTTAAATACTAAAATATTATTTTGCAATTAATTAAAATGTTTTAATACCATTTTGTAATTTTTAGAATTGTTTTTATATCAATCTGTAATTTATTAAATTGTTACAATATCAGTTTGCAATTAATCAATTGTTTTAAATTGCGGAATGCAAATTTTTATTTGCATTTACCTACTGTTAGGACCTAATTGTAAATCCTAAAAAAACTATGGGGACCTAAGTACAATTCCTAAACCCTACCCACCCCCGACGACTCGGGCTGACCGACGACCGCCACGCCGACCTGCCCCTGCCATTTCCGGCCAGCACAACGCCCCCCCATCGACTCGACCCCCCTATAAAAACTCCCTCACTCCCCTCAACTCGATCACCACCACTACAACCCTCCAGCCACCCACAACTGCCCCGACAGCGTAAACCCTAACCTTAACTCCGGCGAACTCTCAACCAGACCCCACGACGAGCGTCACCGCCCCCAACCACCATCAGTCGACGCGCCCGGCCAAGGCGAGTCGATCGCCACCCGAGCGTCGCTTTCCCATCGCCTCCTCCGCCGTCCAAAGCTTTCGAAACTCCCCCGACTCGCCGGACACGTAAGTGGCAGTGTTGAATTGTGTCGTGCATGTCTCGAATCGACCTATGTTGTTCGTCTGGACACGACGACCCTAATGCTGTGCTCGGACACGCATTTTAGGACCCGTGCGTGTCATGCATAGCACGGACACGCGACTTCTGTGTCCCAAACTGTCAGGACACAGGGCTTCGTTTTATCGGGTTTAATAATATATCACTAAAAACCTAAATAATACTAACCTAAATCCTAACCCTACGCAAGCCGTGGGCTGACCCCCTGGCCAGCCTGACCCAGTCAGGGAACCCGACCCATAGGGCCGAGTTCGAGCCCCCTGTGCTGTGTTCGTTTTCTTTTTCTTTTTTTTTTCTTTTTCTTTTTGTTTTATTTTTATGTTTTTATATATATATATATATATATATTTATATATATGTATATATGTATTTCTGTATATATATATATTTTATTATATATATACATACTGTTATATACGTATGTACAATATTTATATATATATATATATATATTATATTTATTTATTTATGTATATATGTATTTTCTATATATATATACATATATGTTATATATGTATATGTATATATACATAACTATTTAGCCTAAGTAATTTACGTAATATTATACATATGTATATTTTAATATATGTAAATATTACTTGTCATATTTTTATGGCTACTATGTAAAATTTTACCCTATTAAAATATTAATATTTATTATGTATTTTTATGTCTTTGTATTTTTGTGTATTTAAATTACTGCAACCATTTGGTGTCCAAACCTAGCATGGGTTTTTGGGCCCAAATGTGTTTTTACACATTCAAGACCTGTACAAGTCATATTGGACTTGATTCATGGCCTTGGGTCCTGTATTTGAACTCTGGTTAAAATTATGTACATGGATAAAATACGCAGATAATTAATTATTTAATTTTAGATTGTGTACAATACTGTTTTTGAATTTCTAAAAATACTTAAATTACTG
The DNA here is from genome assembly GCA_029216955.1 of Iris pallida. NCBI lineage: Eukaryota > Viridiplantae > Streptophyta > Magnoliopsida > Asparagales > Iridaceae > Iris > Iris pallida. The sequence continues at coordinate 6,943,239 of JANAVB010006394.1, forward strand.
TTAAATTCTGGAAAAATAATATTTAGATACTATGTTAATTTAGATAATTTAGTATAATTTTTACAGTATTTAATTTATAGTTTTTCCACTGTTTTGGCATATGAAACCAGAACTCATTTTCTGTGTACTTAGGAAAACTGATTTTTATAAAATACTTGTACTAGTTAATAAATTCCAGAAAATTATAATAAATTTCTATAATTAACAAGGATCATTTTGGTACTTTATTTTATGTAAAATTAAGCTTTTTGTCTATCTCAAAAATTGTTGGAACACAATGTTCATTTGATTTAATTATTAAATAATTACGACTTACAACTTTTTGTGTTATTTTGATGTTATAGCCGTGTTGAACCTCACCCCTCACTAGTGTAAAGACCCTAGAAAGTTATTTATAGTAGTGTGTCACCCCACATTGGTCTCCTATGCTAAAGTCATCATTTTGGCTAGGTGCCCAGTCACAAGTCGTGTCGCACCAATTAGTGTTTTAGTGTTTTAGCTTAGTGTAAAAACTAAGTTTATGTATTTATTTCTACAGTGACGAGTTACCAGACATCTATAGCACTTTTATCGCAGCTTGCTTTGCTAGAGGCAAGTACTTTCTACAACTTTACATACTGCTATAAACCATAAACTGTGATTCACCAACCATGTTAAATGCTGATCCTTGGAGTAGCAAGTTAGAACTTTACATGTTGTATTACATTTCAGTCTCTGCCATGTTTAGGATACTTTTTATATCTCTCACATGCTTAAATAACGGGTTAAAGGGAAACTGCTAGTAGTGTACGTGATCATGACCCCCTTCTCCGTATGTATTTATCGAGCACCGTTACATTCTATATGTATCTGTGTCGTATGTCTGGTCCCGCGTTTGTGTATAGATGTACACTGATGCCGTTAAGTGTACGTATGTACACTTCAGAAAATTGATATGTACCACTGTACATCCTGATTACCTATTGACTGATCACTCACCTACTAACAGTTTCAAGCTTTAAAATAATAAATTATTGCCATGTAACAAAAACTGAATAAACGTGATATGTTATTTCTTTTCATCACATGATCAGTATTATATGTTTGTTAGATTCAGTACTTGCTCCCGTCCTGACAAGATGACGTTGTAGGTATTCTTACTGAGGAGGAGGTGCTCTGTGACTCATATTACGGAGATACTGCCGAGGACCAGGCTTTGCCTTACGAGGATATTCCTGCGGAGAAACTCGTCTAGTTTGCGTAGCTTGGGATATTTAGTGTAGTCATGTATTAGACTACGTGTTTTGTAACTGGATATGTATCCAGTTTTATATTTCAGACTTGTACTTGGACTTATTACTATATGAGACGACTTTTGTGTTTGGAGCATTTATGACTTTTATTCACTTATAGAACTGTTAGCACATTTAGTCTTATCCCGTTGTCTTTAGAACAACTTACTACGTTTTATCTCAAGCGTAGGCTGGGCATGACTCGGCCCGGCCCAACAAATTGGGTAGCGGGTCGTGACATGCTTTTAGTGGTGGCCCACGCAGGTCCTGACTAAATTGTTTGGTTACGTTATTGTACTAAGCATGCCTTTAATTAGGAACTTAAGGTAATTAGACAACATTAGGAATGACGCTTAGAATACCTAGAGGAATACTAGGATTGCAACATAGGAAATACATCACATGCTTGCTATTATAATTAGATTTCCTTGTCTATAATTGCTTACTTTAACAAGTCCTTATAAGTCCTTTTCTGTAATTAGATGGTGCTTACTCGTTCATCCCAGTATGTCACACCTAAGAATGGCACACTCCCCATCCAATCAGCTGACCAGTTGACTGATACACCTCCACCTCCACCTACCATACTTCCCCACTCCACAAATCCACCAACCCAGATGCCTCCACCACCTTCCACATCACAGGCCCAGCAGGACCCAATACTCCCACCACCACCTATCACTATACCTACCCAGGCTTCCATCACACTCGACGGAAACCAACTGCTCACTCTGATCCAGGGGTTCCTAACGACCCATCAGGAGCAGACTACCCTACTCCGCCAGAGCATGGAGCGTTCTGAGGAACGTACCGTGGTCCCACCACCTGTAGAGCCACGACAGAGAGCAAGGACGATCAAGGACTTCATGGGTCTGAACTCCAAGGAGTTCTCAGGGACTGAGGGCATAGTAGTAGCAGATGAGTGGCTAGACTCGGTAGAGAGGAAGTTCCTTGGAGTTGGGATACCGGATGACCTCCAGGTCGAGGCAGCAGAATTTCTGCTGATAGACTTGGCAGGAGTTTGGTTCCGGAATGAGCCGTTGTTTGCGAGAGAGAAGGCCACTTGGGATCAGTTCAAGACCCAGTTCAAGAAGAAATTCTTCTCGACCACTGCTAGAGTAGCCATGGGGCTACGATTCCAGAACATCCAGCAGGGGAACCGTTCTGTCGACGAATATGCGGCAGAGTTTAGTCGCCTGAGCAGTTTCGCTCCTAGTCTGGTTGCCGACCCAGAGGAGATGACCCGTAGGTTTTTCCATGGTCTAGTTCCAGACATTGGCATTCTTATAGTGGCGAACGGTACGACTGACTATTACCAGAGCCTAGAGTTGGCCCGGAGCATCGAGGAGCGTCTTCTGTCATGCAAGAGGCCGGCTTCTGTACACCTCGAGGAACCGTTCAAGCGTCAGGCTTTCCAGCAGAAAGTACCGACGCTGTACCAGCAGACATACCGCCCTCCTACATCACATCACCCGACCCCGTCAGTTAGAGTCCCGGGACCCCGACAGCAGCCGAAGGGAGGTTTTTGTGTTTTCTGCAAGAGGGAAGGCCACGACGCTACCATATGTAGGAAGAGGTTGGGTCAGTGTTTGGCTTGTGGGTCTGCCACCCATCAGCTTCGGAGCTGTCCAGTAGCCACGGGACCTAGAGGGCCGCTTCCGACTCAGCAGCAGAGGTTTGGGCAACATCTGCAGCAGCAGAATGGACCTCAGGGGAAGACTTATAGCCTAGCCCTTGAGCCAGAGCCGGAGCAGGTTTCGGAGCCAGATTACTTAGCTGACGTCATCACAGGTCATGTTTATTTGCATACTTTTCTAGCTCTATGCTTGTTTGATTTTGGTGCATCTCATAGCTTCCTGTCATTAGAGTTTATGCATGAACACCACTTAGTATCTACACCTACTGCGGAGATTAGTAGAGTAATGACGGGAGGAGGACCAGTGCCTATTAGAGCTATCTATAGATGCTCTATTACTATAGCCGGGAGAGAGTTTGAGGGGCGATTCTTTGTGATGCCACTCCCCGGTTATGATATCATATTGGGGATGGACTGGCTTAGCTATGCCCATGCATCTATAGACTATCATGAGGGTAGTATTTTGTTCAGTCCCCCAGGCACAACACCATTCAGAGTCAGGAGGACAGGTCCGGAGATCAGCCTAGAGCCGAACTGTTGTGCGACAGTTGGGGACGTAGCACCGCCACACCCTATCATTAGGGAGTTTATGGATGTATTCCCATAGGATCTTCCAGGACTTCTGCCTGACAGAGATGTGGAGTTCACTATAGATTTAGTACCGGGTTCATCACCAGTATCCCGGGCTTGCTATAGAGTGAATCCCAAGGAGGCCGTAGAGATGAAAGAGCAGATTGATGACCTGTTGAAAAAAGGTTCCATTCGATCTAGTGCTTCTCCATGGGGAGCGCCAGTGCTCTTTGTACCTAAGAAGGATGGTACAGTTCGGTTGTGTATTGACTACCGGGCGTTGAATGCCATCACCATCAAGAACAAATATCCTCTGTCCAGGATAGATGATTTGTTCGACCAGTTGAGTGGGGCGAAGGTGTTTTCCAGGATAGACTTGAGATCCGGGTACCACCAGGTGAAGGTTAGGGCAGCAGACATCCAGAAGACGGCGTTCAATACGAAGTACGGGCAGTACGAGTTTCTGGTGATGCCATTTGGTCTCACAAATGCGCCAGCTGTTTTTATGAATTTGATAAATAAGACATTCCACCTGTATCTGGATAAGTTCGTCGTAGTGTTTATCGATAACATCCTGATATACTCGAAGACGCCGGAGGAGCATGCAGAGCACTTGCGGACAGTTTTAGGGATTCTGAGGCAGGAGAGATTGTTTGCCAAATTGCCGAAGTGCGAGTTCTTTTTAGACCGAGTGGAGTTTCTCGGCCATATAGTTACTAGAGAGGGAATCTCGGTGGATCCCAGGAAGATTGCTGCAGTTGAGACATGGAAGGCTCCGACGTCAGTTTCAGAGATCAGAAGCTTTCTGGGTTTAGCAGGCTATTATAGAAAGTTCGTCCAGGACTTTGCTAGGATAGTTGAACCCATGACGAAGCTGAAGTGGAAGGACGCAGAGTACATTTGGTCAGAGGACTGCCAGGCAGCATTTGAGGAGCTAAAGAGGAGGCTGACGACCGCTCCAGTTCTGACTTTACCTTCAGGTTCTGGAGGTTTTACCATATACAGTGATGCTTCAGGAAAGGGACTAGGATGTGTCCTACAGCAGCATGGGAAAGTGATTGCTTATGCATTTAGGCAATTGCGGACTCATGAGCAAAATTATCCTACCCATGACCTAGAGTTAGCTGCGGTGATCTTTGCACTCAAGTTATGGAAACATTACTTATACGGAGAGCGTGTGGAAATCTTTACTGATCATAAAAGCTTGAAGTATGTGTTCACGCAAAAAGAGCTAAACATGAGGCAAAGACGATGGTTGGAGTTGATGAAAGACTTTGACATCGATTTACAGTATCACCCCGGAAAGGCAAATGTGGTGGCGGATGCGCTGAGCTGACATCCGATGGCATGGTATCTGATGATTGATCAGTATTTGCAGGAAGATCTGGAGAAGCTCGGTATCGAGCTAGTTCGGCCAGGATCGGTGATACAGATAATAGCACTTGACATTCAGTCAGGTTTGATGGAGCAAATCAGGGAGGCACAGCCTACAGATGAGAGCCTTCGCAGACTTCGAGCCCAGGCTTTAGCTAGATTGCTGGATGACTTTACTGTAGCAGAGGATGGATCCTTGAGGCATGGCAGCCGATTGTGTACCGAAGGAAGAGCTGATAGAGGCAGTCTTACAGGAGGCACATCGATCGAAATATTCTATTCACCCTGGTGCTAACAAGATGTACCGTGACTTGCAGGAACATCTTTGGTGGCATGGGATGAAGAGGGATGTATCACGTTTCATCTCGAGATGCCTAGTTTGCAAGCAGGTCAAGGCGGAGCGCCAGAGGCCAGCTGGTTTGTTGCAGCCGTTACCCATTCCCGAGTGGAAGTGAAAAGACATTACGATAGACTTCGTCTCAGGGCTTCCTCGTTCCCAAGGAGGGAAGGATGTTATTTGGGTCATCGTGGACAGGCTGACGAAGTGTGCGCACTTCATTCCCTTCAAGGTGGGGCTTTCCACCGAGAAGTTGGCAGAGCTATACATGCAGCAGATAGTTCGCCTACACGGAGTACCAGTGAGCATCGTATCGGACAGAGATAGCAGATTCACGTCCCACTACTGGAGGAGCTTGCAGGAGGAGTTGGGCAGTAGGCTCAAGTTCAGTACGGCGTACCACCTGCAGACTTATGGCCAGTCCGAGAGGACGATACAGACACCGGAGGATATGCTGAGGACCTGCGTACTGGACTTTAAGGGATCTTAGGAGAGCCATCTGCACTTGGTAGAGTTTTCATACAACAACAGCTACCAAGCCAGTATCGGTATGTCTCCTTTCAAGGCGCTATATGGACGACGATGCCGTACACCGCTCTTCTGGGACGATGTCGGAGACAGAGTTATGCTTGGGCCAGAGATGATCACGGATGCAGCAGAGAAGGTCAGGATGATCAGAGACAGGCTCAGAGTAGCTCAGGACAGGCAGAAACACTGGGCTGATGCTAGTCGCAGACCGATGGAGTTCGCAGACGGTGATATGGTGCTAGTGAAGATATCACCTATTAGAGGGACGATCCGGTTCGGACGAGGAGGGAAGCTGAGCCCCAGATACATCGGGCCGTTCGAGATACTTGGCAGGATTGGAGAGGTAGCTTACAGGGTTGCACTTCCACCCAATCTAGCAGGAGTTCACGATGTCTTTCACGTATCTCAGCTGAGGAGATATGTTCCAGACCCCAGCCATGTGCTAGATCATTCAGAGTTGGAGGTCGGACCGAGCCTTACAGTTTCTGGGCAGCCAGTGGAGATATTAGATAGGAGGGAGAAGAGGCTGAGGAACAAGGTTATACCCTTGGTACGAGTAGCTTGGAGCCGTCACTCTCCAGGTCAATCTACTTGGGAGAGGGAGTCGGACATGAGGGAGAGATACCCTTACTTGTTCGATCCAACCGCTGCGAGGGAACCACCCGTTCCCGCTTGATACCTTAGAGGTTAGTTTCGATCATAGCCTTAGTCATTTGTTGCATTGCTTGCTATGTTAGAAAATTGTAGGGTCTTAAATCCTTGTGAATTTTGAGGACAAAATTTTTCAAGGAGGGAAGACTTGTGAGCCCCTTTTTTCAAAAATTTATTTAATTAGTGATAATTAGTTGTTAATGCCATTTTTAGCCCTAAAATAATTTAATATGATTTTAGGAATTTTTTTACAATTTTTAAATGTTTTTTAAATAAGTTTTAAATACTAAAATATTATTTTATAATTAATTAAAATATTTTAATACCATTTTGTAATTTTTAGAATTGTTTTTATATCAATCTGCAATTTATTAAATTGTTACAATATCAGTTTGCAATTAATCAATTGTTTTAAATTGCGGAATATAAATTTCTATTTGCATTTACCTACTGTTAGGACCTAACTGTAAATCCTAAAAAAACTATGGGGACCAAAGTGTAATTCCTAAACCCTACCCACCCCCGACGACTCGGGCTGACCGACGACCGCCATGCCGACCTGCCCCCGCCATTTCCGGCCAGCACGACGCCCCCAGACCGACTCGACCCCCTATAAAAAACCCCTCACTCCCCTCAACTCGACCACCACCACTACAACCCTCCAGCCACCCACAACCGCCCCGACAGCCTAAACCCTAACCCTAACTCTGGCGAACTCTTGTCCAGCCCCCACGACGAGCGTCACCGCCCGAGCGCCGCTTCCCCATCGCCTCCTCCGCCGTCCAGAGCTTTCGAAACTCCCCCGACTCGCCGGACACGTAAGTGGCAGTGTTGAATTGTGTCGTGCGTGTCTCGAATCGACCTATGTTGTTCGCCTGGACACGACAACCCTAGCGCTGTGCTCGGACACGCATTTTAGGACCCGTGCGTGTCGTGCATAGCATGGACACGCGACTCCTGTGTCCCAAACTGTCAGGACACAGGGCTTCGTTTTATCGGGTTTAATAGTATATCACTAAAAACCTAAATAATACTAACCTAAATCCTAACCCTAACGCAAGCCGCGGGCTGACCCCCTAGCCAGCCTGACCCAGTCAGGGAACCCGACCCATAGGGTCGAGTTTGAGCCCCCTGTGCTGTGTTTGTTTTCTTTTTCTTTTTCCTTCTTTTTTTTTGTTTTATTTTTTTGTTTTTATATATATATATATTTATATATATGTATATATGTATTTCTGTATATATATATTTTATTATATATATACATACTGTTATATACGTATGTACAGTATTTATATATATATATTATATTTATTTCTTTATGTATATATATGTATTTTCTATATATATACATATATGTTATATATGTATATGTATATATACATAACTATTTAGCCTAAGTAATTTACGTAATATTATACATATGTATATTTTAATATATGTAAATATTACTTGTCATATTTTTATGGCTACTATGTAAAATTTTACCCTATTAAAATATTAATATTTATTATGTATTTTTACGTCTTTGTATTTTTGTGTATTTAAATTACTGCAACCATTTGGTGTCCAAGCCTAGCATGGGTTTTTGGGCCCAAATGTGTTTTCACACATTCAAGACCTGTACAAGTCATATTAGACTTGATTCATGGCCTTGGATCCTGTATTTGAACTCTGGTTCAAATTATGTACATGGACAAAATACGCAGATAATTAATTATTTAATTTTAGATTATGTACAATGCTGTTTTTGAATTTCTAAAAATACTTAAATTGCTGTTAAAATTCTAGAAAAATAGTATTTAGATACTATATTAATTTAGCTAATTTAGTATAATTTTTACAGTATTTAATTTATAGTTTTGCCACTGTTTTGGCATATGAAACCAGAACTCATTTTCTGTGTACTTAGGAAAACTGATTTTTATAAAATACTTGTACTGGTTAATAAATTCCAGAAAAATTATAATAATTTTCTATAATTAACAAGGATCATTTTGGTACTTTATTTTATATAAAATTAAGCTTTTTGTCTATCTCAAAAATTGTTGGAACACAATGTTCATTTGATTTAATTATTAAATAATTACGACTTGCAACTTTTTGTGTTATTTTGATGTTATAGCCGTGTTGAACCTCACCCCTCACTAGTGTAAAGACCTAGAAAGTTAGTTATAGTAGTGTGTCACCCCACATTGGTCTTCTATGCTAAATTCATCATTTTGGCTAGGTGCCCAGTCACAAGTCGTGTCGCACCAATTAGTGCCTTAGTTTTTTAGCTTAGTGTAAAAACTAAGTTTATGTATTTATTTCTACAATGACGAGTTACCAGACATCTATAGCACTTTTATCGTAGCTTGCTTTGCTAGAGGTAAGTACTTTCTACAACTTTACATACTGCTATAAACCATAAACTGTGATTCACCAACCATGTTAAATGCTGATCCTTGGGATAGCAAGTTAGAACTTTACATGTTGTATTACATTTCAGTCTCTGCCATGTTTAGGATACTTTTCATATCTCTCACATGCTTAAATAACGGGTTAAGGGGAAACTGCTAGTAGTGTACGTGATCATGACCCCCTTCTCCGTATGTATTTACCGAGCACCGTTACATTCTATATGTATCTGTGTCGTATGTCTGGTCCCGCGTTTGTGTATAGATGTACACCGATGCCGTTAAGTGTACGTATGTACACTTCAGAAAATTGATATGTACCACTGTACATCTTGATTACCTATTGACTGATCACTCACCTACTAACAGTTTCATGCTTTAAAACAATAAATTATTGCCATGTAACAAAAACTGAATAAACATGATATGTCATTTCTTTTCATCACATGATCAGTATTATATGTTTGTTAGATTCAGTACTTGCTTCCGTCCTGACAGGATGACGTTGTAGGTATTCTTACTGAGGAGGAGCTGCTCTGTGACTCATATTACGGAGATACTGCTGAGGACCAGGCTTTGCCTTACGAGGATGTTCCTGCGGGGAAACTCGTCTAGTTTGCGTAGTTGCTTGGGATATTTAGTGTAGTCATATATTAGACTACATGTTTTGTAACTGGACATGTATCCAGTTTTACATTTCAGACTTGTACTTGGACTTATTACTATATGAGACGACTTTTGTGTTTGGAGCATTTATGACTTTTATTCACTTATAGAACTGTTAGCACATTTAGTCTTATCCCGTTGTCTTTAGAACGGCTTACTACGTTTTATCTCAAGCGTAGGCTGGGCATGACTCGGCCCGGCCCAACAAATTGGGTAGCGGGTCGTGACAAGCTTTTACATTAAACGAAGTGCCGCTGATGTCAGCATCATCAGTACCCTCCTCTGGCGGTTACAAGCCACATGGCCGATCGATCGTTCGCATGCGCCTTCGCAGTCATGCGCCCGAAGACTCGCATGCGCCTCAAAAGTCGTACGCCCAGACCGGTTCGTAACTTCTGAAGGTTACGAGCCAAAGTCTTCTCATGCACCCAATCCTAGGCACATCCTATCAGATCACTCTCCACCAAATCCGAGATCTTTGAGCTGCGGACATGCGCTACGTGTCCTTTGACTCAGTTCAGCCTATAAAGGGGTGCTAACAACCCAAGATCTCAGCAACCGAAAGATCCTCTCCACTGCTACGTGTCAGCCACAAATACAGTATGAAGGATTCAACCCACAAATCATGGCGCATCATCCATGCGCCCTCCTCCCGCCAGCATCAGCCATGTGGCGTTCCCACGTACAGGCACATCCTACATATGCGCGCATGAGCAGTCCAACCTGCTGCTTATAAATAAAGGGATCATTTTCTTCTTCTAGACGGACACAAATATATATACACAGACAGAGGTAACCAAAGCATTAGAGTTATCACCCACAGAGATCGGAAGAGACACTCAACGTCTTCTTCCCCTCCGCAAGCTTCGACATCCAGAGCAACCCAGACCTTCAGAGAACCGAGAACCGTCGTCAGATCTTCAACGGAGTCAACACATTACCACTCGCTCCATCGACACAGGATCCAGATAAAAACAAAAGTGTAGTCCTAGGACTACATCGAAGTCCTACATTGTAACACTGTTTTATTTGTAATTAAAATTGCAATCAAAGATTTTAATGGCAAACAAGCTGGCGACTCTGCTGGGGACCTCTTTCTCCTCCGTTGAGAAAGCTGTGTCGCAATCTGACGACGTGAAGTTGGGTTCCTTCCACAAGACACTGGTCGTACGTCTCAATCAAAAGGCGTATGAGGAGTTCATCTCTGAAGGCAGCACAAGTCCTTCGAAGCGACTGCCAAAGCCGAAGAAGACTCGCCATGTCTGGGTGCGCAAGGTCGAGGCCCCTGGCACCATCACCGAAGGGGATGCGCCGATGTAGCCTACCCTTTCCACTGACGTCCTCAGCAGCCAGGATGCGCCTGCGGGTGCAGCACATCTCTCGGGAAAACGTAGGACTAACCACATTCCCCAACCATCTCCTTCTCAGACAAGGAAGATGCGTCGCCGGAGTAGAGGTGCAACTAACGCCCTACACATGAACTCTGGTGTGCTGCAGAAGGTCTCTGTCTTTGACAGACTCACTCGCTGTCATGGCGAGGATAATTTGGACTCTGAGTACTATGTGCCCCAGCGGGCTGGTACGAAGAAGTCCAAGGCGGCACGGGCCATGCGCCTCAAACGTGCTATGCCAACGGCAAACCAGAAGTATGCGCTCACAATCATGCGCGATGTTAATGGTAAGCTATACAAGGTTGACTCGGATGCTTCTGTGCCAGAAACGAGCCGACTTTTAAAGTCCTTGTCTCACTTGGGCGCATCTGCTGCATTCGTAACCAAGTCGTGCAAGGCAAATTCAGTGGTCTTGAACCCCCGTACATACATTGGTTGTGCGTCTGAGGCTGGTTCAAGTCACTATAAATGTTGTTCCCCCACTACTGATCTGGATGCATCTTTTACGCCGGATCAGGGGGCGCAACATTCACTTGACCACCCCGACGCTTGGTCTTGCCATGCGCCTGATGGGGATGTGAAGGTGGCACTCTCCCCTAACGATTTGCGTAATATGATCATTCACAAACGCCGATCGGGAGAGTTGACTGACAAGCACAATGCGTCCCTCACAGGGCACACCTGTGCTGTGGTCACAATCAACTATTGTTGCAAAATAGCAGTCCCGCCACAAAGGCAGTCTGTGTTCTAGCGGCTGCAATCATCTATACCCCTCCAACGTCGCCTCGGGAAGAAGGTGTCGATTGAAGAGGAGCCAGAACTAAAGGTTGCTTCTTGCAACATAGTCTCTAACTCCTCATTAATCCGAAAGGCGACTGGCAACTCCTCAACCTCGTCCTCATCCAAGAGCTAGCCGAGGAAGACCAAGACGACTAACCCGTCCTCAGGAGTGTTTGAAGGCACCCGGGGGAGAAAGAAGATCTCAGAAGAAGCTGGGGGTAGTCAAGCCCTTCTGATCTTCATTCCGAAGACGAAGATATCCCTCAGAACATAGCTGGGGGTAGCCAAGATGAAGCACCAGGGGAAGTTCCTCTTCTACAAGAGGGCAAGACTGAAAGCGAAGCTTCAACCAATCTATCCACTTCCAGTCACGTTATGACAGTATACATGACGGGAGGTGGTGATACAGAGTCAGATGCTCCTCCAGCAGATCTCGTTCAGCGCATGGATATCTTGGAGGGGAGACTCAAACCCCTCTCTGCCTCCATGCAAACACTGACTTAAGCAGTGTTTGAGATACGGTCAACTTTGGCCCGGGCACCTTCCACCGGTCCTGACCCAGGGGCCAATGGAGAATCAAGTGTACCCCTTCAATGGGTATCCTTGGATACAGATCGCCGCGAAGCACCTCGGACGTCGAAACCGTCTAATGCTCAACTCCAGGCTGTACCACCTTCTCTGACTCCCAGCTCTATGGAGGATGAGGTTGAGATATTCAGGGACCTGCGTGAACGCTTCGAGTCCAAGAATAGACAGGAGGAGCGTCAGAAGATGGGGATCCCGCAACCATACCCCCTCGAATGGAACAAAGTGGTTTATCCTCCCAAGTATAAACCACAAACATTGACACCATACGATGGAAATGACTCTCCACGCCGTTATCTGACGTACTTCCAGTCTCAAACGGGGCATCTTTCGAAGGAAGACACGCTACTCACCAGCCTGTTTGTCGGGGCATTGAAAGGAGTGGCTTACGATTGGTACTGTAGTCTCCCTGACAACTCCATATCCTCCTTTGATGACTTGACACGTCTCTTTCTCGATCGTTTCTTTGATAGATGGACAGACATGACGATGGCGTCCCTTATCGAGGTACGTCAGAAGGAGAAAGAGACGGTTCGAGCATTCATCGAACGTTTCCGACAAGCCTGCTTCAGACTGCCCCCGGGTATGCCAGAACATGCACTCCTCTCCTCCTGTAGCATGAATATGCTTTCTGCGGTTAAGCTCTGGCTCAACTCCACTCCTCCTCCCGACTGGAGTTTATTGATCATTGAGGCCGAAGCAGCAGAAAAGAAGGAATGCAATGCTCGCCTTCTGGGAGTCAGTTTTTCTGCCTTTGAAGACAAGAAAAAATGGCCTGCTGCCAGCAACCCTGGACACGAGACAAAGGGGAAGCAGGCATTGACTGTCAATGCCTCTAAAGGCGCACAAGCACCTACCCAGAAGCCTCCGCTTGTACCGAGGCCAAAGGAGGTTTATTCTTTCAATGATGAAGACACCCTGCAACTCTTCAAGATGTTGAAACAGGGTGACAAGATCAAATTACCGGACCTGAAGCATCCCGACGAGGTTAGGAGGGTAGACAATCCGAGGTACTGTCACTACCATCGGTTTGTCGGACATCCAACTCAGGACTGTTACGTCCTCAAGAACTACATCCAGCGCATGATCAATGCAAATGTTATCTTCGTCGATTATGAGAAGAAGACAGTCTCGGCCAACCTGTGTCATTCCAATTCGGCACCTTGCTGCCAACCACAGCACAAGATGGCGTCGTCTCCATCCCAAAGACGACAATGGAGGTGGTCAATCTACCACCTCCTCGTGACAACGTGAGTGGACTCATCCCACACACCATATCTCGGGGAGAGATCTTATGGGTTCACCCAGATCTCGTCTCCGAAGTTACTCAACCGGGGGTACGCTCTGCCTCCAAAACCAAGGGCGAGAAGATCAAGTCTTGCCGTATGGTCTCTTCCTCCGCGGAAGAGGCACTTTCTGTACAGACGTGTTCGCAGCAGAACGCCCAACCTGACGAAGCTGTCGTCGAGGTGGTGCCTTCCTGCATCGCCCCTGCTGTCCAAGAAGAGGGTCCATCTAGACCTCCAGCAGCCAATAAATAGAAGCACGTAGAGACCCGTTTCGACAACCTTTGCGAAGAGAAAATGTTTCGGAGGTAGCTGTCACGACCCGGTCCCAAATTATTGGGTCGAATCGGATCATGCCAGCATGCACTATTGTGAGACGGCGGCAATAAGCTGTATCAAAATGCAGGTAATCACAACAACATAATCTATTTTGTCACAACATCTGAAATTCGAATATTTAAAATAAACTTGTCCAACCAAAATATTCAACTAATACAACTGATAAAATAAAACTGTGTTTTACTTAACATCAAAACTAAAATATAAAACATCCTCTATAGTGTTGGCTCATCAGCCACAATATCATCGTCCTCTAATTGGGACTCTGGCAGCACTACTGGATAAAGCACCAGGTCGTAGTAGCTATCTATCAATAGCTTAGCTTCATCAAAAGAACCTATTGGGGGTAGAGGATCCAGTCAGGAAAGAAGCAAAGTACAATTATGAAAATTTAACAATTTAACTAATAATTAGAAATTTGCAGTTTAAACAGTTGAAATACTTGAACAATATTTTCCAGCAATTTTCCACAATTGAAAACAATGTGATTTGAGTATGTAATGCTTATGACCGGCTTGGGTTGTACAATAGTATTCTAGTGATACGATACGGCTTATCCCTGTGTATAAGAGGGGTAAGCTCGCACAATCAATATACAATATGAGGGGTATTGGTCATAATACACTACACTACTCCTCCAATCCCACAATCAATAACAATCAATACTCTCGGAGAGAGTTTCATGTAGCAATGTGGTTTAATCTTGCAATATTACTATTATTAACTAAATTGAAAATAAACACAACCGTACTTGCCTTTGTTTATGACTGGTTGAAGAGTTGGTTCCGGGATAGACAATCAGACTCGTCTTCGAAATCCTACATTGAGAATCCTGACTTAGTATTTTGAGAGGAAACCATATCTAGGTGTGCTAGTTACAATCTCTAGAATTTGTCCTAATCCAGTTTTATGTTATTTATAAATTCTACCAAAATACGTTTATCGATGTGATTTATTAGTTATTAATTTACGAAGGAAAAATCCATTTAACATTTATAGAAAAATCGCATTTTCTGATTATTTGGCAAAACTTAGTATTTTGTAATATTATATATAAAACTAATATTTTTCTTTAAATGAGAAGAACGTGAATTTGTTTAAATAACAAACTTGTAAATTTCCTAGTTATTTAATGTGAGAAAAATGATATTAATTTCTATAAAATAATTAGTTATTTATTATTTTACGTGTTTACGTCAAACCAACAAACCAGGAAATAAAACTATTCTACATTATTACAGAACCACATAAAAGAAATAAAAGTTGGGCTTATGCCCTTACAATTATTTACATAAATGAATGGAATAAAATAAATATACTGATGAACCCTGAACGCCGGGAAACGATCCATTCAGTAGGCCGAGGCCCTGCACCAAAATATGATTTGGCCAGTAACTTGTTTTAAATAATAAATTATTATTAAATATAATATAAAAATAGGTCTCAGACTTGGTCCAAAGTATTACGTCGCGTGCTAGCTAATGCCTCAACGTCCGGAACAATGCCGGTTTCGTTTGCATTTCGTTAAGAGCCCATTGACCAATAAGGTCGTAGCCCGAAAAATTTACTTAATAAACCAGTTTTGAAAATCATATATATATATATATATATATATATATATATATATATATATAGTTTTACAAAAATTGGGCAGTATTTCCTCTATATTTGGAATAACCCAATACTGGGAAATTGTGCCAACCACACAAATAATTTCCCAAACCAGGGAAATAACCCATGAATTCATTCCCACCATTAATATTAAAACCCGTTATCCACAGCATGTTTCCAGTATTCGGAAAAATCGAAGTAACTCAGAACCCGAAAATATCATCAAAAGCAATCTACAGAATATATCCGAACATAACTCGAAATTTTCGAGAAGCCACAGGAACAAAACCACATAAACCCAATAGTTCAAAAATTTCGAAACAAGAGATCAAAAACCAAGCACAGCACACACTTAACCAAAGAGGACTTCGAAACTTTTCGAAATCGAATTTGTCTAAATCCGAATCCAGCAACGAGATCGGAGACCAAATTCATCATCGACTCGATAACGTGAGGGACGAACTACTGAGTTTACTCAGAAATTACCCAATATCCGTTGGTCGGGAAGACGCGGGATAATCTCGGGAACGAAAATGGACAGCAGATATTGGGTAATTTCTGAGTAAACTCAGTAGTTCGTCCCTCAAGTTATCGAGTCGATGTCCGTGGAAACGGCCACGGAACCACGGACAGCGGATCGGGGCTCTGGACGAACGACGAGTGGTGCACGGGGACAGCGGGCTGGGCACGGCCGGAAAGTGGCGTACCGGACGGTCGGCCACGCGGGGTCGGCCGGGAATGGCGACGGCGGCGCCGGAGAAATGCCGGGAGGGGCTCTGGAAAGGGGTCGGCCGAGAGGGGCTCGGGCAACGCTGGAGGTGGCGTCGGGGAGCGCACGCCGAGGGGAGCTCGGCCAAAAAATCGCCGGAAGGGCGCGTCCGGTTGGCTAGGGCTCGGTTTTGGGGAAAAGGGTTTGGAGAGGATGGATGAGGTTTATATAGGAAGAAATCGGGGGTTTCGGAAGATGAATGGAAGAGTCGCCGGCGGTTTTTCTCGGGGAGGCCGAGAGTCGGCTGTGGCTGAACGGAAAGGAAAGGTTTCCTTTCCAAAATAAATGAGAGAGAGAGATAGAGAGAAAGAAATAATGAGTGAGTGACAGTTAATAGAATTCTTTTCCCTTTTAAAAATGTAATATTTGCATATATACCCTAAAATACTTAAGGATGATTTCGAAAACCGAAATTGAGTTCGGTGGATCGAAACGGGTCAGGCCCAACAATCTAATTCTAGGATTAAAAATATTTCTTAAAAATATATTTTTCCTAAAATGATAATAATTAATAATTTAGCAAATAAATTATAAATAAAAATTTTACAGGTTTGACCAACACTAAAATTCCAGAAATAATAATAATAATAATAATTTATTATTTAAATAAAACTAAAATTTACGGGTTTCACAACCTTTCCTCCTTAAGAAATTTCGTCCTCGAAATTAAAGGGTAGGGTTAGGAATTACCTCAGGTCTCAAATAGATACGGATACTGCTCCCGCATCTCATCTTCTCGCTCCCAGGTAGACTCGCCTGGGGAATTGTGTCGCCATAACTCTGACTATTGGAATCACAGAGTTCCTGGTTCTCTTCTCGCCTCTGTCTAAAATCGCTACTGGCTTCTCTGGCACTGTTAGGCTGGGTCCAATCTCCAGCTCCGAATGGTCCAAGATGTGGCTCGGATCCAGAATATAGCGTCTGAGCTGTGAAATGTGGAAGACGTTGTGCACGCCTTCAAGGTTAGCTGGTAGAGCTAATCGATACGCAACTTCTCTAATTCGGCTCAAAACTTCGAATGGGCCGATGTACCTGGGGCTCAGTTTTCCTGCTCTGCCGAATCTGATAGTTCCTCTGGTAGGGAAGATCTTCACGAACACACTATCTCTTTCTTCAAACTCCAACGGTCGAGGACTGCTATCAGCCTAATGTTTCTGCCTGTCTTGAGCTATCCTGAGCTTATCTCTGATCACCTTTACCTTCTCTGCTGTATCGGTCACCATTTCAGGTCCAAGCAGTACTCTTTCTTCTACGTCGTCCCAAGCAAGTGGAGTGCGGCAACGACGTCCATAAAGTGTCTCAAACGGTGTCATACCGATGCTAGCTTGGTAGCTGTTGTTGTAGGAAAATTCTACCAAGTGCAAGTGGTCTTCCCAAGACCCTCCGAATTCTAAGACGCAAGATCTCAGTATGTCTTCTAGCGTCTGGATGGTCCTCTCCGATTGTCCGTCAGTTTGGGGATGGTAGGCGGTGCTGAACTTCAATTGTGTTTCCAAACTGTCATACAAGCTCTTCCAAAAGTGAGAGGTAAATCTAGTATCTCTGTCAGATACGATACTTACCGGAACTCCATGAATCCAGTAGATATGCTGCATGTACAGTGCTGCCAACTTCTCGGTGGATAGACCAACCTTGAAGGGGATAAAGTGAGCTGACTTCGTCAGTCGGTCCACAATAACCCAAATGGCATCCTTTCCTCCTTGAGATCGAGGCAGTTCTGACACAAAGTCCATTGTTATGTGTTCCCATTTCCACTCCGGAATGTCTAGCGGCTGTAACAGTCCTGCTGGTCTCTGCCTGCTGGCTTTCACTTGTTAACAAATCAAGCATCTAGCCACAAATTTGGATACATCCTTTTTTATTCCATACCACCACACTACAATACGCATATCCCGATACATTTTATTAGCTCCTGGATGTATGAAATACTGCGACTGGTGTGCTTTTTGCATCAGCTCATTCCTCAGTTCGCCAGTTGGTACGCAGAGCCTCGTACCATGCCTCAATGCTCCCTCGCTGGCGATTGAGAATCCTTCAAGTGTCCCTGCCAACACTTGATCTCTGAGTTTGCAAAGCGTCTCGTCTTAAAATTGTACCTCCTTGACTTTGTCCATCAGACTTGAACGCACTTGCAACTGCATCATTGATGATTCAGCTCCTGGTACAATTGCTTCTATTTTCAGCTTCTTCATTTCTTCTTCAGGCAATACAATCTCAAGTCCAAGCTTCTCTATGTCCTCCAACAAATGCCGTTCCTTGGTCAAAAATATCACCATCGGGTACCGACTAAGTGCATTTGCAACCACATTGCCTTACCTGGATGGTACTGTAAGTCGATGTCAAAGTCTTTCATCAGCTCCAGCCATCGCCTCTGTCGCATGTTCAGCTCCTTCTGAGTGAAAAAATATTTAAGATTTTTGTGGTCTGTAAATATTTCCACTCACTCTCCATAGAGGTAGTGCTTCCATAACTTCAAAGCAAATATCACCGCTGCAAGCTCCAAATCATGCGTGTGATAGTTCTTCTCATGAGTCCGTAATTGCCTAGATGCGTAAGCAATTACTTTCTCGTGTTGTTGAAGAACATAACCCAATCCTTTACCAGAAGCATCACTGAAGATTGAGAAACTGTCGGTACCTGCGGGTAGCGCAAGTATCGGTGCTGTTGTAAGTCTCTTCTTCAGTTCCTCAAATGCTGCTTGGCAAGCTTCAGTCCATACAAACTCTTCATTCTTTCTTGTGAGCTTCGTCATTGGCTCAGCAATCCTGGCGAAGTCCTTTACAAATTTCCGGTAGTAGCCAGCTAAGCCCAAGAAACTTCTGATTTCAGCAACAGAACTTGGTGTACTCCACTTCTCAATAGTAGCTATCTTCTTTGGATCCACAAAAATTCCTTCTCCTGTGACAATATGGCCCAAAAAATCCACCTTGTCTAAGAAGAATTCATATTTAGATAGCTTACCATAGAGCTTCTCATTTCTCAAGGTTTCCAGAACTTTCCTTAGGTGCTCTTCATGCTCTTCTTCGGTCTTCGAATAGATCAGAATGTCGTTGATGAAGACAATAACAAACTGATCCAGATATTCATGGAAGACCTTGTTTATAAGGTTCATGAATACTGCAGGGGCATTCTCAATCCAAACGACATGACCAAAAATTAATACTGGCCATATTTGGTGTTGAATGCCGTCTTTGGAATATCCTCCTTCCTGACCTTGATTTGATGATAGCCAGATCGAAGGTCTATCTTTGAGAACACCTTAGCTCCACTGAGTTGATCAAACAGGTCATCGATCCGGGACAGAGGGTACTTGTTCTTGATGGTGATGTTATTCAGCTCCCAGTAGTCGATGCACATCCGCACAGTCCCGTCCTTCTTGGGTACGAACAAGACAGGTGCTCCCCAGGGTGAAGCTCCATCTCTGATAAATCCAAGGGCCTTCAGCTCATTGATCTGGTCCTTTATTTCCTTGGCCTCCTTAGGGTTGACTCTGTAGCATCCCCGAGAAATAGGGGCAAAGCCGGAAACTAGGTCGATGGTGAATTCTATATCTCTATCTGGAGGTAATCTTGGAAGACTGTCAGGGAAGACATCCATGAATTCTGCTATGATAGGGTGAGGAGCTCCAGCTTCTTTGGTGATAGAGAAGTAAGTAATACCCTCCATATTCTCCGGAGCTCGAGAGATTTCAAACTCCGGCTCTCCAGATGGACTGAAGACTACACATCCTCTGTGACAATCTATCAGCGCATGCTGCTTACTTAACCAGTCTATTCCTAGGACTACATCATAGTTAGGTAAGGGCATTACAAGTAAGGGTGCTAAGAATTTGTGTCCTGATATAGTTATAGGACAGTTACAGGTCTCAGTGATGGGTATGGGTCCACCACCAGTCATAACTCTACATATCTTCTTGCTAAATCTCGTAACTAGGTGGTGTGCAGAGATAAATTTTGATGATATGAAACTATGTGATGCACCCGAATCAAATAATGCTAAAGCAGGATGTGAATGCACATAAATAAAACCTGCGATGACATCAGCGGTAGGTTCCTGCTCGGGATCTTGCTCCTCTGCTGTTAGGGCAAAAGTTCGCCCAGTCTTCTGGTGATGCTGCCCAAACTGTTGTTACTGAGTGGGTAGGGAAGCCTTCTGTGATGTTGTTCCAGTCCGGTTGAAGGCCATGGGGCAGTCCCTTACTTTGTGGGTGGCAGACCCACAGACTAGGCAGTGTCCTAGCCTTTTCCTGCAGATGTTCGACTGATGCCCTGGCCTCTTGCAGAAATTACAGACAGGAATCTGCTTCTGAGGCGCTCTGTCATTGGTCCTCGCCTGATGGTGCTGGTGGTGGTGGTGAGAAGGACTATTGTTATTGTTGTGGTTGGGCCTCTTCTGGTTATTCTGGAAGTTGCTAGATCCAGAATACTCCCTCTTTGAGCGAGCAGGCTGACTCTTCTCTATATCATGAGCTCGTATTAGGATCCACTCGTACGTCTTGGCGCCGCCTGCGATCACAGGAGTACGAATCTCTTCCCTCAGTCCATACATGAATCTTTCAGCACGATCGACAGGGTCAGCAACCAAGTTCTTTGTAAACCGACTAAGTTGACCAAACTCTGTCGTATATTCTCTAACAGTCATGTTCCTTTGCTTCAGATTCTGGAACTGTCTTTCCATCTCCCGCAACTCTGATGTTGGAAAGAACTTCCTGCAGAACAACCTCTTGAAGGTGTTCTAGTCAAACTGCCAGTCCTGGAGTTGGGGTTCATTTCGATACCAGGTGATGGCTATATCTAATAGCTGGAGTCCCACAGCTTCAACTTGGAGGTCATCAGAAAGTTGAGCAATGCTGAGGAGACGCTCCATGCTGTCGAGCCATTCGTCAGCATAAATGATTTCCACGGTTCCCTTGAAAATTCGAGGGCCCAGCTTCTTGAATCTCTCAATATCACCGACTTTTGTCGGCCTTGGTTCAGATTGGGCTGCTTCTCTTCTCTCCAGTACAGCCATAGCCACATTGTGGGCATTCTCCATGCCTTCTCTCATAATCGTCGTCTGTTCGCGATGAGCTTCAGCTTGAGTTCTCTGTGCCTCAAGCACTCCTCGTAGCAGGGCTACGAGGTCGGTGGGGTCCACGGGCACTGGTGGCGCAACTGGATCAGCACCACCGCAGGGGCTTGCTGTTCAGTCTGGAAAGATGTAGGATCTAACACTTGAGCAGTAGTGTAGAATCAGCGGGGTACAGGTGCATTATGGGGACGATCGGCCAGCTGTCGGGGTGTAGGATCTGGACTCGATTGAGGAGGTAGGGTGTGATCAGGTGATGACATCCCATCACCAGCAGGATTGTTGGCCATACTCTAGAAGGTTTAGGATCGTAGAACATAAGCAAGGTAGCCTACCAGTCTATAACAAACAAAAATATTTATTTATAATATATATCGGTCCTATATTGTGACAAATTTAATGTTCTAGTGTTTTAAATATTTCTAGAAGCACGTAGAGGCCCGTTTCGACAACCTTTGCGAAGAGAAAATGTTTCGGGGCTAGCCAAGCCCCACAACTTCGATATACTGGCACAACTTGTCGGTACTCCCGCCCGCTTGTCTCTGTTCAAGCTTATTCGTCTTTCCAAAGAAACCCACGAAGCTCTCTGTAAAGCCTTGAAGGATGCTGAGTCCTTCATCAGTCAGGTTAAACAGCCTGAGGATATCCTAACAACATGTGCTCACTGCCATTGTACGGAGGAGGTTATCCCCAACATAACCTTCACCCAACAAGACATGCTGCTTAAGCACAACCGGCACAACAGGCCACTGTATTATACGGGGCATGTGGGTTCTGTCAAGGTGAAGCGAATTCAGATTGATCCAGGAATGGATGGCCTAGATCATGTAGGAGGATATGGAGGGTGGAGATTTACTTGGGTTTGATATTAATACTACTTTACCTTTCTCTCTCTTCATTACTTTCATTTTACTTCTTCTTCAACCTCCATTACTCTCCCACCAACCTAGAGAGCGAGGCAAGTACAACTTGCTTCTTGATGGATCACCACTTTCGTTGTTCCATTGTCTTCCTCACAAGATTCTTAGATACTTTAGTAATTGGCATTTTCAATTTCTATGGCTCATTTTGTGTGGATCTAAACTTGTTGTATTTTTGAATTTTTGGGTTTTGATCTAGCTAACCTTGTTATTTTTAGGTTTTGATGGTTCCATGTTGTAGAGAATTTTGTTCCATCCCACTTTGACCTATGGAAGTCCCATTTTGGCTTAGAAATGAGAGTTTTATGGACTTTGGAAGTTCTTGGGTTCTTCTTGGACATGGCTCTCAGCCCTGGTGGAGAAGAAGGCCCTGTAGCAGCCGGTGCATCTCGTCGTTCGGTGCACTGTTTGATGCCCAGCACATCTCATCGACCTGCGCACTGTATAATGCCCAGCGCAACTGGCCCACCTGTGCGCTTCTTACGTCAGAACCAGTTAGGCGCAACCGGCGCAACTGGCCCACCTACGTGCTTTTTAAGTGCCAGACCCAGTTGGGCTCATCTTGCTTCCGACGTATCTTGCTCCCGGTGCATCTTGATCCCGGCGCATCTTGCTTCCGGCGCATCTTGCTCCCGACGCATCTTGTCCCGACATAATCCCCGAACTTGTTTCCCCCTAGCCGCATATCGTATTTCATTCCAGTCGCATAAGGCCCAGTTCAATCTTGGTCGCATGAGCAATCCTGGCCGCATGAGAAGTTCCCAGCCGCAAAAATTATTTCCTTTGACAGTTCTGAGTCGCATGGGATTCGTTCTCCCTAGCCGCATATTGTATTTCATTCTAGCCGCATGAGGATTCCTACCCGAGCCGCATAAGGCTTGTCATCTTAGCCGCATAAAGCTTGTTATTTTCCAGCTGCATGAGACCTGATCTTCCTGAGACGCTTGGACTTAGTTTCCTTAGCCTCATATGCATGTTTTACTCAGCCGTATGAACCAATAATTTTTCGGCCGTATGAACTCTAGCCCATAATCCCTTTTGGCTGATTCTTTCCCGAATTTGGCATTAATTAACATTGATTGTTATCTTGGCATTAATTAACATTGATTGTTATCTTGACTAATAATTGATCATACGTTCCTAGATGGAACTAAGAGACTGGCTAGTCGTCTTATTGAATTGAATGAATGAGACACGTTCATATTAACTATGAACTATTGTAATCGATTGGCCGATCCCGAATATTGGCATATAGGCACATGCAGGCTTCAATTTATTTTTCTACCAAAGCAGCATGTGTACTTTATGGTCAAGGCATGATTATTCTGTGGTAAGTTTTGATTGTTGCATTACGCTATGTAAGACCTACAACATAACCGTACGGGTATCGTTGTAGAGTTGGGATATCGTACTTTGTACGCAAGTACTCATTCTGAATGACCATGATCCACGGTATGGGATTTCACTCAACATAGAGGCTAGTAAGTTAAATAAAATAATGATTGCATGGAGAGAATGGATTCCTGAGTTCTTACATGGCAGCCCTCTTTGGGACTATTAGTGCCCGACTGGCCGACTGGTTCCCACAGATACTACAAATCTGTCACACGGGCAGGGAGCGACATCTGCTTATATTATTTTGTATATTGTATATTGATGACGGGCGTCCTACTGGGACTCGTCTAATTCATGATTGGCGCAATTGATTGATTGGGTAGACTAGTCTTGCCCGTACATAGTAAGAACTGAGGAATCCTTATTGCATATTTTAAGGGTAAGTTGGAACTTACAGTAGCAAGCCGTAGTAGTTGAATGGCCGTTTAAATCGATTTGTTTGTGTACTGTACCTACTTTGTTAACTAACTGAGATGATCAGAATGTCAGGACATAACGGATCAACTTCTGTCCTTGTTTGGTTAGGAGATTGGTTCGAAGTGTCGTGATATTATGTGAATTCCAG
Organism: Iris pallida; assembly: GCA_029216955.1. Classification (NCBI taxonomy): domain Eukaryota; kingdom Viridiplantae; phylum Streptophyta; class Magnoliopsida; order Asparagales; family Iridaceae; genus Iris; species Iris pallida. The sequence continues at coordinate 6,967,376 of JANAVB010006394.1, forward strand.
TAGCAAGCAGAGATTTATTTATCATATTCTCTTATTACTGGTACTAATTCCTCATATAGTGCTTCCTTGTGGTACTTGCTATTAGAGGTCTAACCTCTCTGGTTTTGCATGGCCAGATTTAGAGCCGGTTCCCGAGGACTCAGCTTACTTCTACCTCCAGGATGGTCAATACTAGAGGAATGATCGCAGGAGGACTCGAGTGGATTTCTTACTTCTCCGCTCGTTTTGTTACTTACTTTATACTTTGCCGTTTGGCACCGACATGTTAGTCTGATCGTCTTATACTTATTTTTACATAATTGTAACTAAGTCAGACTGCAGCTGATAACAATTGTGTATATTTTGCTACATCATCTGGCTAAGTTTTGTAAAGCCAGATCTCAAGAACATTTTGACTAAACGTTTGGGACGCCTTACTGCTTTATCTTACATGTTCTTTATTTACTGTTCTTGTTTGAATAATTGAGACAATAGATGTGAAGTGACCATAGGGAGACTTTCATGTAGTATGCACCCCCTTGTCTTTTAGACAACATTGATCGTATTATACGGTATTCATCTACCCGTAATACGTAGATGGCTGAGTCATTCTCCCGCTCTCTAGTATTCTGATTCTGGGGCGTGACAAAGTTTTAGTGGTGGCCCATGCAGGTCTGATTTCAGACTTATGGGGTGTTTTGATTTATAGGATGTCTCAATCACATATATTTCCCCTTGACTTCATGATTCGTCACTCTCGACTCTAGCTTGACCTTCCAGTATCCTTTGCTTCATTGATCCTTCATGTTCGGTCGTTTGATTGTTCTCTTGTCCCGTCTTAGGGGCACCTCGTCCGCACATGTCAGAGCTGGAAAACAATAACATGGGCAATATGGACAACTTGACCATGTTGATCAGCAGCAAGGGCCAGTACTACCTCAAGAGACTATCCAAGAAGAAGTGATAGTGGAACCAGCAGCTAGACCGCAGTATCCGGAGGTTCCAATACCGCCAATTGTTCTACCTATCCCTGTGGAAGTGGACACACCAGCCCTTCTGGAGATCATGAGAGGGATGATGGCTACTCAGCAACATCAGATGTTGGCCCAGCAGCACATGCACGCTCATTTGCAAGAGCAGAATGTACTACTCAGCCAAGGGTTGCAGACGGTTTTAAAAAGAGGGGCGAGGACAGATTCAGGAGCATCAACCAGATTTTGTAAGTACAACCCCCGCCGTTTCGAGGGCACGAAAGATGCCATCTCAGCAGATGCATGGCTTAAGGATATTGAGGCTATTTTGACAGCAGCTAAGGTGCCGGCAGAAGAACGAGTGGGTCAGGTGAAGTTGTTACTTCAGGATCTCGCACGTGATTGGTGGGAATCAGAGGAGGTGGGCATCAGACGTCCTGTTGCTTGGGACAATTTTACTGCTAGATTCAAGACAAAGTACTATGGAGTTGTGGCTCAGTTTGAGCTAAAACAGAAGTTTATCAACCTCAGGCAGACGGCAAGACAGTAGATGCTTATGCAGCAGAGTTCTGCAGATTGAGTAGGTTCGTCCCAGAGATGGTAGCAACAGAGAACCAGAGGGCGATGAGATTTCAGCAAGGTTTCATCTTGAGCTCTTGCAATTGATAGAGAGGCACAATTACCAGAATTTTGATGAGGTATTGACGGCAAGCCGAATGCATGAGATCACCATTCAGCGGCTTGCAGCAAGGACTGGAGGTCAGAAGAGATCCCACAGTCAGATTGAAGGAGGAGGGGGAGTAGCACCCCGAACAACAGCACCATCTCCTGGCATTCGCATTCACGATGTTGCAATACGAGGGCTAGCACCACCACCAAGGCAGCAGCAACAGCAACAGAGAAAGAACCAGCAACCCCCAGTGGGCTGCACTTATTGTGAAAAGATAGGGCACACTAGAGATGTGTGTCGGACATTGAACGGGCAGTATTTGATATGTGGGAGTCCGGATCATCGGGTTACCACTTGTCCCATAAATTCGAGGTCAGGAGGACCAGTACAACAATTTCCTGCTCTGCCAGCACCAGGGGCAGGACAGTATCGAGGGCCAGCGGTAGCAGTGAGACCGTTGGTACAGCGTCCGTTCATGACGTAGGCTCAGATATTTCGGCAGCAAGGACCGCCGATACAGCAATACCAGCATAGACCACCCCAGCATCACCAAGGCAGGGGCCAGCAGCAGCACCATGCTAGGCCGCAACATGGGAACCAACAAGGAGGTTGAGGGCAGGCATTCACTATTTCTTTGGAAGAGGCATTGGCATCGAGAGATGTTATGGCAGGTAACATTCTCGTCGCCTCATATCCCGCAGTAGCATTGTTTGATTCGGGAGCATCACACTCATTTATATCTGTACAATTTACGACACATCTAGGAATGGAGTTCAAGGCATTGCCAGGGAGGTTGAATATACTCACTGGTAATGGGCTCGTAGGAGTTAGTAGAGTTATCCTAGCATGTAGTATTGTAGTTTGCGGGCATTCCTTACCCGCCAGATTGATAGAATTTTCTGTTGGAAATTTCGACGTTATCTTAGGCATGGACTGGCTGAAAGACAGTCATACGATAATAGATTGTCGTAGAGGGAGTGTATCTTTTGATATTTCAGGCATGAAGCGGTTTACCTTAGTCAGATCAGTGGCAACTCATCAAGAGCAGGGAGTAGTAACGGTAATGGAAGAAGTTCAAGTTTCGAAGGTAGTTGAAGAGATTCTAGATGTATTTCTCGAAGAACTTCCAGGTCTACCACCAGCTAGGGTTATTGAGTTCAGTATAGAATTGGCACCCGAAACTAAACCGATATCAGATCGAGTTTACAGAATGGCGGATTCAGAGCAGGCCAAGGTATATCAGCACATAGAGGAACTGAAGGAGAAGAGGCTCATTCAAGCCAGCGTATCACCATGGGCAGCACCAGTGGTGCTTGTGGAGAAGAAGGATGGGTCATCCAGATTATGCATTGACTACAGGAAGCTCAATGCTACGACAGTAAAGAACAAGTACCCATTACCCAGGATCGATGACTTGTTTGATCAGTTGAGCAGAGCTAGAGTTTTCTCCAAGATAGATCTTCGGTCAGGATATCATCAGGTGAGGGTTCAGAAGGAGGATATTCCTAAGACAGCATTCAGGTCGAAGTATGGACATTATGAATTCTTAGTAATGCCATTTGGTTTGACCAATGCTCCAGCAATATTTATGGATTTGATGAACCGTATCTTTATACCGTACTTAGATCAGTTTGTCATTGTGTTTCTCGACGACATTCTAGTATACTCAGCTAGTGAAGAGGAGCATGAAGACCACCTCAGAAAAGTGTTACAGGTTCTGAGAGAGAACCAGTTGTATGCCAAGCTCAGCAAGTGTGAGTTCTGGACAGATCATATTTCATTCTTGGGGTACATCATATCAGGAGCTGGAGTAGCAGTGGATCCCAAGAAGGTATAAGCAGTAGAGAGTTGGCCAGTACCTAAGACCATAGCAGATGTACGGAGTTTCTTGGGATTGGAAAGATATTACAGAAGGTTTGTATCAGACTTTGTAAGACTTTCAGCACCCATGACCCGCTTGACACGGAAGGACGTGCTATTTGTCTGGTCGGCAGAGTTTCAGGCATCATTTGAAGATTTGAAGCAGAAGTTGATATCAGCACCTATTCTTACATTACCGGTTGGACCCAGAGGTTTTACTGTATATTGCGATACGTCAGGTAAAGGACTTGGATGTGTCCTTATGCAACATGGAAAGGTGATAGCATATGCATCTAGGCAGCTTCGAGACCACGAGAAGAATTATCCAACTCATGACTTAAGAGTTGGCGGCAGTAGTATTTGCTTTGAAGCTATAGAGGCATTACTTATATGGTGATCGAGTGGACATGTACACAGACCACAAAAGTTTGAAGTACATCTTTACTCAGAAGGAATTGAACATGAGGCAGAGAAGATGGTTAGAGTTGATCAAGGATTATGACGTGAAGCTTCAGTATCATCCAGGCAAGGTTAATGTGGTAGCAGATGCTCTTAGCAGGAGAGGCGGCACATTTATGTTGACAACACAAAGGCATATCTTAGAGGACCTTCAGGAAATGGGCATCGAAGTTATACTTCCTAGTGATGTAGGAATTCTGGCGAGTCTACGAGTTCAATCCGACTTGGTAGACAGGATTTAGGCAGCTCAAGCACATGACACAAGGATTCAGAAGCTTAGGGGAGAATGTGAGTCAGGACTCAGAAAGGAGATGAGAATTCATGAAGATGGTACACTTAGGTTTGGATCACGCCTATGTGTGCCTAGTGGAGATATCAGACATGAGGTTATGGAAGAAGGTCACAGTTCTCAGTATTCTATACACCTTGGAGGGACCAAGATGTACCAAGATATCAAGCAGCACTTCTGGTGGAACGGAATGAAGAGGAAGATAGCTAGATTCGTCTCCCGTTGCTTGATATGTCAGCAAGTAAAGGCAGAACAGCAGAGGCCAGCTGGGTTACTGCAACCGCTTCCTATTTCGAAATGGAAGTGGGAGCGCATCACAATAGACTTTGTGACCGGTTTACCGAGATCGCCAAGTGGTAAAGATGCTATTTGGGTGATAGTGGATTGGCTTGCAAAGGTGGCGCATTTTCTTTCTTTCAGAGTAGGGCAATCTACAGAAAAGTTGGCAGAATTATATATGCAGTAGATAGTCAGGCAGCATGGAGTCCCTGTCAGCATTGTGTCAGATAGAGATACCCGATTTATATCACATTTTTGGAAGATCTTACATCATAGTCTGGGTACCAAGTTAAGATTTAGCACGGCTTACCATCCACAGACGGACGGGCAATCAGAAAGAACAATTCAGACCTTAGAAGATATGTTACGAGCTTGCACTCTGGATTTTGGAAGATCTTGGAAGAGTCATCTGCACTTAGTCGAGTTCTCATACAACAACAATTATTAAGTCAGTATCCAGTTGGCGCCATTTGAAGCACAATATGGTAAGAAGTGTAGATCGCTACTAGCATGGGATGATATCGGGGAGAGGAAGATGCTAGGCCAAGAAATAATTGTTCAGACAGTTGAAGTGGTTAAGGGGATTAGAGAGCGGCTTCGAGTTGTGCATGATCGACATCGCCATTGGACGGACTAGCATCGTAGACCGCTAAAGTTTTATGTTGGGGACCACGTGTTCTTGCGGATCTCACCTACTCGTGGGATCATTAGATTTGGCGTTCGTCGGAAAGTTGAGTCCGCGTTACGTGGGCCCGTTTATTATCCTTGATCGGATAGGCGATGTTGCTTATCATTTTTCCCTTCCACCTTCGTTACGAGAGGTGCATTATGTGTTCCATGTATCTCAGTTGCGTAGGTATTTATCGGACCCAAGCCATATCCTCGATCATTCTGAACTGGTTGTTGGTACCAACATATCTTACGAGGAACAGCCTGTGTCCATTTTGGACCGAAGAGAGAAGATACTCAAGAACTGAACTATTATTCTTGTCTGGGTTGCTTGGGGTCATCACTCTTTAGGGGAGTCAACGTGGGAACGTGAGGATGATATCCGATCACGGTATCCGCACCTGTTTGACTCACAAGGTATATTTTTTCCCGTATATCTTGATTGTCTTGGCTCCGCATGCTTGTCACCCTATGGATAGAATTGCTTGATGTCGTAGATTTTTAAACATAGATATGTTACTTGCTATTAACATTGTAAAACGATTGCTTGCTCTAATTGCTTGTACTTAGATTGGTTTAGCTCTGATATTCTATCCTGCTTAGATTTGAAATTCCGAGGACGAAATTGTTCTAAGAAGGGTAGAGATGTCACTTCCCGTTCCCATAATACGTATTTTAAATGCATATACTGCTTGAATGTATTTATTTAATATTTATCATGTATTGTTCTATATTTAAATTCCTTTAATTCCGTGCTTATTAATTTCTCTGTATTTTATTTTCTGCTTTTTGCTTTAACTCTTGGTTTAGTCTGTTCATTAGACCAATTTGGTTTAGCTTGGTTCATCATGATAAGGAATGGATGGCCTAGATCATGTAGGAGGATATGGAGGATGGAGATTTACTTAGGTTTGACACTAATACTACTTTACCTTTCTCTCTCTCTTCATTACTTTCATTTTACTTCTTCTTCAACCTCCATTACTCTCCCACCAACCTAGAGAGCTAGGCAAGTACAACTTGCTTCTTGATGGATCACCACTTTCGTTGTTCTATTGTCTTCCTCACAAGATTTTTAGATACTTTAGTACTTGGCATTTTTAATTTCCATAGCTCATTTTGTGTAGATCTAAACTTGTTGTATTTTTGGATTTTTGGGTTTTGATCTAGCTAATCTTGTTATTTTTCAAGTTTTGATGGTTCCATGTTGTAGAGAATTTCGTTCTACCCCACTTTGACCTATGGAAGTCCCATTTTGGCTTAGAAATGAGAGTTTTATGGACTTTGGAAATTCTTGGGTTCTTCTTGGACATGGCTCTCAGCCCTGGTGGAGAAGAAGGCCCTGTAGCAGCCGGCGCATCTCGTCGTTCGGTGCACTGTTTGGTGCCCGACGCATCTCATCGACCTGCGCACTGTATAGTGCCCCGCACAACTGGTCCACCTGTGCACTTCTTGCGTCAGAACCAGTTGGACGCAACCGGCGCAACTGGCCCACCTGCGTGCTTCTTAAGCGCCAGACCCAGTTGGGCTCATCTTGATCCCGGCGCATCTTGCCCCGGCACAATCTCCGGACTTGTTTTCTCCTAGCCGCATATCGCATTTCATTCCAGTCGCATAAGGCCCAGTTCAATCTTGGCCGCATGAGCAATCCTGGCCGCATGAGAAGTTCCCAGTCGCATAAACTGTTTCCTTTGACAGTTCTGAGTCGCATGGGATTCGTTCTCCCTAGCCGCATATTGCATTTTATTCTAGCCGTATGAGGATTCCCACCCGAGCCGCATAAGTCTTGTCATCTCAATCGCATAAAGCTTGTTATTTTCCAGCCGCATGAGACCTGATCTTCCTGAGCCGCATGGACTTAGTTTCCTTAGCCGCATATGCATGTTTTACTCAGCCGCATGAACCAATAATTTTTCGGCCGCATGAACTCTAGCCCATAATCCCTTTTGGCTGATTCTTTCCCGAATTTCGCATTAATTAACATTGATTGTTATCTTGGCATTAATTAACATTGATTGTTATCTTGACTAATAATTGATCATGCGTTTCTAGATAGAACTAAGAGATTGGCTAGTCGTCTTATTGAATTGAATGAATGAGACACGTTCATATTAACTATGAACTATTGTAATCGATTGGCCGATCCCGAATATTGGCATATAGGTACATGCAGGCTTCAATTTATTTTTCTACAAAAGCAGCATGTGTACTTTATAGTCAAGGCATGATTATTCCGTGGTTAGTTTTGATTGTTGCATTACGCTATGTAAGACCTACAACATAACCGCATGGGTATCGTTGTAGAGTGGACATATCGTACATTGTACGGAAGTACTCATTCTGAATGACCATGATCCACGGCATAGGATTTCACTCAACATAGAGACTACTAAGTTAAATAAAATAATGATTGTATTGAGAGAATGGATTCCCGAGTTCTTACATGGCAGCCCTCTTTGGGACTATTAGTACCCGATAGACCGGCTGGTTCCCACAGATACTGCAAATCTGCCACACGGGCAGGGAGCGGTATCTGCTTATATTATTTATTGTATATTGTATATTGATGACGGGCGTCCCGCTGGGACTCGTCTAATTCATGATTGGCGCAATTGATTGATTGGGTAGACTAGCCTTGCTCGTACATAGTAAGAACTGAGGAATCCTTATTGCATATTTCTAGGGTAAGTTGGAACTTACAGTAGCAAGTCGTAGTAGTTGAACGCCGTTTAAATCGATTTGTTTGTGTACTGTACCTATCTGTTAACTAACTGAGATGATCAGAATGTCAGGACATGACGGGTCAACTTTTGTCCTTGTTTGGTTGGGAGGTTGGTTCGAAGTGTCATGATATTATATGAATTCCAGTAGCAAGCAGAGATTTATTTATCATATTCTCTTATTACTGGTACTAATTCCTTATATCGTGTTTCCTTGTGGTACTTGCTATTAGAGGTCTAACCTCTCTGGTTTTGTATGGACAGATTTAGAGCCGGTTCCTGAGGACTCAGCTTACTTCTACCTCCAGGATGGTCAATACTAGAGGAATGATTGCAGGAGGACTCGAGTGGGTTCCTTACTTCCCCGCTCGTTTTGTTACTTACTTTATGTTTGCAAAAACAAAAGTATAAAACTTTATTGATACAAACTGTAATAAAAATTACAAGAATTCTGGAAAAATTACAACTATAGGAATCCAATTTCGATGACGATTGCTTTATCCCTTGGACGATGTGAACTTTTGAAGACGAAGCCTCTGAAGTTGAAAACAACTCAGGAAACTGAAGGCGAAAGCCACGAAAGTTGAAGGCAAAAGCCTCGGAAGAATGCAGCAGCACTTGGACAAGAACTCCTGGACTCTCTCTGATCTCTGATACTTGCTATCTGATCTCTGGTCCCCTTGAATGAAGACTTGAAACTCTATTTATAGAGTTCTGAAAATAACTAACTTTCAGTTATTTTGGACTGTGCAGGATGATTTACGCAGCAGTTGGTTTGCGCAGCATTGGACTGCGCAGGCAGTTGCTGGGTCGTGGGCCAACTATCATGGACACATGGCATCATTTGATAAAAATGCGCATGATCGTGCATAAACAGTTGCCACGTAATGAACAATTGATGGCATGAATGCCACGTGTCTTTTATCAGTTATATTGATGGAGTGCGCAGACTTGACTTGCGCAGACTTGGTTTGCGCTAGCTCAAACTGCGCAGACATGTTTTGTGCAGACTTAGATTGCGCCGGATTGGATTGCACTGCCAGCTGTCTGCCGCCCTCGAGCACTGTGCGGCGCAGGAAACGAACAGACTCCTTGTTATTCGTGCTGTCAGTTGTTAGAAAAGATTTGATTTGATTTGGTAATGATGACTTCTGCCACGTCAGTCTGCGCAGTTGGAAGTGTGCGCAAAGCGGTATGCGCAATCGGATTGCTGCGCAATCTGTTGTCTGCACAATTCATTCAAATGATGGGTTTCTTGATTTCTTGACATTGTTGATTGATGCAACTTGATTTTTTAGGACCTACAAGACCCCCTTCAAAGTTTTCGAAAGTTGATTTGATTCAAAGTTTCGAAATACTTTGAATTTTTGAATTTTGAATCAAGTTGCGCATGATGATGAGCTGTCTGCGCAAAGTGAAGTGCCCCCAAATTTTAGGCGCAATCCAAGGCAGCCGTTTCGTATTTCAAAGGCTATAAATAGCCGTCCTTCATTTTCAATTCTTTACTTCACAATCTTTCGAATTCTCCTCTGAACCCTTACTGCCTTCCAACTCCGACGACTGTCATGGCGCCCCGACGATCTAATGCTGCCGCCGCCGCGAAGGGAAAAGCTCCGGCCGAGTCATTTGATAGAGTTGCACGGCGAGCATCTCGACACGAGTCCGCGCACCCCGCTCTGATAGGTAGTTGAACCAATCGACAACCCCTTTTTAGGGTGTTTCGACTTCCTTCGATCTTCGAAACTCATCTCTTTTTAGAGATGAGTTCAAATTGCGCCACCCTTTTTAGGGTTTTTGGTTGCATTAACTGTCAGTCTTCATTTTTATGAAGGCTGTAATCCTGCGCAATCTATCGAATTGTGCTGACAGAAAGTCAGCGCAATCGATTGGTTTACGCTGGATGTCAGCGCAATCGATTGGTTTGTGCATCCTGATGAGATGCGCAAACTGATATTGCACAATCTATGTCAGCGCAATCTGAGGATTGTGTACTCTAATGTTTTGTTTGTCTTTGACTTGTACTGATCTTCATCTGTTTTTGATGCAGTTGAAACCAATGAAGATCCAAACTATGAACATTTTGTGGGAACTTTGTCTGAATCTGAATATAAAGAAGATCTGTCTCATGTTCATTATCCTCAGTACGATCTGCCGGCTTCTCGTCAGGCTATACTGATTTCCCAGGATAACGAAACTTTAATGTGTTTAATGAATGGACAGCCACTAGAGTCAGCGGATGCTGTCATCCATAAGAAACCCTTATTCCTGTTTGGTGATGCCTTTGAAAAAGTCTCTCAGCCTAGGCCAAGGATGGAGGAGATGGTAGTCCATTGGGAAGATAGATCATTCTTCATTCCCGACATTTCCTGCTATCTCCCTTTGTCACGGTATGCTCATGCGAGCTACCCAAGGAAAATGGAGTGGAACATCACTCTTTTTCAAAATGCCCGTGCAGGGAAGATCTTTGTAAAGAAAGGATCAGACAGGAAAGATATGTTTTATAGCTCTTCTGACAGATACAGCGTCATGCTGAGAGGCCTGAGACCTGGCTGCATCCCGCCAGAGAACTCTTCTATGCTGATGCCCGTCAGAACTCCTATATTCGCAAATGAGTTTGCGAAGGTTGAAGGGAGATACCCGGAGCAAGATATTAGACTGACTGGATTAGTGAATCCAGATTACAAGCGATGGAGTTGTATTGCAAATTAGATTCTGACAGCCTTCCAAGACAGACTCCAACAGATTAACCTGTATCAAGCAGTGCATGCCACTGTATACGGCTTTGCTCCTAACCCTCATATGTTTTTGGCCTTGGCTGAGCGATACAACTATAGGACTGGAACCTTCATGGCCCCAGGTGGAGAGATGGGGTTTGCACTCCACGAAATGAAGTACATCTCATACTTGCCCATGGCGGATGCTCCGTATGAGGAGTTCGTTCCCACAAATGATGAGTTAGAGAAACTCAGAAAAGAAAATGCAGACATGGTAGCAGTATTTGAAGAACTGCTATGCCATTACAAGATTTGTTCTTTATACTATAAGAGTGCTACGGCCAACACTTGCTATTCCGCGAAGTGGTTGCCGTATCTGTTCTTAAATCATATGGAAGAGAAGAAAACCAAGGAAAATGACAAATGTTACCCTAATTTTTTCAAACCATTGCGTAACACGGAAGTCATAAAGATGATGGAAGAAAGTAAACATTATGATAAGGAAATGAAGGATGATTACCAATGTCCACCTTTAAAGAAAGGTGACATTTTGGAGAGTTTTTTGAGAATGGGTTACAGACCCATGTCCAAAGAATCCCAGTTGGCAGGGTTTCTGACACACTGGCTTAGACGATTCGTGGTCCCGGGATCTAGTGCAGTGGACCGTTTCCATCGTGGTGTACTTTTTGCTGCCGTCAAGCTAGTCTTCGGTTATAAGGTTGACTTGTTATCAGCAATGACCTGCAGATTGAATGCGAGTCTTCGTTTGTATGTTGACTCGATGCTGAAGGCAAAGGGAGAAAAAGAATTCCCCCGCCTTGAACTGCCGTACACATATCTCTTTGGATGGTTGCTTCTTCACTATCCAACTTTAATGGACCCTGGCATGGGACCAGTAGATGGCAGCTTCTTGCGCAGATATTCTCAGGGTAAATGGAAGTACACCTCTCTGAGTGAGTGCAGATTTGTTTTAAATTTGAACAGAGGATGGAACTTCTGTTGCGCCCCTCTCCCTGCCGGTCATGACCAGATGCCACCAAACATAGTAGATTCAAAGCTGCAACCCTTGAACCGTGTGGCTTTTGAATGGTTGAAGACAATTCGACCATCTCATTTAGTATACCGCTTTGAAGAAGAATGCTTTTTGGAACCATACCTCCCTAGCCGGTTTGCCCGGCAGTTTGGATATGACCAATTCCATGTAGGGAATGCAATCACCTGCCTTCAGGGCAAGGGTTATCTGATAGACGGGGCCCGAGCTTGGGCTTACTACAATGCCCGTAATACAAAGGCCACCTTCTCGATGCCAACAAAGAGCATTCCCTAAGGGCCTCGGATGCTCTTCACATACTCGGTATTTTATACATCCGCCAATACTTTTGCCGAGAATTTCAATCTTGTAGACAGTTTTGCTTCTGCAACAAGATTGAGAAAAGGGAGAATGGCTTCATCGCTCCCTGCAAATGATAAGGTGCACGAACCAGTAGATGCACCTCTAGAAACTTCGAGGGAAATGATGTTCCCTCAAGAAATAAATGCACCTCTGAGGCTTTCTCTGAAAGTGGGAAAGTCTTCTGCAAAGAAAAGAAGAAGAGAGGAGCCTCCTGCTCCTGCGGCAAAGAAGAAATTGGTCCTGGATCATTCTTCTGACAAGGTCACTACAAGATCTCAATCTTGGCAGCTAGCCGAGACAAATCAGGAAGCCGCCACTACACCAACTTCTGTGCAGAAACAAACAGAACCGATAAATGTGGAGAGTCCCGACAGACCTCTTCACAGAAAGAAGAAGAAGTTGGTCACCAGAAGAAATTTAGAAGCCTCTTCTTCCAAACAACTCCTGACTTCAGTAGATGCTGCAGCAGGATTTATAATGTCATCTCCCACACCTGTTTCTGAATCAGGGAGTAAAACCCTTGAAGAGACTGAACAGAGGGGAGATCTTGACCCCAGAACTGAAGTTGAAACACTCAGAGAAAACATCATTGAGGAGGAGCAAAATATTACACGACCTCTTTTACCTGTCGCGGAGACGACTCAGCTTCCTCCTACTCCTAAGACTCTTCGTGAAGAAGAAGAGCGTGAAATGATAGCAGCTTTAGAAGATTGTTATAGCCTGCAGGAGGATCAAACCGCAACTAACAGTGGGAATGCAGCCCAAGAAGAAGAAGAAGATAAGGATGAAGAAAGCTCTTCGTCTGGAAATGTTGATGAGTATATACAGGATCCTGAAGGGGACAACGAAGAACACATATCTCTTGATACCGCCAATGATGCTTCGGATCCTAAAAAGGATATTGAAGTGGAGGCACCCGTAGAAAAGGTTGTTAACCCTGATGAAGACGTCGAGATAGAAATATCTCCTGAAGAAGCGGCTGAAGAAGATGTTCCACAAGAGAATCCCGCCACCGAACCCCAAGGTATAAAACGAAATTTAGCAATCTTCTTTCTTTAAAATAGATTGATATCTAATATCTTCATTTGTAGTTCTTGCAGATCTTGATACTCTACCAACACCTCCAATGGATTTGGCAATGGTTCCTATACCAACGGTGGTCGTTAGTAGTAGTCATCACTTATCCTGTGGTTCTGAAGCGGGCAGCAGCCAAGCTGTCGCAATTGAAGCTACTTCCGCTCAACGGGAGTCTATTCCAGCAGGAGATGCAATTGTTGTTAGATCAAATCAAGGCAAGACTGCTTTTAATTTGATCTTTTTGTTCATCAATAATTAATTAGTAAAATAACAATTTTACTTTTGCAGAAGATCAAGCAGGAGGAGCAACCAGCTCTACTTTGGCTCCCTTATTTAAATAGCCTATTGTCCAACCTCAAAGAATCGAGCAACCTATTATCCCGTCTTCATCAGGAATAGCAGCGACTCCGGGAACTCTGGCTATCAATCAGCAAGTTGTCCAGTCTTTTACCAGATGTTTCTTTGAGTCACTGGGATCTCTTGTCCGTAAAATGATAGAGAAAGAATGAGCTGACTTCATTATGGTTAGGAAGCCCACTTCTTTCTTGATAAAAGCCATAAGAGGCCAAGGAGACGAAGCCCAAGCCACTCTTCTTGAACATATATTGAATGAATTAGAAGTCTCCATCAAGAAGTATAAAGAACTCAAAAAGAAAGATGTAGACTCTTTAGTACAAGCTGAATTTGAGCGACTGGCTCAAGCTGCTGATATGGAAAGATTAACCCTTCAAAATCTGTTAGAGGCTCATTCAGCAAAATCAGCTGAGTTTAATTCGAAGATAGAATCAGTTACTCTAATGGCTGAAAGCAAAGGACGGCGACTTGCTGAGCTGAAAGCTAAAATTACTCGCCTCCAACAAGAGTTTGAAGAAAAAACTGTTAATCACCAACTGGTGATTGAACAATTTAATGCATTGATTGAAGAGAGGAATGAGTATGAGAACACTCATGGTGCAGAAATCACTCGCCGGACAGTGGATATGCCTATCTTTGATGAAGAAAGCGGGATGGAGGAAGCAAGGAAGATAGTAGCGTCAACACACGAAGAAGAGCTGCAGACATTGAAGCAGCAAATTGACAATCTGATTGTCCCTCCTTCTTGATTTTGTATTTTTGTTTTATTGCTATAGCTACATTTTTGTAATGTCCCGTATTTTGATATAAAAGACATTTTGTTGTGGCTCCATTATTTATTGCATATCTTATTTAGATATAAATAATAGAGATAGAAAATATATTCAGAGGTGCAAGACATGATATATTTCTTGATGATTTTGTAGAAAAATAATTATATTCATTATATCTGCTCAGAGGTAATATGGACGTGGCAGAATATATTGAATACTATTATTTCAACTGACAACTTAATCAAAAATGACAAGTTGCTAATGATGAACGATAATGAATCGTTAATGTAAGATGAATGAACGGGAAAACCGTCAAGTGATGGATGATAATGAACGGATGGACCGTCGAATGAATGTGATAAATGAATGGATGAACCATCGAATGAATGTGATAAATGAACGGATAAACCGTCGGGCATTAATGAACGGATGAACCGTCTGATGAATGTGATAAATGAACGGGTGAACTGTCGAGTGAATGTGATAAATGAACGGATGAACCGTCGAGTGAATGTGATAAATGAACGGATGAACCGTCGCTTCGTTATTTAAGGAACTTCTGCCTATAAATATAGCAGAAATCTGACAGGAATGAACACTTCTGCTCTTCAACATAAAAAATGTCGTCTGGAGAAGCGTCTAAGAAGGACGAGATCGTCCCGAAGGTTCAGAAGGGCACTGAAGAACGCCCTGCCGATCCAGTTCAGCCGAAGGAGGCAGAAGCAGGCGAAGGTTCGTCTGCACCCCAGCCACCACGAGACATCCTGGACTTCCTGCTCGAACCAGGAAGGACTGAAGAAGAAGAAGCCATGAGGATGGCCGCCTGCAAGTTTCTTGTGGGATCCAGCAAGGAGGTTCTCGACTCTTTTGCTGACCGTATTTTTGAGAAGGACGGCAGTGGCCCTCGTCCAAATGTAAAAAAAGGATGATAGTGACCTTTGATATGTACTATCATATAATGAAATAAAATTGGAATTTTATTTATGAACTTGATTCTGTCTAATAATTTACAAGCATTTACATTTATACATAATACTTCTTTAAGAATTTGTCATTGATAGGCATCATAGCAGCTCGACCATCAAGTTCTGAAAGTTGATAAGCGCCATTTGAAAAGACTTTGCTTACAACATAGGGACCTTCCCACTTTGCATCGAATTTCCCTTTGCTCATATGAGTCAAAGTCATAGGACGTCTGACTGCTAGAACAAGTTTCCCTTGCTGAAATTCTCTGACTTTAACTTTGCGATTGAAAGTCTTCGAGATGCGGGCTTGACATAGCTCAATATGCTGTTGAGCCATTAATCGCTTCTCATCAAGTGCTTCCAACTCTTGAAGTCGAAGAAGGTCATTGTTCTCTGTAGTAAGCTCGTTAGCAATGGCAATCCTTAAAGAAGGAATTTGCAGCTCCAAAGGAAGAACAGCTTCACAGCCATACACCAAAGAGAAAGGTGTAAAGCCTGTGAGATTACGGACAGTAGTTCGGTAGACCCAAAGACATTCGCCAAGTTTCTCGCTCCAGTTCCGTTTGTTAGTGGATACAAACTTTTTGAGGAGTTTAATGATGGTTTTGTTAAAAGCTTCGGCTAGGCCATTAGCAGCAGGATTGTATGCTGTCGAAGCAACATTATCAATCCGATGATCATCACAGAATCTGGTGAACTTCTGGCTGATGAATTGAGGTCCGTTATCATGGATGATTCTTCGAGGTACACCAAATCTATAGATGACATGGTGTTTAACGAAGTTGATGACACTGCTGGTTTTGAATTCAGTCAATGGTATAGCTTCAGCCCATTTGGAGAAATAGTCAGTTATCGCCAATATGAACCGATGTCCTCTAGAAGAAGGAGGATTAATAGGACCTATGATGTCCATACCCCAAGCTTCGAAAGGCCAGGAAGCAGCCGTCGGATGTAGAAATTCTGATGGTTGATGAATGAAATCTGCATGGATTTGACAAGCACGACATTTTCTTGCATATTCAATGGCATCCGATACCATAGAGGGCCAGTAGTAACCCATGCGTCTAATGCGATCCTGTAATTTAGGACCAGGTTGATGTGCTCCACAGACACCATCGTGAGCTTCACGTAAAACTTGTTTAGCTTCATCACCAGCGAGACAGCGTAGGAGAAGACCGTCATAAGTTCGTCGATAGAGGGTCTTGGTAGTTTGATTGTAGTAGAATCGGAGAGACCGTCGACGAATGCTTGTAGCCTCCTTAGGATCTTCGGGGAGTATGTCATGTACCACGAAGTCAATAAAAGGAGTTCTCCAGTCATCATCGATAACATTAACTTCAGCAAAATTGCTGAATTCAATATTACGATTGTTTTCGATGCAGAACAGTTCTCGGTTGGAGATAACCACCACCTGCTGTCTCTTAATAGGGATAGCTAAGACAGCTGCAAGATTGGCCAAAGCATCTGCTTCAGTATTGTAAGCTCGCCGCACATAGTCAATGAAGAAATCTTTGAATGATATAGCCAAGTTGATTGCCGCTTCATGATAAGGCACTAGGTCTTGATGACGAACTTCATAGGTTCCTCTAACCTGATTAACAACCAGTTTAGAATCACCGTAGACTTCAAGATATTCGACATTCAGTTGTTTAGCTAACTGAAGGCCAATGAGTAGAGCATTATATTTCGCTACATTGTTAGAACAAGGTTCATCTAGAGAGTAAGCTCTTTGGATAGTTGATCCATCTGAAGAAACGAGGACCACTCCAACACCTGCCACAATAGCACCATTTGGTCCGATCCTTGATGCACCATCGAAGAATAGACGCCAGGTTGGAAATTCTTCAGAGATCATATTGATTTCCAATGTCTCGTCTGGAATTTCGTCATAGAGCTTAGATGTCTCAGGTACAGGATGAGCTGCTAGGAAGTCCGCCAGTGCTTGACCTTTGACAGATTTTTGTGGAACATACACCATGTCATATTGAGCTAATAGGATCGCCCATGTAGCCAATCGAGAATTAAGTGTGCTAGGCTTCTTCATGAGTACCCGAAGAGGATTAACTCGAGATATAACATGAATAGTTTGGCCAATGATGTAATATCTTGTTTTCTGTACAGCAAACATGAGAGCCAAGCATTCTTTTTCAACTGGGCTATAACGGTGTTCAGCGCCAATCATAGTACGGCTAAGATAATAGATGGCCTGTTCGTGACCTTCTTTGTTCTTTTGGGCAAGTAAAGCATCCAATGAATGATCCATAGCACGGACGTACATTAAGAATGGAATGCCAGAGATAGGTGGCACTAAGACTGGTGGATTCATGAGATACCGCTTGATATCATCGAATGCCCGCTGACATTCTTCAGTCCAAACAAAGGATACACCTTTCTTCATTAATTGAGTAAATGGTCTGCAGCGTCCAGACAAGTTCGAAATGAATCTCCTGATGTACGCAAGTCGACCTTGGAATCCTCGTAGCTCTTTTAGGTTACGTGGAGGACGCATCTCTTGAATGGCTTTGATCTTCTCGGGATCCACGTGTATACCCTTAGAGGTAATGACGAAGCCAAGAAATTTGCCACTAGAGACACCCAAGAATGACTTGGTGGGATTCATTTTGAGTTGATGTTGGCGCATGAGATTGAAGATAGTTCTTAGGTCTTGAAGGTGATCTTTCTTTAGACGACTTTTGACAGCAATATCGTCAACATAGCATTCAACAGTCTTGCGAAGATAATCTCTGAAGATAGTACTCATAGCCCGTTGGTAGGTTGCACCAGCGTTCTTAAGACCAAATGGCATTACAGTGTAACAATAGACACCTCGCGGAGTGCGGAAAGAGGTATGCTTTCCATCTTCAGGATGCATCTTGATTTGATTGTATCCAGAGAATCCATCCATGAAAGAAATTCGCTCAAACCCACAGGTATTGTCGATCATGACGTCCGTAATAGGAAGAGAAAATTCATCTTTTGGACATGCTTTATTAAGATCCCGGAAGTCAATGCAAACTCGAACTTTGCCAGTTTTCTTTAGGACTGGAACGACATTGGCCACCCTGTCGGGATGTTGTTCTTCTCGAATGAAGCCACAAGCAATAAGCTTCTTGACTTCATCATCAATTGCGTCCATCATTTCTGGTTTAAAATGCCGTTGCTGTTGTTTAACTGGTTTTGCATTAGGCAAAATGTTCAGTTTGTGCGTAGCAATCTTGGGATCTAAACCTGACATGTCTTCATAACTCCAGGCAAAGACATCGATATATTCTTTAATAAGGAGAATCAACTCTTCTTTGTCTGCTTCTGGAAGATTCTTGCTGATGAAGATTGGACCAGGCGAGCCACTTTCTCCTACATCAACTTGAACTAATTGATCTTCAGTAGGAGGTTCACGTTGTTCAAAGCGAAGCACCTATTGATTATCCATATGTTGAGCCCAAGGATCTGTTTCAGGATTTTCTTCAATGTCCTCGTCATAGCCTTCTGGAAGTTCAACGGAGACCATGTTAGAAGATACAACTAGCTTGTGGACTTCTCCAATGCTAGTATCAGAATCCCAAGATCTGGAATCAGATGAATTAGAGTGTTCTTCACTGTCGGAGTCAGAGACTGCTGGGGATAACAGTGGAGGAGAAGCATATCCGAGACCTTTCTTGGTCCTGCTGTAGTACATATCTGACTTTCCTTTCGGGACAGTCGTATGAATAGGACCGTAATTAACACCACTTTTGAAATCGTAGCCCATTTTCCGGATGATGTCTTTTGATTGTTGACTGTAACGATGGAACTGGATACGTCCCGTATCGTTAACTTTGCTATCATCCGTATAGTTAATCTTTGTTTCCGGTCTTTTATAAAAGAATGCTGAACTTTCTCCTTTCTTTAGAGAAGGGTGAATACGGTAAGAATCATCTGGATCTTCAAATGAGACTTCTGTCTGAAAAGATTGTACTACTCCCATTGTAATTGATTGGAAGCTATCTAACATTTCCAAATAACATCTAGTATAATAAATAACATCAGTATACTGGAAAGTAGGTGCTTTTTCATTGATTTGTATATCAGTATTTACAACAGGACCTTTAGCCTTAGCAGACTTGGTCAGATTAATTACAAGAGGGGGAGAAGAAGAACGTGGAGGAGGCTTGTTACGACGGAGATCGATAACAAGTGGCTCAGAGGAGGTGAGCTCCTTTTTTTCCTTGTTGCGAGTAAGATCAACAACAAGTGGCTCAGAAGAAATGAGCTGCTTTTTGTCCTTGTTACGACGTAAATCAATAACAAGTGGCTCAGAAGAGGTGAGCTCCCTTTGATCTTGATCAGCATCAACTGACTTCTTTTGGGCTGGCAAGTGAATAGCCAGTGGCTTAGAAGATTGAGGATGAGAAACTCGCCCTTTGACAGGAATGATAAGAGTGTCTTTGGGCGTCGCCTCTTGTTCCTCCTCAGTGTCTAAAGCTAGCACAATTTTCATGAATTCATCTTTACATATTCGAGCGTCGTTGCAGTATGCTTCAACACCTTTGAAGGGATAAAGATCCGCAACCTCCTTGTGGACTATTCCTTTATCATCAACATATTTAAAACATTGATGAAGAGTTGATGGAACAACATTGTGCTCATGTAAGAATGGTCTCCCCAATAGAGCGTTGTAAGAACAACCAAAATTGTCAATAATGTAGAATGTAACTTTTGTGCGAAGATTGCCAATTTGAAGTTTTAGGCGAATCTTGCCCAGAGGTTCACTCTTTCCTTGATTGAATCCAAGGATGGTAGTGATTGTAGTGGAGAGACTATGCACATGAATTTTCAAAGCATCGAGCATCGTCTTTGGCATAATACTGAGAGCAGACCCTGGATCTATCAGAATACGATTGACTTTCATTGAATCGACATATCCTGTATAGTAAAGAGGACGGTCATGCCTGTTGTCTTCCATCAGCATGTCATCTTGTGTGAAAGTTATGTTTGAAATAAATTCCTGAACATTATTACAAGAGACTGGTTCTGCTTCGGGCTTTTTGAGAAAGGTTAGACAAGCCTCTGCTTGCATAAGGGCTTCACTTAAAGTTTTCCGCGTCTCTTTAGAAAGGCGCAAGAGCTCAAAGATAGACAGCTTTGCTGGTGTATTGGCTAATTGAGCCAATATATCAAATTTATAAGGCTTCTCAAGTCCAGTAGGAGTTGATTTCTTCAAAGGTTTGTCAAAGCGGACTTGTTGCTTGCCTTTATCAGCAACCGCCGGCTTAGGAAGGATAGGAACCACAATTGGTGAAGATGTAGAAGGATTTTCTTCACTAACAACAGGTTGTGCTGAGGTAGGTTCAGAAGAAGAGGCAAGATTCTCTTGAGCTTCAGGGTAATCCTTCAAATAAGGTTTTCCTGATCTGGTGCCCAATAGAATTTCTTCGTCAACTATGGGATCAAAAGACACCATGTTGCAAATCTTTGTTTTGCCTTTGGAGCGACCTTTCCTCTTGGAAGACGAAGAATCTTCGAACTCTGAAGTAAGATCAGGATGGATCCACATAACTTTGCCATTGTCAAGAGACAAATGAACAAGGCCTTCGTTTGGCGGAGAAGGGAGATTTTCAATCTCGAGAGTAGCCTTCGGAATAGGAATGACACCATGCTGTATCATCTGCGGGGGAAAATTACCGAACTGGACTGAAACCATGTTGGCAGTAACAGTCTTTTCATCTTGTTGCAGAGTAACAACTCCAGCATTGACAAGTTCTTGAATCTTACCCTTGAGCACGTAATATGCTCGAGTAGGATGTCCAATGAACCGATGATAGACACAATATTTAGGGTGATCGGTCTTACCGACTTCATCAGGCTTCTTTGGATCGGGGAGCTGGATCTTATTGCTTTTAAGTAAGCAATCGAAGATACTTGCCGTATCATTCTCATCAAAAGAATACTCTACCTTAGGACGAGGTTCCCTCGGTTGAGGTGTAGAAGGAGTAGGAGTAGATGTAGGCGGGGCCACATTGACAGCCAAAGATTCTTTATTTTTATTCAAGTTAATGTTCAAAGTCTCCTTGTTCTTGCGGTTATTTTGACGATTACCACCGCCTGACGTTTGATGTTCATCCCGATCTGGGTTAGACATTTGTACCCCCAGCTGTTTGAATTTCTCAGCACTCACTTCAGCTGCTTTGGCGTTGACAATAAAAGATGGCCAGTCTTGGAACTGAGTTGAGCCTGTCCACATATTAATGATGGGCAAGAGATTTGCCTTGCAAGTGTCGATGGTAACAGCAGCAGGAGTCCCTGGAGGCATCTTCAAGGCTTCTCGGCGGAACCGTTCGATAAAACTCTCAGCAGTTTCATTATGTTTCTGTTTGATTTTGTTGAGGGCTGACATAGTCATGTCATTGAATCCCTCATAGAATCGCTCCAGAAAGATTTGTTTGAGACCTAAAAAAGAAGTGATACAACCATCGGGCAAACTTCTGTACCAATCGTATGCTACGCCGGCTAAACAACCGACGAACACTCTGGTAAGAAGAGCGTCATTTGGTTGGAGTTGAACAGTCATTACCTCAAAGTGATTGATAAACTGACTTGGTGAGGTACTGCCGTCGAAGAGAGAGATTGTTAGAATCTTGTATTTGGAAGGAAATGGGACTTCTTTCCATTCAACTGGATATGGCTGCTTGATTTCCAACCTTTGCAAATTATCTTTCTCTTTGAAAGCTTCAAACTGAGTTCGCAGAAGCTTGACAGCTTCATTGGCATCCTCAGATAAAGATGAAGGAGCCGGTTGAGTCGAAGTAGTAAGAGGAGGAACAGCATTATAAGTACTACCCCCAGCCCCCGATTGACTGGATATAGTTTGAACTTGTACAGGAGGCATTTGAGGAGGTACTACCCCCAGTCCTGTATTAACAGGCACCGATGAAGCTATAATTTCAGGATTCATAGCAGCTGGTATTGTTGTTGGGGTAGCATGTTGTGCCATAATGATAGAATGCATGCTAGCGACCATTTCAGCCATGGATTTCAGCTTTTCATCCAGTGCAATAATTTGCTGTTCTTGATTTGCAGAAGTTGACGCATCTGGATCATCAGTGACAACATAGGCTGTCACTTCTCTAGGTACAGTAGATGAAACTGTTTGTTCAGAGCTTTTGCTATATGCGTCATAGTCAGAGAAAGATTCGTCTCCTGACTGAGAAGTAGGAAGATAACCCGAAGGATTTTGAAGAAGATTCCTTTGACCGATTGTGTCTCGGCTGCGGGAACGAGTATTCCAAAATACCCCTTCAGAGGATTCTTGGAGTAAATCCAAATATCGTTGGCTTAGTTTGCGAGGCTTGCCATGCTTGGAGCACTTTCTACCCCCAGTGTCTCGAGAAGCCATGTTGACAGAAGCGTACAACACTTCGTTTTCATCCTCTGACATTTGTTCAATTTTAGCAAAAGTCAAACGATCAAAGACAGATCGCTTTGTCGTTTGACAACAACATTGGATAATGACTTTATGATTGCAATGATGGTCAGATGATTGAACTGAAGGAGTTGAGACATTATCCCGTTTTTGTCTGAGATGTTCTCGGAGGTCAGAAACTATGCCAGGACGAGAAAAAGTTCGAGGGATATGTTCTTTGATCAGATTTAGAACATGGTTCCGATTCTTCAAATGTTTTGTTCCCTGAGTGTACAAGGAAGTACTTACCTCATTGGCATAAGTGTCAGGATTTTTGTTCCTGGAGATTTGTCTTTGAGGCTTGACCTTTGGCATAGGTTGTTTACGCTTTGCCGAAGTTGGCCTGTTAAGATATGTTCGTAGGTCTGCAAATTCACCCCCAGGGGTTTCTGTTTGAGATACCAACAATTTTCCTTGTTTGGAACGGGATATCTTGAATGTCGGGAGGTCTTGAAATTCTGCTACCGGGGTAGGCAGAATACCTCTTTGATTAATACAAGTTCCTTTGTCATGAAGGTAAGAAGAATCTTTGTTAGTAGGAATTCTTGTACTAACATTTGTTGAGACATGTTCAATTTGATCTTATTCAGTAAAGACCGAAGAAGACTGAGAAAAGACCAAAGGGCCCTTTCCTTTATTCTGTGAAGAAGGGATAGCTAAAGAGCGTTTCCCTCTGTTATCTTCCAGGTCATGAGATAAGGAAGTTTGAGAAAAGACCAACGGGCCTTTTCCTTTGATCTGAGAAGGAGGAGGAATAGCCAAAGGACTACCCCCAGTAGACTGTGCTGGAATAGCAAAATATTTAAGAGGAGCAGCAGAGATTTTCTCTTTATTATGAGAAGAGGAGAGTTTAGCCAAAGGGTTATTTCTTTTGATTTGCGCAGAGGTAGTTTGCGCATGAGTGGAGGGTGCACTGGTTTTGGCCACAGAAGCAGGAGTCCTTGCTTTAGAGTGTTTGGAAGTCACTTTGGTTGCTGGAATGTTAGTTTGCGCAGGAAAAGCTACTGCCAATTGCGCCAGAGTCATTGGAGTCTTATGTTTTGACAAGGCAGCATATGAAGTAGCCTGTGCAACAGTGGCAACAGACTGCACAGGATTGACTGTAACAGATTGTGCAGCAGTTGTTGAGACAGATTGTGCAGTAGTTGGCACAACAGTTTATGCAACAGTCTGTTTAGCAGATTGTGCAACAGTCTGCACATCAGTTTGTGCAACAGAGTTTGCAGCACCTTTGATGGCAAAACTGCCAGATTGTGCAGCAGGCTTGGAGACCCATACTGAGCGTACTTTGCCCTTGGCAGAAGTGGCTACAGTACGGAGAGTGGTCTTGGAGTTGAGCATTGCCTCGTAGGCTGTCTGGTTGACCTTAACAACCAGGGTCTTCTGCGTCTTCCCGATAGACGCTACGTCACATTGAGTTGCTACTTCCTCGTCGGAGGAGAAAGTTGTCCCCAGCAGAGTCGCCATTTTGTTTGCAAAAACAAAAGTATAAAACTTTATTGATACAAACTGTAATAAAGATTACAAGAATTCTGGGAAAATTACAACTATAGGAATCCAATCTCGATGACGATTGCTTTATCCCTTGGACGATGTGAACTTTTGAAGACGAAGCCTCTGAAGTTGAAAACAACTCAGGAAACTGAAGGCGAAAGCCTCGGAAGTTGAAGGCAAAAGCCTCGGAAGAATGCAGCAGCACTTGGACAAGAACTCCTGGACTCTCTCTGATCTCTGATACTTGCTATCTGATCTCTGGTCCCCTTGAATGAAGACTTGAAACTCTATTTATAGAGTTCTGAAAATAACTAACTTTCAGTTATTTTGGACTGCACAGGATGATTTGCGCAGCAGTTGGTTTGCGCAGCATTGGACTGCGCATGCAGTTGCTGGGTCGTGGGCCAACTATCATGGACACATGGCATCATTTGATAAAAATGCGCATGATCGTGCATAAACAGTTGCCACATAATGAACATTTGATGGCATGAATGCCACGTGTCTTTTATCAGTTATGTTGATGGAGTGCGCAGACTTGACTTGCGCAGACTTGGTTTGCGCTAGCTCAAACTGCGCAGACATGTTTTACGCAGACTTAGATTGCGCCGAATTGGATTGCGCTGCCAGCTGTCCGCCGCCCTCGAGCACTGTGCGACGCAGAAAACGAACAGACTCCTTGTTATTCGTGCTGTCAGTTGTCAAAAAAGATTTGATTTGATTTGGTAATGATGACTTCTGCCACGTCAGTCTGCGCAGTTGGAAGTGTGCGCAAAGCGGTATGCGCAATCGGATTGCTGCGCAATCTGTTGTCTGCGCAATTCATTCAAATGATGGGTTTCTTGATTTCTTGACATTGTTGATTGATGCAACTTGATTTTTTATGACCTACACTTTATACTTTGCCGTTTGGCACCGACATGTTAGTCGGATCGTCTTGTACTTATTTTTACATAATTGTAACTAAGTCAGTCTGCAGCTGATAACAATTGTGTATACTTTGCTACATCATCTGGCTATGTTTTGTAAAGCCAGATCTCAAGAACATTTTAACTAAGCGTTTGGGATGCCTTACCGCTTTATCTTACATGTTCTCTATTTACTGTTCTTGTTTGAATGATTGAGACAATAGATGTGAAGTGACCATAGGAAGACTTTCATGTAGTATGCACCCCCTTGTCTTTTAGACGGCATTGATCGTATTATACGGTATTCATCTACCCGTAATACGTAGCTGGCTGAGTCATTCCCCCGCTCTTCAGTATTCTGGTTCTGGGGCGTGACACATCCGGACAGAGTTCGCAGACATTGACCCTTTCAAGGGGGTTGAGGCTTACTTCACCGATGCTAGCTTGTATAAGTCGCTTTATGAAGGGGAAGCCAATGATGCTGACGACGAAGCAGAAACGGCGGTGGAGCCGGACATGGAGCCAGAGATGATTCCCGACGCTCTTTTGAAAATTCGACTCAAAGGGAAACCGCCTCAGATGCTACCTCCCATGGCAATCAAGCAACCTGGAAAAGCACCAACTTCTCTAGGTAGAACACCCACTGAAGCTCCCTTGAAGATACGGCTCAATGGAAGACTTCCTCAGACATCGGCTCCCTTTGTGGCAAAACTACAGGGGAAGGCACCGGTCACTGAAGGCGCAGTTGAGGCACCCCTGAAGGTGCGTCTTAAAGGCAAATCTCCGCAATCGTCCGCCTCACTCAAGCTGCAAGAGAAGGCCCACATAGCCCTCTCGGACCCCAAGGTCAAATCTGCGGTGGGCCTCCCAAACCAGCCCCAGTTCTCACAGATGAAGAGTTAGAGGAATACATATCTGCTGATATAGATGCACCTTCTCTTGACAATGTAATCCCGTGGGACAAAATTATTTGTAAAAACAAAAGTATGAAACTTTATTGATACAAACTTAGTAAAGATTACAAGAATTCTGGAAAAGATACAACTTTAGGAATCCAATCTAGATGACGATTGCTTTATCCCTTGGACGATGTGAACTTTGAAGACGATAGCCTCTGAAGTTGAAGACAACTCTGGAATTGAAGACAAAAGCCTCGGAAGAATACAGCAGCACTTGGGCAAGAACTCCTGGACTCTCTGATATTTCTGAACTTCAAAGTCTGATCCCCCTGAATGAAGACTTGAAACTCTATTTATAGAGTTCTGGAAATAACTAACTTTTAGTTATTCTGGACTGCGCATGATGGATTGCGCATGAATTGGATTGCGCAACAGTGGACTGCGCACACTCTCAAGCGCGCAGGCTGACGTGGCAATATCATCATTACCTGACACAATCAAATCTTCTGACAGCTGACAGCACGGAGAACGAGGCGACTGCTTGTTTATTGTGCAGCACGGCGCTCGAGGACAGCTGGCAGCGCAATCGGCCAACCACTCTGTTGCGCAATCCATTCTTGTGCAATCTAAAGTCAGCGCAACTCATGTTGCGCATTCTATCAATATAACTGATAAAGTACACGTGACACTCATGCCATCAATTGCTCATTACGTGGCAACTGTCTATGCACGATCATGCGTATTTCAATCAAATGATGCCATGTGTCCAAGACAGTTGGACCACGATCCAACAACTGCCTGCGCAGTCCACTGTTGCGCAATCCAATTCATGCGCAATCCATCATGTGCAGTCTAGAATAACTAAAAGTTAGTTATTTCCAGAATTCTATAAATAGAGTTTCAAGTCTTCATTCAGGGGGATCAGACTTTAAAGTTCAGAAATATCAGAGAGTCCAGGAGTTCTTGCCCAAGTGCTGCTGCATTCTTCCGAGGCATTTGCCTTCAATTCCAGAGTTGTCTTCAACTTCAGAGGCTATCGTCTTCAAAGTTCACATCGTCCAAGGGATAAAGCAATCGTCATCTAGATTGGATTCCTAAAGTTGTACCTTTCCCAGAATTCTTGTAATCTTTACTAAGTTTGTATCAATAAAGTTTCATACTTTTGTTTTTGCAAAGAAAATGACGACTCTGCTGGGGACGACTTTCTCCTCCGACGAGGAAGTAGCAACTCAATGTGACATCGCGTCTATCGGGAAGACGCAGAAGACGCTGGTTGTGAAAGTCAACCAGACAGCCTATGAGGCGATGCTCAACTCCAAGACCACCCCCCGCACTGCAACCACTTCTGCTACGAGCAAGGTGCGCCCAGTGTGGGTCCCTAAGGCTGCTGCGCAATCTGTGGCGCAGTCTGCTTCAAAGGTTGTTGCACAGTCTGTCACAAAGACTGGTGTGCAATCTGTCCATCATGTCACCAAGACTGGTGCGCAGTCTGCTGCACAATCCTTCTCAACTACTTGTACGCAATCTGCTGTTGCCAGTACACAAAAGACTTTTTATGCTGCGCTGTCAAAGTGCAGGACTCCTCTGCCTTTGGCGCAGTTGGCTGCCAATCTTCCTGCGCAAACCAACACTCCAGTAACTAGAGTGCACCCTAAGCACTCTGTGGCAAGAACTTCTGATGCGCAAACCACAGTCTCTGTGGCCAGAACCATTGCACCCTCTGCCAGAGTTTCTCATGCGCAAGTGGCCAGAGCACCATCAACCCATGCGCAAACCGTGCCTGCACAAACCAAGAAAGACAGCCCTTTGGCTAATCTTTTTTCCTCTCTCAGCAAAGGGAAAGGCTCAGCTCCTCCTCCCAGGCACTCTGCTGCTCCAGCACAATCCACTGGAGGTAGTCTTTTGGCTATTCCTCCTTCTCAGATCAAAGAAAAAGGCCCGTTGGTCTTTTCTCAGACTTCCGTGTCTCATGACTTGGAAGACAACAGAGGGAAACACTCTTTAGCTAACCCTTCTTTACAAAACAAAAGAAAAGGCCTTTTGGTCTTTTCTCAATCTTCTTTGGTTTTTACTGTAGAAGATCAATCTGAACGTGCCTCGGCACTAATCAGTACAAGAATTCCTTCGAAAGAGGATTCTTCTTTCCTTCATATCAAGAGAACTTGTACTGATCAAAGAGGTATTCTGCCTACTCCGGTAGCAGAGTTCCAAGACCTCCCAACTCTCAAGGTATCCCGCTCAAGACAGGGAAAATTGTTGGTGTCTCAAACGGAAACCCCTGGGGGTGAATTTGCTGATCTAAGAACTTATCTTAATCGACCAACTTCGGCAAAACGCAAACAGCCAATGCCGAAGATCAAACGTCAAAGACAAACTTCCAGGGTCAAAAATCCCGATACTTATGCCAATGAAGTGAGCACTTCTCTGTATACTCAAGGGACTAAACATTTGAAGAATCGGAATCATGTTCTGAATATTGTCAAAGAACATATCCCTCGAACTTTTCCCCGTCCTGGCATGGTTTCAGAACTCAGAGAACATCTCAGGCAGAAGCGGGATAATGTTTCCACACCTCCAGTTCAACCATCTGATCATCATTGCAATCACAAAGTCATCATCTAATGTTGTTGTCAAACAACAAAACGATCTGTCTTCGATCGTTTGACTTTTGCTAAATCTGAACCTATGTCAGAGGATGAAGACGAAGTGTTATACGCTTCTGTCAACATGACTTCCCGAGACACTGGGGGTAGAAGGTGCTCCAAGTACGGAAAACCTCGCAAGCCAAGCCAAAGGTATCTAAATTTACTTCAAGAATCTTCTGAAGGAGTATTTCGACATACCCGATCCCAAAGCCGAGATACAATCGGTCAAAGGAATCTTCTTCAAGATCCTTCGGGTTATCTTCCTACTTCTCAGTCAGGAGACGACTCTTTCTCCGACTATGATGCATACAGCGAAAGCTCTGAACAGACGGTATCCTCCACTGTACCAAGAGAAGCGACAGCTTATGTTGTCAATGAGGATCCAGATGCTTCAACCTCAGCAAATCAAGAAAAGTGAATTGCTGCACAAGAAGACAAACTGAAGACCATGGCTGAAATGGTCGCCAGTATGCATTCTATCATTGTGGCACAACATGCCACACCACCAACTATACCTGCTGCAAGTTCGGAGATCATAGCATCGTCGGTGCCTGTCAGTGCTGGGCTGGGGGTAGTGTCTCCTCAAATGCCTCCTGTACAAGTACAAGTTCAAACTATACCCAGTCAGTCAGGGGCTGGGGGTAGTACTTACAACGCTGTTCCTCCTCCTATCGCTCTGACCTAACCTGCTCCTTCTTCGTCATCGGAGGATGCCAATGAAGCTGTTAAACTCTTGCGAACCCAGTTTGAAGCCTTCAAAGAGAAAGACAACTTGCAAAGATTGGGGATTAAGCAGCCTTATCCAGTTGAATGGAAGAAAGTCCCGTTCCCGCCAAAGTATAAGATCCCAACGATCTCTTTGTTTGATGGCAGTACCTCTCCAAGCCAGTTCATCAATCACTTTGAGGTAATAACCGTTCAACTCCAGCCAAATGACGCTCTTCTTACCAGAGTATTCGTCGACTGTTTAGCTGGCGTAGCATACGACTGGTATAGAAGTTTGTCCGATGGTTGTATCACCTCCTTCTCAGGTCTCAAGCAAATCTTTCTGGAACGATTCTATGAGGGATTCAACGACATGACTATGTCGGCTCTCAACAAAATTAAACAGAAACACAATAAAACCGCTGAGAGTTTCATCGAACGGTTCCGCCGAGAAGCCTTGAAGATGCCTCCCGGAACTCCAGCTGCTGTCACTATTGATACATGCAAGGCAAATCTTTTACCTATCATCAGTATGTGGACAGGATCAACTCAATTCCAGGACTGGCCATCATTCATTGTCAACGCCAAAGCTGCTGAAGTGAGTGCCGAGAAGTTCAAGCAGTTAGGGGTACAAATGTCTAACCCCGACCGGGATGAACATCAAACATCAAGTGGCGGTAATCGTCAGAACAACCGCAAGAACAAGGAGACTTTGAATATCAACTTAAAGAGCAAAGAATCCTTGGCTGTCAACGTGGCTCCGCCTACATCCACTTCTACTCCTTCTGCACCTCCACCGAGGGAACCTCGTCCTAAAGTAGAGTATTCTTTCGACTAGAATGACACTGCAAATATCTTTGATTGCTTACTCAAAAGCAACAAGATCCAACTCCCAGACCCAAAGAAACCTGATAAAGTCGGTAAGACTGATCATCCCAAGTATTGTCTACCACAGGTTCATTGGACATCCTACTCGAGCCTGCTACGTGCTCAAGGGCAAAATTCAAGAGCTTGTCAATGCTGGTGTCGTCATTCTACAGCAAGACGAGAAGACTGTTACTGTAAATATGGTTTCAGTCCAGTTTGGTGATTTCCCTCCACAGATGGTACAGTATGGTGTCATTCCTATCCCAAAAGCTACTCTAGAGATTGAGAATCTTCCGCCTCCACCAAGTGAAGGTCTTATCCCCTTATCTCTCGATAATGGCGAGGTTATGTGGATCCATCCCGATCTTGCTTCGGAGTTCGAAGTGCCCTCTTCATCCAAGAAGAAAGACCGCTCCAAGGGTAAGACGAAGACTTACATTATGGTGTCTTTTGACCCCATAGTTGATGAGGAAATTCTGTTAGGCACCAGATCAGGGAAAGCCTATCTGAAGGATTACCCTGAAACTCAAGAGAATCCTCCCTCTTCTTCTGAACCTGCTCTAGTACAATCTACTTCCTCTGAAAAGATCCCTTCTACATCCTCACCAGCTGTAGTACCCATTCCTCCCAAGCCGGTGGTTACTGACAAAGGCAAGCAACAAATCCGCTTCGATAAGCCCTTGAAGAAATTATCCCCCACAGGACTTGAAAAGCCGTACAACTTCGATATATTGGCTCAACTAGCCAATACACCGGCTAGGCTGTCAATCTTTGAGCTCTTGCGTCTTTTCAAAGAGACTCGAGAAACTCTGAGTGAAGCCTGATGCAGGCTGAAACTTGCCTAACTCTTCTCAAAAAGCCGGAAGCAGAACCGGTCTCTTGCCGTCATTGTCACAACGTATTATAGTTGATTCCAAATATCACTTTCACTCAGGATGATATGCTGCTGGAGGATAATAGACATGATCGTCCTCTATACTATACAGGATATGTCGACTCGATGAAAGTCGATCGTATTCTGATAGATCCAGGGTCAGCTCTCAGCATCATGCCAAAGACAATGCTGGACGCATTGAAGATACCAGTGCATAGTCTTTCAAGCATAATCACCACTATCTTGGGATTCAACTAAGGAAGGAGTGAACCTTTGGGTAAGATTCGCCTAAAACTCCAAATAGGCAATCTCCGTACGAAGGTGACCTTCTACATCATCGACAATCATGGCTGTTCTTACAACGCTCTTTTGGGAAGACTCTTTCTCCATGAACACAATGTTGTTCCATCGACTCTTCATCAATGCTTTAAATATGTCGATGACAAAGGAGAAGTTCACAAGGAGGTTGCAGACCTTTACCCATTCAAGGGTGTCGAAGCATACTGCAACGACGCTCGTATGTACAAGGAAGAATTTATGAAAGTGGTATTGGCCATGGATACTGAAGAAGACCAAGAAGCAGTACCCAATGACACCCTCATTATACCTGTCAAAGGGCGCGTTTCTCATCCTCAATCTTCTAAACCACTGGCTATTCACTTGCCAGTTCAGAAGCAATCGATTGATGATAGTCAGAGGGAGCTCACCTCTTCTGAGCCACTTGTTATCGACTTACGTCGTAACAAGGACAAAAAGCAGCTCACTTCTTCTGAGCCACTTGTTGTTGATTTAACTCACAACAAGGAAAAAAGGGAGCTCACCTCCTCTGAGCCACTTGTTATCGACCTTCGTCGTAACAAGCCTCCTTCACGTTCTTCTTCTCCCCCTCTTGTAATCAATCTGACCAAGCCTGCTAAGGCTAAAGGTCTTGCTGTAAATACGAATGTTCAAATCAATGAAAAAGTATCTACTTTCCAGTATACTGATGTTATTTATCATGCTAAATGCTATTTGGATATGTTAGATAGCTTCAAATCATTCACAATGGAAGTTGTACAATCTCTTCAAACAGAAGTCTCATTTAAAGATCCAGATGACTCTTACCGTATTGTCCCTTCTCGAAAGAAAGGTGAAAGTCCAATAATTTTTAGTAAAGGACCGGAACAACAATTCAGCTATACGGATGACAGCAAACTTAACGATACAGGACATCTTCAACTCCGTCGTTACAGTCAACAATCAAAAGACATCATTCGTAAGATGGGTTATGACTTTAAAAATGGCCTCAACTACGGCAAGGGTAGATGAACTCCTATCCGTACGACTGTTCCAAAAGAAAAGTCGGATATGTATTACAGCAAGAACAAAAGAGGTCTCGGATATGCTTCTCCTCCGATGTTATCCCCAGCAGTCTCTGACTCTGATAGTGAAGAGCGCTCTAACTCTTCTGATTCCAGATCATGGGATTCTGACACCAGCATTGGTGATGTTCATCGGCTGATCGTATCTTCTAAAATGGTCTCTGCCGAACTTTCAGAAGGCTATGACGAAGACATTGAAGAAAGCCCTGAAACAGATCCTTCGGTTCAACGAATGGATACCCAATGGGAACTCCGATTCGAACACAGAGAACCTCCTACCGAAGATCAATTAGTTCAAATTGATGTAGGAGAAAGCGGGTCACCTCGTCCAATATTCATTAGCAAGAATCTTCCAGAAGAAGATAAACAAGAGTTGATTCTTCTTATCAAAGAATACATTGATGTCTTTGCCTGGAGTTACGAAGACATGCCAGGTCTAGATCCCAAAGTTGCTACTCACAAATTGAATATTTTGCCCAATGCAAAACCAGTCAAACAGCAACAACGGCGCTTCAAACCAAAAATGATGGATGCAATCGATGATGAAGTCAAGAAGCTCATCGCTTGTGGCTTTATTCGAGAAGAACAACATCCTGATTGGGTGGCCAACGTTGTTCCAGTCTTGAAGAAAACCGACAAAGTTCGAGTCTGTATTGACTTTCGGGATCTTAATGAAGCATGTCCAAAAGATGAATTTTCACTCCCTATCACAGACGTCATGATTGACAATACCTGTGGGTTCAAACGAATATCTTTCATGGATGGATTCTCTGGGTACAACCAGATTCGGATGAATCCCGAAGATGAAAAACATACCTCTTTCCGTACTCCCCGTGGAGTCTACTGCTACACAGTGATGCCATTTGGTCTCAAGAACGCTGGTGCAACTTACCAACGGGCTATGAGTACCATCTTCAGAGATCATCTTTACAAGACTGTCGAATGCTATGTTGACGATATCGCCGTCAAAAGTCGTCTGAAGGAAAACCATATCCAAGACTTGAGAACTATTTTCAATCTCATGCGCCAACATCAACTCAAAATGAATCCCACCAAGTCATTCTTGGGTGTCTCTAGTGGTAAGTTTCTCGGGTTCGTCATTACCTCTAAGGGTATACACGTGGATCCTGAGAAGATCAAAGCCATTCAAGAGATGCGTCCTCTACGCAACCTAAAAGAGCTACGAGGATTCCAAGGTCGACTTGCGTACATCAGGAGATTCATTTCGAACCTGTCTGGACGCTGCAGACCATTCACTCAACTAATGAAGAAGGGTGTATCTTTCATTTGGACTGAAGAATGTCAATGAGCATTCGATAACATCAAACGATATCTCATGAATCCACCAGTCTTGGTGCCACCAATTTCAGGCATACCATTCTTAATGTATGTCCGTGCTATGGATCACTCATTGGGTGCTTTACTTGCCCAAAAGAACAAGAAAGGTCATGAACAGGCCATCTACTACCTCAGTCGTACTATGATTGGTGCTGAACACCGTTATAGTCCGGTCGAGAAAGAATGCCTAGCTCTTATGTTTGCTATTCAAAAGACGAGGTATTACATCATTGGACAAACTATTTATGTCATATTCCGAGTTAATCCTCTTCGGGTACTCATGAAGAAGCCCAGCACACTCAATTCTCGGCTGGCTACGTGGGCCATTTTGCTCGCCCAATATGACATGGTGTATGTTCCTCAAAAGTCTGTCAAAGGCCAAGCACTGGCAGATTTCTTGGCGGCTCATCCTGTGCCATAAACATCCAAGCTTTATAATGAAATTCCAGACGAGATATTGGAAGTCAACATGATCTCTGAAGAATTTCCAACCTGGCGTCTATTCTTCGATGGTGCATCCAGAATCGGACCAAATGGTGCCATTGTAGCGGGAGTCGGAGTTGTTCTCGTTTCTCCAGACGGATCAACCATCCAAAGAGCTTACTCTCTAGATGAACCTTGCTCCAACAACGTGGCAGAGTACAATGCTCTACTCATCGGTCTTCAGTTAGCCAAACAACTGGATGTCGAATATCTCGAAGTCTACGGTGACTCTAAGCTGGTTGTCAACCAGGTTAGAGGAACCTATGAAGTTCGACATCAAGATCTGGTACCTTATCATGAAGCAGCAATCAACATGTCTACATCATTCAAAGCTTTCTTCATCGACTATGTTCGTCGAGCTTGCAATACCGAAGCAGATGCCTTAGCCAACCTTGCAGCTGTTTTAGCCATCCCTATCAAAAGACAGCAAGTGGTATATCTCCAATCGAGAGTTGTTTTGTATCGAAAACAATCGTAATATTGAGTTCAACAATCTTGTTGAAGTCAATGTTATCGATGAAGATTGGAGAACTCCTTTCATCGACTTCGTGGTTCATGACATACTCCCCGAAGATCCTAAGGAGGCTACGAGTATTCGACGACGATCTCTCCGATTCTACTACAATCAAACCACCAAGACCCTCTATCGGCGGACTTATGACGGTCTTCTCTTGCGCTGTCTTGCTGGTGATGAAGCAAAGCAAGTGTTGCGTGAAGCTCACGACGGTGTCTGTGGAGCACATCAACCCGGTCCTAAGCTACAGGATCGCGTTCGACGAATGGGTTATTACTGGCCCTCTATGGTATCAGATGCCATCGAATATGCAAGAAAATGTCGTGCTTGTCAAATCCATGCAGATTTCATTCATCAACCGTCGGAATTCCTACATCCAACTGCTGCTTCTTAGCCTTTTGAAGCTTGGGGTATGGACGTCATAGGACCTATTAATCCTCCTTTTTCTAGAGGACATCGATTCATACTAGCAATAACAGACTACTTTTCCAAGTGGGCTGAAGCTATACCTCTGGCTGAAGTCAAAACCAGCAGCATCATCAACTTCGTCAAACACCATGTCATCTACAGATTTGGTGTACCTCGAAGGATCATTCATGATAATGGACCACAATTCATCAGCCAGAACACTACACCAAAACATGCAATTCGTAACACATTTTTTTATAATTAGTAACGGTTATTACTGTTACACTCTTGTAATGGTAACCGTTACAATAGTTAAAAAACCGTTACTAAAATTATAACTTTATAGTTATGTTATTTTTGTTATTTTGGTAACAGTAGAAACTGTTACAAAAAAATCATATA
Organism: Iris pallida; assembly: GCA_029216955.1. Lineage (NCBI taxonomy): Eukaryota > Viridiplantae > Streptophyta > Magnoliopsida > Asparagales > Iridaceae > Iris > Iris pallida. The sequence continues at coordinate 7,002,884 of JANAVB010006394.1, forward strand.
CTGTCACATGCATTCCACCAAAAGGAAAATTTTCCATTTCTCCCGCATCATTTTTTTCTTTCCCTCCACTTTCCCCCTCTCTCTCCCGAGCTTCCTCTCCTCCCTTTCCTCAAACCATCCAAAAACCTAACCCTAACACTAATTTACTCCACCCAAATCATCTTTCTGAGAGAGAGAGAGAGAGGAGCAGAGGTGGTTGCGCGATGGTGGATGCTCGACGAGTCCTGGTGGCTCCGCGATGGTGGCTGCTCGTGGAGTCCCGATAGAGCAGAGAGAGTCGCTGCTCCGGCTAGATCGCCGCCCTCCATCACCGGATCAAGGGCACGAAGCACCGCTGACGGCGGAGGACATGGTGGTCTTCGAAGGTGACAGTTAGGGTTTCGAAGGATGTCGCGGAGAGACAAGAGGAGACGAAGGCTAGATACGACAAGGCAAAGTAACCATCTTTCATTCCCATTTTCAAATTTGTGTCAAGCTCCATAGATGGATTAGGGCTAATTTTGTTTTCTTTTTAAATGTGTAGATGCATCTTGATTCCTCAAATGTGTGAAGAAAGTAGATTCACGTCTTGGGAATACTGATGGCTCTAGAATGCTGCTATGTCTTCTGTTTCATGGTGGAAAGAAAGTAGATTCACATCTTGTATACAGATTTCTTTTCTTTTTTTATGTGAATAGGTGGTAGAAGAACTTGTGGTTTTACCTGGTATGGATGCCATTTTGGCAGCCTTAACAAAAGAAAAGTTGGTGGGTTTATGAATTTGCAAAAGAGGAGACAAAGGCCAGGAAATGAAGGTTCATCATCATCATGATAACTATATTTGTTTCTATTCTATTTGCATTTGTTTATTTAATTGTCAGTATAAGGAGAATTATAATGTTCTCTTATTCTTATGGAGTACTGGGTTATGCTTTAAACAACGTTCTAAATGTCTGAATTAGAAAGTCTGGAGGTTCATTTTCCAACTATAAGGAGGGCGTGGAAATTGAATAGTTTAGTATTTAACTTCATGTTTTTCACTGACTGCAGTTATCCAGATCTTTTTTCACTAAGGGGCTAGCAAGGGTGCTATGTAGATCCTAAATACCATCATAAGAAATGTGAGTATGGGGTATTTTCTTCGTCAAATGACTAAAATTTACAACTACCGATAGTTACAAATTCCATCATATGATACTTTCTATTGCATTGACAGTTGATAGACTCAACAACTTGAAAGATCAGGACCTTTTGTCTCATATTTTGGGTAAAATTGATAGTCTTCCTTTAACTTGAATTTGCTGATAGAGTTGTTTGTTTGGCTGCTTATTTTTGTTGTTGATATCTTGTCAATTTAACTTGAATTCGTAATTTATGTTTTGCTAGTTGCGATAAAGTATATTTTTTTAACATGACTGAGAAACTAATTTATTATCTGTTTGTTCATTCTCCCATAGTAGCCACATGAGGATAATCGGTTTTCCTATCTCACGACAGTCATCTGAGACAACGTGTCCTTAATGATGACTGGAAGCCTTTCTCTGATGGTCCACCAACTAACTAACTAGTAATTTCTCCTCCTCACGACTCCCTCCCTGTGCCTTTCTTGCTATATATATACCAATGTGCTGAGAGAGTAGTAATTGTATTTTTCAAGGACAAGGATATGAGACTGGATGGAAGCATCTGTTCCATGCCTAGACGCCCAGCTTTTGCTCGGGCCGTCGCAGCTCTCGCTTGCCTCTCCGTCGTACAGATTATTGGTACCACCACCAGCCTTCGAGGAAAGAAGAAGAAGAAGAAGAAAAATTCAAAGAGAAACCAAGCTGTTTCAATCATACTCTTAGTCCTTTCTTGTTAAGTAACTAGCTTTCTCTACTCTTGCTCTTTTATATATATACATACATTGCGAATGCAAAAGGGTGAATCCCCTTCTTCCTTACTCTGATAACTCGAAAAGCACTTGAATGTTCAGAATGAAGTCAGTAAATAGAATTTATGAATGGCATAAGGTTGCCACAAACCTTGAGATCTTTAAGCATATTGAGCTCTCTCATTGCCAGGTCAGTAAGATTAGCTGAGATATCTTCTAAAAATTCAAAAACCTGAAGGTTACAAAAAGAGCTGGTTATATGCTTGATTCATGACTGTTTGTCAACATAAAGACAGGTATTGACAAGTATATATAACGGTATCAACAAGTGAGAATTGTTTTTGACAGTGAGTCACTGAAGTAACGTGTATTTCAGCAAGGGTTGAAGGGGGAAACAAGCCCTTATATCATTAACATCGAGGAAGAGTCTCTCCTTGTCACTTATTTGGCACTACCTCTGTCTTACAGGAGTCTAAATGCACAGGGATGCTACAAATTGGTGAAAAATTGTAGAAATATATTAGAAGGTTGGCAATCCAAACTATTGAGCTTTGTTGGCTAAATTAGAGTTCATTAGATTTTTTTTATATCTGGTATCAGCATCTACTGTTCAGGTGTTAAAACTCCACCATTTACAGTGAGAGTTCCTTTAGAATAACTATACGCATGCTATTAGTTTGAAGGAGGTCACCAGAAGCAAGGAGGATTTGGTCTAATAAATAATGATCTCAAAAAGGCTTCCACATACAAAAGAATATGGAAATACATCAATAAAGACTCCAAATGGGCTAAATGGATGAAGAATAGGTATCAAGGCAAGAGAAGCTTCTCAGATCAAGCAGTGGATAATAATGCCTCAACTATTTGGAAGAACATGCTAAGGGGAAAAGAAGGGCATAGTGCCAGCTATTGAGAGAAGGGGTAGCAAATGGAAAGCAACCACCATTTGGTTTGGTCCATGGACGCCACATAGAAAACTTATCGATATCCTAGGTTGGAGCACTTATACTATCTATAATGAAGATTATAATGTTGATAAAATTACTGGAATGGGGAGAATGAAATCCTTGTAACATGGTGATGACTAACCAATACAAGGGCCGAATCAGTAAATTATTGTGCATAAACAAAAGGAATATTGGTATTGGAGGTGTGCAGCAAATAGGCCAGTTTACACTCAAAATCAGCACGGCAGTTGGCTAAAGAAGATTATCCTGAAGTAGATTGGTGAGCAGTTACATGGAACAAATTGCATGAAAATGATTTATTGTACTTATAGAATTATTAAAGGAAGACTAATCACTACAGATAGATTCAGAAGCTTTTTACAGAGTGTATCTTGAGTGGATCTTATGTGTAGAAAGGGAAGATACTCTCTACTCCTGTAAATATATGAATGATATTGCAAAATATGAGACAAAAGGTCCTGATCTTTCAAGTTGATAGGGTTGTTTGTTTGGCTGCTTATTTGTGACATGATGTTGCTAGTAATTTGTTGATAGAGTTGTTTGTTTGGCTGCTTATTTTTGTTATTGATATCTTGTCAATTTAACTTGAATTCGTAATTTATGTTTTGCTAGTTGTGATAAAGTATATTTTTTTAACATGACTAAGAAACTAATTTATTATCTGTTTGTTCATTCTCCCATAGTAGCCACATGAGGATAATCGGTTTTCATATCTCACGACAGTCATCTGAGACAACGTGTCCTTAATAATGACTGGAAGCCTTTCTCTGATGGTCCACCAACTAACTAACTAGTAATTTCTCCTCCTCACGACTCCCCCCTGTGCCTTTCCTGCTATATATAAACCAATGTACTGAGAGAGTAGTAATTGTATTTTTCAAGGACAAGGATATGAGACTGGATGGAAGCATCTGTTCCATGCCTAGACGCCCAGCTTTTGCTCGGGCCGTCGCAGCTCTCGCTTGCCTCTCCGTCGCACAGATTGTTGGTACCACTACCAGCCTTCGAGGAAAGAAGAAGAAGAAGAAAAATTCAAAGAGAAACCAAGCTGTTTCAATCATACTCTTAGTCCTTTCTTGGTAAGTAACTAGCTTTCTCTACTCTTGCTCTTTTATATATATACATACATTGTGAATGCAAAAGGGAGAATCCCCTTCTTCCTTACTCTGATAACTCGAAAAGCACTTGAATGTTCAGAATGAAGTCAGTAAATAGAATTTATGAATGGCATAAGGTTGCCACAAACCTTGAGATCTTTAAGCATATTGAGCTCTCTCATTGCCAGGTCAGTAAGATTAGCTGAGATATCTTCTAAAAATTCAAAAACCTGAAGGTTACAAAAAGAGCTGGTTATATGCTTGATTCATGACTGTTTGTCAACATAAAGACAGGTATTGACAAGTATATATAACGGTATCCCTTTTCATCAATATTTAGGAGAAAAAAGAATGGAGACCACATAAGACTATAAGATGATGAATTAAAGAGCAAACTAAATGAACCAACAGAACTAGGGTCAATTTGGAACCTCTTATTTTATGTAGAAAATTCGAAAGCATATGTAGATGAATGAATCTAATAGGATACAATCGAGAAGAAAATAAATCTGGTAATGATAAGACATATATTCAGCGGTTCAAGAAGTTTAAGATGAACTTCACGTTTCACTGAAGAAATGGACAAAATCAATGTTGTATTAGCTTTTGCTGGTGGGAATGATTATACAATTAAGCTAATATGAATCTAAATGAAACCAAAAGTAAACCAAACCATGTTTCATTGTGTATATGTAGAACAACTGTTGCAAAAGTCAGAGTATTATAGCTATATGAAACTGTTGGATCATCTTTATAGCCCTCATATTGTCCAAGGATAACCTCTTCAAGTGATATCGGTAGAACTGACTAAAGAACCTGATAATAGATATAAATGGTTATAGAAGATATTTGCGGCATGAAGTAGATGTAAGAGATGCAGTCAAATAGTTCAGTTCTTTTTGCTTATTATTTATATACAAAAAAAAGAACAGTTAAGATCATTCCAGAAAATGGAAGAAAAAGTGAACAAAAATATGTAGTGTTGAAGAAATGGATTTTAGAACCTTTACTTTCTCATCCCTTGCAATCTTTTTTGTGTGTGCCAAACTAGTGAGGTGGAAGCTAAAAAGAAGATTTATAATGTATCTTGCGAGCGCTACTTTGGTTTTGGATGTGAGATCGACGAGGCGACATCAAACAAGCTCGAAGGTGAACTATTTTCTTCTTTTAGTTATTCTGGTTGCTTGTTAGTCTTTTATATCTTGGAACAAGTATAAATTTTAGATTTATTTTCCTTATTTGGTGTGATTGCCTATTTCTATTTGTCCAGGCTGTGGTTGTGTCAAACTTGTCTTCTTTAGTTTACATGGTCTTTTCGATTGTTGAATAAATTCAGTATTTGACATGATTAAATTTGCATGAAGTTTTTGTACTCTTTATTGATTTATGTTTTTCCCCTTCCTTTTCTGGCTAGGCTTCCATGGCTATGGTTCCTGTTTTAACGTTCAACAGGTTCTAATTACTCATTTTCATTGCCGCTTCAGGTCTTCCTGGTGTTCTATTTGTGCTTCCAGATTCTTATGTTGATGCTGAAAACAAAGACTATGGAGGTAAGATGTTATTCTGTTTCCAGATTTTGACTGTTTCCTATCATTTGCAGTACAAGCTTACTAGAAGATTTGAACTCTTCCATTTAAACCATAAGTTATTACTACAACATAGGCTATACTCTTACAACATAGACACCATTTTCCTGTGTTCCTACAACATAGGTTATACTCTTATTCCTCTTTCTTCTTTCCCAGATTTCTTTGGTTGTATGTATGAGTGGAGGGGTGGATAGTGCCTTTTGTGTTTGGATACTTGGACCTTGGTTTCAGCTCCCTCAGCTTTGACCTTTGTCAAACTAGAAGTATATGGCTATAGCGTCCAAAGTGGCATAGTTACATTGATCTCTCATAAGGATTTTCTATTGACCAAAAGGACGGCTTACCGTAGATAAAAGTAGATAGATGGACCTACTCAACTCTAATGTATGGACTTTAATGTATCTACTCAACTCTAAAGAGCTGCTTTATTGTTGATATTCAAAAAATTATCCTTAATTGCCCGTCTGGATGATGGACTTGCATGATCGACAATGCCAATCGATCTTGTGTTTATGTGCCATATGCCCCTTATTATCTCAATCTAGTAGAAGCCTCATCTAGAGTATGGAAAAAACAAATAACGCTTAATGCCTTTTATACTCCCCACGTTTCAGGTAGAAAGAGAGCAGAAGCAACTTCAAAATGGATACAATTGTTTCAAGCAAGCAAACTAGTCAAAGTAACTAAAGAGCTAGTACAAAAATCAAAGGTGAAGGTTAATGTCATGAAAGAACTTCCAACATTCAACTCTGTTCAACTCTGTCCGGCTGTGGCTCGCCATTATCTGATTCGACGCATTACATACAGTGGTTTGACAATTTTGTTTATCTGATACTCTCACCCATATATTGCATCCCTTGTTTCGAAGAAAGTTAGAGTTTCTTGATTGCTCCCCTCACGTTGCATCTTGGCACGGAGTATTAAGGTTTACTGAAATGCCAGCAGATAGTGGATATCCTGCTTTGTTAACCATTAATGTATATCCTCTCAGGCTGAAATGCCAGCAGATAGTGGATATCCTGCTTATCTGGCCGCACGTCTAGCCTCCTTCTACGAACGTGCAGGTAAGGTGAAATGCCTGGGTAGTCCTGACCGTACTGGCAGTGTCACAATTGTTGGTGCAGTTTCTCCTCCGGGAGGTGACTTTTCAGACCCTGTAACATCTGCAACCCTTGGTATCGTTCAGGTAATGGAACTAACACTACACAGCTACTTTCAGTATGGTAATGGTGCTTTTGTTTTATACACCGCATATAATATTTCTTACTAAATTATTCTTTTACAGGTCTTTTGGGGACTAGATAAGAAGCTAGCTTAAAGAAAACATTTCCCATCAGTAAATTGGCTTATTTCCTATTCCAAATAATCAAAGGTTTGTTTTTATGCATGCACAAGAACTGCTAACAATTGCATAGAAAGCAAGTGATGAGGGGTGGTTCAAATATCATAATTTAAGCTTGTATATTTCTGTCATAGAATGAATACCTGTTCTTAAAAGTTGGCAATTGGACTTTGGAGCTGTCTGGTTCTTGTGATGTATATTGAATTCAAGTTAGAAGTTGTTTATTATGCCCCTGCCTTGATTTGTTTCATTTTACGACTACTGAATTTATCTTAGAGAAGTTTTTTTTTAGCACTTGTCATGTGACATCTTGAATATTGCTGGAAATGCCCAATTACCATTAGTGAAAATGCCCAATTACCATATACCTTCTAAGAACTAAATTTTATTGTGTTTCTTTGATAACAAATCTTCCCATGGCAAGGAAAGCATCTCTCAAATAGTTCCTTGAAAAGAGAGGATCGGTAAGGATACTCACCCTAGTTGGGTAAAATAAAACCATGTTGTCATTAATGTCACATCACTAGCATTCTATTCTTTTCATTGCCAGCATCAATGCCAAGGTACCATAGCAAGTGAAAGACTCTTCGAAGGATTCTCCTGCAAACTTGGCCAAGGTAGTGGAGAGCCAGCCATGGCTCAGGCTGAAATCGAGTATGAGCTCAGAATGAAGCTGAACAAGTCCTCACATTTTTTTTCCTATCATTTTGCTCTGTATAATTGTTATTGGACCCCCCATTTATACTAAATTGTGATCGAGACAAATATTAACATAGAACTATTGTATTTCAATGAACCTCCATCAGCGGAGATGATTTTAGAACATTGTTCATCCAATGGACTTTGACGTCTTCTTTGTTCATCATTTATCTCTACTAAAAAAATCTATTGTATGCTGGTATTAAACATGAAATGTACTGTCTAAATAAAAAAGCTTACAGTTTTAGTGGTTCACATTCTGGTAATATGAAGGAAAAACTTTTTTTTTCAAAAATAAAAGATTTTTATCACGGTTATTACCGTGACCAAGTTAAATTTAGTCACGATTTTTACCTATCCGTCACGGTTATTACCGTCACATAAATGAACTTCTCTCACGGTTATAACCGTTACCAAAACAAATATTTGTCACGGTTATAACCGTGACCAAAACAAATATTTGTCACGGTTATAATCGTTACCAAAAAAATATTTGTCACGGTTATTACCGTGACTAAATATTAACCACGCCTCACTAGTAACGGTTATTACCGTGACGAAAAATAATTGTCACGGTAATAACCGTGAGGAATCGACTATTATGGTGTAGTGGAAGTTCACCAGATTCTGCGATCATCGAATTGACAATGTTGCTTCTACAGCCTACAATCCTGCTGCTAATGGATTAGCTGAAGCTTTCAACAAAACCATTATCAAGCTCCTCAAGAAGTTTGTATCCACTAACAAGTGGAATTGGAGCGAGAAGCTTGGTGAGTGTCTTTGGGCCTACCGAACTACGGTCCGCAACCCTACAGGTTGTACACCCTTTTCTTTGGTGTATGGCTGTGAAGCAGTTCTACCCCTAGAGCTTCAAATCCCGTCCTTAAGGATCTCCATTGCCAATGAGCTCACTACAGAGAATAATGATCTTCTTCGACTTCAAGAGTTGGAAGTTCTCGACGAGAAGCGGTTAATGGCTCAACAGCATATTGAGTTATACCAAGCTCGTATCTCGAACACTTTCAACCGTAAAGTTAAAGTCAGAGCCTTTCAACAAGGAGAACTTGTTCTAACGGTCAGACGTCCTATGGCTATGACTCATATGAGCAAAGGCAAATTTGACGCAAAGTGGGAAGGGCCTTACGTTATCAACAAAGTCTTTTCAAATAGAGCCTATCAACTCTCAGAGTTAGATGGTCGAGTTGCTATGATGCCTATCAATGGCAAATTCCTCAAGAAATACTATGTATAAATGTAACAGGGATTTTATGTAAATATAATCAGACAATTCATAAATAAAGTTTGATTTTTATTTCATCATAAATGATGTTACATAATATCAAGGAAGGTCACTATCATCCTTCTCGACATTGGGACGCGGACCACTGCCGTCCTTCTCAAAGATACTGTCAGCAAAAGAGCCGAGAACCTCCTTACTGGAACCCACCAGGAACTTACAAGCAGCCATCCTTATGGCCTCCTCCTCTTCAGTCTTTCCTGGTTCAAGAAGAAAGTCCAGGATATCTCGCGGTAGTTTGGGTGCATACGAACCTTCGTCTGCCTCTGCCTGCTTTGGTTGAACTGGATTGGCCGGACGTTCTTCAACGCCCGCTTCAACCCTCGGGGCGAGTTTAGCCTTCTTGGATGCATCTTCAGACGACATTTTTATATTAAAAAGTGAAAGTGCTCATTCCTGTCAGATTTCTGTTCTATTTATAGGCAGAGAATCTTCAAACAACGAAGCGACACATTCACATGACGGTTCATCCGTTCATTCAATCCACCTAACGGTTCACCCGTTCATTCAATTCATTTGACGGTTCATCCGTTCATTATCATATGACGGTTCACCCGTTCATTATCATTTGACGGTTCATCCGTTCATTTATTATTATCCGACGGTTCGCCCGTTCATTCAATTCATCTGACGGTTCATCCGTTCATTCAATTCACCTGACGGTTCATCCGTTCATTTAATTCACCTGACGGTTCATCCGTTCATTCAATTCAACCGACGGTTCGCCTGTTCATTCAATTCATCCGACGGTCCGCCCGTTCATTCATCATCATTTGACGGTTCATCCGTTCATCATCATTTGACGGTTCATCCGTTCATCATCATCCGACGGATTAGCCGTTCATCCACACCTTTTTGACGATTCATTTTCGTTCATTCACATCAGCAACTTATCGTCTTGATTAAGTTGTCAATTGAAATAATAATATTCGACAAATTATATTCTGCCACGTCCATATAACCTCTGAGCAGATATAATAAATATAATTATTTTTTACAAAATCATCAAGAAATATATCATGTCATGTACCTCTGAATATATTTTCTATCGCTATTATTTATATCTGAATAAGATATGCAAGAAATAATAGAGCCACAACAAAATGTCTTTTATTGATCAAAATTTAAGACATTACATACATAGCATAAAGAAAGACATAAAGATACAAGATGTTCTTTCTACTGAGACGGAGGCATTATCAGATTAGCAATTTGTTGCTTCAGAACTTGTAACCGTTCTTCGTGAGAGGCCATCACTCTCCTCCTGGCCTCTTCCATCCCGGATTCTTCATTAAAAGTGGGCATGGTTACCATTCGGCGGGTGATTTCAGCATCATGAGCTGCTACATACTCGTCCCTTTCCTGAGTCAGAGCACTGAATTGTTGGATTGTAATCTGATGCTCAGTAACCTCATTTTCTAGCTCTTCTTGGAGACGAGCAATATCTGCTCTCAGCTCAACAATTCTTTTCTCTTTTCTCTCAGCAGTCGAAGTCACTGATTCCAACTTGGATTTATATTCAGCAGATTTCGTAGAGTAGGCATCCAAGAGGTTCTGGAGATTTACTCTTTCATTGTCAGCTGCCTGAGCCATTTGTTCAAATTCTGCCTGAACTAAGGGTTCTACTTCCCCCTTGTTGAGCTCTTTATAGTTCTTTATGGAAGTTTCCAGCTCATTCAATATATGGTCAAGGAAAGTGGCCTGAGCCTCGTCACCTTGCTCCCGGATGGCCTTCACCAAGAAAGATGTCGGCCCTCTAACCATGTAAAAATCAGCGTCTTCTTTGTCCATCATTCTATTGATCAGAGGCCCCAAGGATTCGAAGAAGCATTTGGTGAATGATTGGATGACAAGTTGATTAATCGCCAGAGCACCAGGAGTTGCAGCTACTCCTATTGATGACGAGGCAGCAGGATGTTCAATTTCTCGTATCTGAACAGCAGGCTCTTTGAATAAGGGAACCAAAGTGGAGCTGGTTGCTCCTCCTGTTTGTTCCTCTGTAAAATTAAATATTGTCACTTTGCTTGTCATTTGCTATTGTCCAAGAGAATCAAAAGTGAAAACAGTCTTACCATGGTTGGATCCAGCAATGAGCCTATCATCTGCAGGAATAGACTCTAGCTGAGCAGAAATAGCCCCAGACATTACTGCCTGACTACTTCCTGCTTCAGAGCCACAGGATAAATGACGACTGCCACTAGCAATCGTAGGCACAAGCACTATGTCCGTGCACGTTGGAGGTGCCGGAGAGGTCTCGAGATCTGTAGGGAATACAAATAAAGATGTCAGCTATCAATCTATTTAAAAGAAGATTGCTAATTTCATTCTATACCTTGAGGATCAACGGCAGGAGTTTCCTCCAGGGCCGCTCCTTCATCTGTTACCCTCTCTAGAGATGCCTCTACCTCAATATCCTTTTCTGGATCTAAGGTATCATCGGCAACATTAGGAGACATATGCTCTTCATCATCCCTTTCGGGATCTTGTATATCTTCATCAATATCCTCAGATGAAGAGCTCTCCTCATTTTCATCTTCCACCGGTGCATTCCCACTGGCAGTTGCAGCATTTTGATTAACATAATCCTCCAGCGGGCCGAAGTCGCAATCCTCTAAAGCTGCAATCACTTGACGATCCTCCTCATCGCGGAGTGTCCTAGGTGTAAGAGGAAGTTGAGTCGTCTCTGCAGCAGGTGAAGGAGATCGTGCAACATCATGCTCTTCCTCCACGATATTATCTCTGGGCTCTTCGGCCTCATTTCTCGGATCAAGTTCTCTTCTATGCTCAATCTCCTCCCTATGTTCTGGACTGGGAGTTTTATTCCCTGACTCAGAAACAGGAGTGGGAGATGACATAGTGAGTCCCGCCGCAGCATCCACTACTCTTGAAGACAAGAGTTATCAATGAGGGGAAACGGTTCTTTTTCTGCGGACCAGCTTCTTCTTTCTTTTCAGAGGCCTCTCAGGGCTCTCTATGTTTACTGTCTCGACTTGTTTTTGAACAGAGGTCGGTATGGCAGCTTCTTCCTGCTGGATTGTCTCGACCAGCTGCCGAGATTGAGATCTGGTAGTAATCTTTTCTGAAGAATGATCCAAGATCAGTTTCTTCTTCACAGCTGGGACAGAAGGCTCCTCTCTCCTTCTCTTCTTGGCCGGAGATTTAGCAACCTTCAAAGAAACACGCATTGGCACGTTAATCTCTTCAGGGAACATAACGTCCCTCGAAACTTCTAAGGGTGCATCCACTGGCTCGTGCGCCTCATCATTTCCTGGAAGTGACATGATGACTCCTCCCTTCTTCAATCTCGTTGTAGATGCGAAGCTATCCGCAAGATTGAAGTTCTCGGCAAAAGTGTTCGATGATGTATAAAACACCGAATATGTGAACAGCATACGAGGGCCATGAGTACTGTTCACCGGCATCGAGAACGTTGCTTTTGTATCTCGAGCATTATAGTAAGCCCAAGCTCGGGCTCCATCTATCAAGAAACCTTTTTCTTGTAGACATGAGATGGCATTACCTACGTGGAATTGGTCATATCCAAACTGCCGAACAAACCGGCTGGGAAGATTTGGCTCCAAGTAGCATTCTTCTTCAAACCGATATACCAAGTGGGATGGTCGAATTGTCTTCAACCAATTAAAAGCTGTACGGCTCAAAGGTTGCATCTTTGAGTCAATCATGTTGGTCGACATCTGTTCATATCCGGCGGGAGGACGAGTGCAATAGAAGTTCCATCCTTTGCCAAGGTTCAAAGCATATTTGCAATCTCTCAAGGAAGTATATTTCCACTTACCTTGGGAAAATCTCCGCAAAAAGCTGCCACTGACTGGTCCCATGTTGGGGTCCATCAAAGTAGGATGGTGTAGAAGCAACCATCCGAACAGATAAGTATACGGCAATTCTAGCCGAGGAAACTCTTTCTCGCCCTTAGCTTTCAGCATCAATTCGACGTACAGGCGGAGACTGGCGTTCATTCTACAAGTCATCGCCGATAAGAGATCCATCTTGTAGCCGAAGACTAATCGAACGGCAGCAAAAAGAACACCGCGATGGAAGCAGTCTACGGCACTTGATCCGGGGACGACGAATCGACGAAGCCAATACGTCAGAAATCCTGCTAATTGGGCTTCTTTTGACATAAATCGATATCCCACTCTCATATAACTCTCGAGAAGGTCTCCTTTCTTTAGAGGAGGACATTGATGATCGTCCTTGATCTTGACATCCAAGTCCCCACTTTCCTCCATCAACTTCACCACCTCAGTGCTGCTCAGTGGCTTGAAGAAGTCGGGATTGCAGTTATCATGTTCCTTGGTCTTCTTTTCTTTAATATGGTTGAGGAACAGATAAGGCAACCATTTGGATGAATAGCAGGTACCAGATGTACCACTTTGGTAAAACAGAGAGCAAATTTTATAATGACACAACAGCTCTTCGAAGACTGCTACCATGGCTGCGTTCTCTTTTCGAAGTTTGTCCAACTCATCATTAGTTGGGACAAATTCCTCATACGGGGAATCCCCCATCGGCAGGTAAGAGATGTACTGCATCTCGTGAAGTGCAAACCCGATCTCTCCGCAGGGAGTCATAAAAGTCCCTGTCCTGTAGTTGTATCTCTCTGCTAGAGCCAGGAATAGATGCGAATTGGGGGCGAAACCGTAAACAGTGGCATGCACGGCTTGATACAAGTTAATCTGCTGAAGTTTGTCTTCAAACTTAGTCAAAATCCAGTTTGCTATACAATTCCATCTCTTAAAGTCTGGGTTCACCAGTCCAGTTAATCTGAGGTCTTGATCTGGATACCTCCCTTTGACCTTCGCGAACTCATTCGCGAATATTGGAGTTCTCACGGGCAATAACAAAGAAGAATTCTCCGGCGGAATACAACCGGGCTTTAAACCTCTGAGCAAGACACTGTATCGTTCCGAAGAACTGTAGAACATGTCTTTCTTGTTAGGCCCATTCTTCACATAAATCTTTCCTGGACAGGCATCCTGAAAAGGTATGAGATTCCATTCCATTTTCCTCGGATAGCTTGCATGAGCATATCGAGATAAGGGGAGACAGCGGGAGACATCTGGTATCGAGATTGTCTTGTCTTTCTGTTGGAAAATCAGTTCTTCCATCCGTGGCCTCGGCTGAGAGCTCTTCTCAAAAGCCTCACCAAACAGAAATAGGGGCTTCTTGTGAATCATGGCATCTGCCGACTCCAAAGGTTGCCCATTCATCAGACATAATAAGGTTTCATTATCTTGGGTTACCAAGATAGCTTGGCGGGAAGCTGGCAGATCATACTGTGGAAAGTGCATATAAGACAGGTCCTCTTTGAATTCCGATTCTGAAAGAGTCCCTACAAAGTTCTCATATCCCGGATCTTCTTTGGTATTAACTGCATCAAACAGAGAAAACAAAAATTCAGCACAAGAAAAAATCAAGGATGCTACCATTAGACTGCGCAACCATCAGACTGCACAACCATCAGATTGCGCAACCATTAGATTGCGCAACAAATAGTCTGTGCCAGCATCAGATTGCGCTGGTAGTCTCACGCAAATCAGCAAATTGTGCTGACTTTTGCCAGCACAGTTCAACTGATTGCGCAAGAAGTTATTCTTCATAAAAATGAAGAATAAACTGTTTCGTGCAAACTAGAACCCTAAAAAAGGTGGCGCAGTATGATCACATCTCTAAAAAGAGATGGATTCTGAAAATCAGTAAAGTCAAAAAAACCTAAAAAGGGTTTTTCGATTGGGTCATCTACCTAGCAACGCGGGATACGCAGTCTCGTGGCGAGAAGGACGTCGCGCAACCCTAGCCGAAGGCTCGACGGGGGCCTTGCCCGTGTCGGCGGCGGAGGATCGCTTTGGTGCCATGAGATCGTCGAGGAAAGAAAGTTGAAGTCGGATGAGCTCAAGGATTTCTCTCTCTTGAAAGCAAAGTAAAGAATGAAATGAATATCGAAGAGAACTATTTATAGTTTTTCAAGGAGTAACGGCTGCCTCAGACTGTGCCGAAAAAGTCGGACTGATCCATCCGATTGCGCAGACAGCTCAGTACATGTGCAACTTGATTAAAATTCAAAATTCAAAGTATTTCGAAATTTTGAATAAGTTCAACTTTCGAAAACTTTGAAGGGGGTCTTGTAGGTCCTAAAAAATCAAGTTGCACACATCAACAAAGTCATGAAGATCGAGAAATGCATCTTTCAAATGAACTGCGCAGATATCAAATTGCGTATCCTTCAGATTGCGCACACTAGACTGGGCACACTCTCAAGCGCGCAGGCTGACGTGGCAATATCATCATTACCTGACACAACCAAATCTTCTGACAGCTGACAGCACGAAGAATGAGGCGACTATTTATTTATTGTACAGCACGGCGCTCGAGGACAGCTGGCAGCGCAATCGGCCAACCACTCTGTTGCGCAATCCATTCTTGCGCAATCTAAAGTCAGCGCAACTCATGTTGCGCATTCCATCAATATAACTGATAAAGTACAC
This sequence comes from Iris pallida, assembly GCA_029216955.1. Taxonomy (NCBI): domain Eukaryota; kingdom Viridiplantae; phylum Streptophyta; class Magnoliopsida; order Asparagales; family Iridaceae; genus Iris; species Iris pallida. Next base: position 7,018,234 of record JANAVB010006394.1, read on the forward strand.
GTGGCACTCATGCCATCAATTGCTCATTACGTGGCAACTGTCTATGCACGATCATACGTATTTCAATCAAATGATGCCATGTGTCCAAGACAGTTGGACCACGATCCAACAACTGCCTGCGCAGTCTACTGTTGTGCAATCCAATTCATGCGCAATCTATCATACGCAGTCCAGAATAACTAAAAGTTAGTTATTTCCAGAACTCTATAAATAGAGTTTCAAGTCTTCATTCAGGTAGGGGTACAACTCGGGCGGGCTAAACCCGAACCCGATCGGGTAAACCCGTTAATGGGTTGGGTTCGGGTTGAAGATATTCGGGTTCGGGCTTGGGCTCGGGTTAAAATATTTGAACCCGATCAAAAATCGGGTTGGGCTTGGGTTCATGTGTTGGATAACCCGAAGAACCCGAAATCCGACATACATATAATTTTTATATATATTGTTTCATACTACTTAAATAAAAAGTTTAAACTATAATTTTTTTCACCCTAACTCTTCAATTCCTTGTCCTAAATCTCATTTCAGTTTTATTTTGTAATGATTGAGGCTTGATTGCTATTTGATTATGCATTTAATATTACTCTTGTTTAAAATTATTTCAAATATCATATTAGAGTCCGATAAACCCGATGGACCCGACCCAACCCGAGTCCAACCCGATCCTTCGGGCTTGGTCTTAGGCTTCATATGTTGAACCCGAAGTCGGGTCGGGCTTGGGCTTGGGCTAGGCTTATGATCTATCGGGTTGGGCTCGGGTTGACCTCAAACCCGACCCAACCCGCCCGAGTTGCACCCCTACATTCAGGGGGACCAGACTTTAAAGTTCAGAAATATCAGAGAGTCCAGGAGTTCTTGCCCAAGTGCTGCTGCATTCTTCCGAGGCTTTTGCCTTCAATTCCAGAGTTGTCTTCAACTTCAGAGGCTGTCGTCTTCAAAGTTCACATCGTCCAAGGGATAAAGCAATCGTCATCTAGATTGGATTCCTAAAGTTGTACCTTTCACAGAATTCTTGTAATCTTGACTAAGTTTGTATCAATAAAGTTTCATTTGAAAGATGCGCAGTCTAGTGTACGCAGTCTAGTGTGCGCAATCTAGTGTGCACAATCTGAAGGATGTGTGCGCAGTCTAGTGTGCGCAATCTGAAGGATGTGCAATCTGATGTCTGCGCAGTTCATTTGAAAGATGCATTTCTCGATCTTTATGACTTTGTTGATGTATGCAACTTGATTTTTTAGGACCTACAAAAATCTCGTATTTTATCAATAATAGTGTCTTTCAATTATTCTAGTCTTCCACATTGGAATGTCATGTATATATTAGATAACGCTCTACGGTCGTTACAAACATAAATAACGACCGTCAATCATGTAAATCGAGTAGTCCCATCCCAAGGAGTCTGTTTTATAGTCCCACCGAAGAATCGGGACGAAGAACCCATCATCTTCGGCAAAGTCGAGCGTCATCAAGACCTTCCGTCACTCGAACCGGAACCAGATATCGGAAGAATACAAGTCTATCGATACACGGACAAGGCAAAGTACCTCATCTAAAAGATGGGTTACGATCTGAAAAGCAACAAGGGCCTGAACTATGGTAAGGGTCGACGTCTTCCTCTCCGGCTTCCAACACCCAAAGGAAAGACGCAGGACTACTATCATCGTACTCGACGGGGGGTGGGCTATGTCACGCCGCCGGCAACTCCAGAGAGTTCGGAGGCAATAGAAGTGGAACACTCTCATTCATCCGAAGCATCAACTTGGGATTCCGATACTAGTATCGGCTGAGTCTTCAGGAAGGTGCTATCAGTCAACATGACATCTGCACAATCTCAAGAGGATGAAGGCGATGACCAAACGCCAGAATTCTTTGAGGAAGAACCTTGGGCTCAACGCCTAGGAGCGCAGTGGGAGTCTCGTTTTGAATTACGCGAACCCCCTACTGAAGGCGAGGTCGAACAGATCGACCTTGGGGATGGATCCCCTTCCAAACCCATCTTTATCAGCAAGAGTCTAAAAGAAACAGACCGAGAGTCTCTAGTCCAACTGGCCAAAGAATATATTGACTTCTTCGCCTGGAGCTACGAAGACATGTCGGGACTTGATCCCCAGATCGCGATGCATAGACTTAACATCTTACATGATGTTAAGCCTGTAAAGCAACAACAACGCCATTTTTGTCCTGACATCATGAACGCTATTGATCAAGAGGTGGACAAACTCTTGACCAGCGGGTTCATCCGTGAAGAGCAGCATCCGGATTGGGTAGCCAATGTCGTTCCTGTCACCAAGAAGAATGGAAAGATACGAGTCTGCATCGACTTTAGGGATCTCAATACTGCTTGCCCGAAAGACGAATTCCCGCTTCCAATCACTGACGTGATGATTGACAATACATGTGGCTTCGAACGCATGTCTTTCATGGACGGGTACTCGGGCTACAACCAGATCAAAATGTTCCCTGATGACGCAAAACACACGTTATTCAGGACATCGAAGGAGGTTTTATGTTACACAGTGATGCCCCTTGGCTTGAAGAACGCTGGTGCTACATACCAATGAGCTATGAGTACCATCTTCCGTCAACACCTACGCAAAATAGTTGAATGCTATGTTGATGATATCGCCGTCAAGAGCCGTCTCAAGGGTGATCACTTACAAGACCTAAGGACAGTCTTCGACCTTATGCGGGCGCATCATCTCAAGAAGAACCCCGCTAAATCCTTCCTTGGGGTTTCTAGCAAAAATTTCTTGGGCTTCATCATCACGGCGAAAGGCATTCATGTCGACCCCGAGAAGACCAAAGCCATCCTTGACATGGACCCTCCGAAGAACCTCCGAGAACTTCGAGGCCTTCAAGGGCGTCTTGCATACATCCGAAGGTTTATAGCAAACCTTTCCAGAAAATGTCAACCCTACACCCAGCTCATGAAGAACGGAGTCTCCTATGTCTGGACAGAAGAATGCCAGAAAGCTTTCGATGACATCAAAGCTTACCTGACGAGCCCTCCAGTCCTGGTGGCACCCGTCGCAGGCAAACTATTTCTCCTCTACGTCCGTGCCATGGGTCATTCCTTCGGTGCTTTGTCGGCTCAGAACAACGATGCAGGCTATGAGCAAGCTATCTACTACCTTAGTAGGATAATGATCGGTGCTGAACACCGGCACAACTCCGTCGAAAAGGAATGTTTGGCCTTGGTGTTCGCCATCCATAAGACTCGCCATTACGTTTCGGGCCAGACAATTCATGTCATCTCCCGAGTCAATCCACTCAGGGTTCTCATGACGAAGTCGGGATCATTAAACTCCCGACTAGCTATATGGGCAATCCTGTTGACGCCGTACAATATGGTGTTCGTTCCACAAAAAGCCGTCAAGGGTCAAGCTCTGGCCGACTTTTTAGCCGCGCACCCTATCCCAGAGTCCTCCAGACTCTACGAAGACATCCCGGATGAGGTCCAAGAATCAAACGTCTCCGAAGAAAGCTTCGTCTGGCAGATATTTTTCGATGGCGCTTCAAGAACATGCCCCAAAGGCCAAATCATCGTCGGAGTGGGGGTAGTCTTAGTCTCCCCCGATCAGCTGGTCATCCAGCGTGCTTACTCCCTTTCGAAGCCGTGCTCCAACAATGTTGCCGAGTACAACGCTCTCATCATGGGACTCCAGCTGGCACAACAGCTGGGGATGGATCGTCTGGAAGCTTACGGCGACTCAAAACTTGTCGTTAATCAAATCCGAGGGCAGTACGAAGTTCGCCATGAAGATCTGGTTCCTTACCATGAAGCTGTATTGAATATTATTTCAACCTTCATCAAGTTCTTCAAAGAACACGTACCTCGGTTATAAAACCTGGAGGCTGACGCTCTGGCTGGTCTCGCAGCTTCATTAGCAGCACCCCTCGGGACTCAACACTACGTTACGGTAGTTGGTCGAGACTTGGTCTGTCATAAAAACAACCTACGCTCACAGATGGCCCATGCCATAACAACAAGTACCAGTGTTAATGTCTGAGACTGGAGGTTCCCATTCATCGACTTCGCTGTCTATAGAATTCTCCCAGAAGACCCGAAAGAAGTCGTCTCGGTCAGAAGGTGTTCCCTTCGATTTTATTATGATACAGCTACTAAAATGTTGTACCGACGTTCCTACGATGGACTTCTCCTTCGATGTCTATCCAACGAAGAAGCAGCCGAAGCCCTTCGAGAAGCGCATGACGGAACTTGCGGGGCTCACCAACCTGGACCTAAGTTGCAGGATCGACTGCGATGCATGGATTACTACTGGCCAACCATGGCGGCCGACACTGTCGACTATGCCAAAAAGTGCCATGCTTGCCAACTTCACACCGACTTTATCCATACACCATCAGAACCACTACATCCTACGGTCTCCTCCTAGCCCTTTGAAGCCTGGGGCATAGACATTGTGGGACCTATCACCCCTCCTTCATCAAGGGGACACCGCTTCATCCTAGCCATCACCGACTACTTCTCCAAATAGGCAGAAGCAGTTCCACTGGCGAAAGTAAAAAGCTCTAGGGTGATCAGCTTCATCAAGCATCATGTCATCTACCGTTTTGGGGTACCCCGTAGGATTATCCATGACAACGGTCCACAGTTCATCAGCCATATTTTCAGCAGATTCTGTGACAAGAATCGTATTCAGAATGTGGCATCAACTGCCTACAATCCGACAGCAAACGGATTGGTCGAGGCTTTTAACAAGACTATCGTCGGGCTACTCAAAAAGGTCGTGTCATCCAACAAACACGACTGGGACAAAAATCTCGGCGAATGCCTTTGGGCCTACCGTACAACGGTACAGACTCCGACGGGCAACACTCCATTCTCCCTAGTCTACGGGAGCGAAGCGGTACTGCCTCTTGAGATCCAGATACCCTCACTCCGTGTAGCAATCACAAATCAATTGACAGAAGAAGACAATCAGCGTTGTCGTCTGCGAGAATTGGAAGCACTTGACGAAAAATGCCTCCTAGCTCAGCAGCGCATTGAACTCTATCAAGCCCGTATATCACAGGATTTCAACAAAAAGGTCAAGTAGAGGACTTTCCAAGTAGGCAACCTGGTCCTGGCAGTCAGGAGGCCGATGGTGTTGACTCACAAAATACCAGGAAAGTTCGAGCCCAAGTGGGAGGGACCTTTCATCATAGAGACGGTATACTCAAACGGTGCTTACCGCCTCGCCCGACCAAACGGAGACTTGTTCATGATGCCCATCAACGGTAAGTTCCTAAAGAAGTACTACTCTTGACATCTTTCATATATGTACTGCCATCTCTACCTAGCAAGGGAATCAGTGGACCTGATCATCAGAGCTCACATACACCTCTCTTCCACAAAATCTTATGCTTTCAGAACCCAGTTGTTCCATGGAATTCTATCTCCAGTAGAAGAACAACCATATCCACATCACCTCTGAGTTGCTCCTCTACGCCCTACAAAGCGGAAACTTACACTCTGTAGGATTGTGCTACTTATCATGTTTACCACGTCCAAATTACCTCTGAGTAAACATCCTGTACAGACAACTCCTGCGTTGTCGTACATCGATCGCAGAACTTCTATGTCCATATTACCTCTGAGTAGTTCCATGTATCCCCTCCAGAGTCACTCCTACCACGTCCACAACACCTCTGAGTAGGAAGATTCTATCATTTGAACCCCATATTTGCCACGTCCACATTACCTCTAAGCAAATATGTCGGTCCTCTCAAACTTATTATCTGTACCTAACAACCAAGGTGCACAAAAGATAATAGGTCCACACAAATTACTAGTTCATGACAGTAAAAGATGAACACACCAATTCTTTATTTTTTTATCTAAAAAAGTAAAGGATTACATCTCCAGCAAAGAACAAAAAAAAGAAGAGACTACAATCCGTAAGCATCACTGGGATTGGCGGAAAGCTCTTCAATCCGATGCTTCAAGTTTTCAGCCCGAGTCTCTACAGTTGCCAAGACTCGACGTTCAGCTTCTTGACGTATCACCTCCACAGCCTCGGGAGCAGTATCACTCTCATACTTGGCGTCCAACTCTTGCTGTTCGTGAGTCAGAGAAAGAATCTGGCGAATAATGGCTGCTTCTTCCTCCTTGGATGCTACATGCTTAGCCTGGGCTCGCTCAGCATCTAGCAAAAGTCGGGCACTCTGGTCTTCAAGGAGGCAAATCCTGGCAGTAACCTCCGCTATACTCGTCTCCAACGAGGCCCGCAGCTCCACCTTCTCTTGCGTGGACTGAGATAGTCTCTCTGCTGCAGCCTCAACTGCGGCCACCCCCGCGGTCCCAGACGGCCATTGTGGCCTGATAAGACGACTCGACCTCGGCTATCAATTTCTCCTGTTCTGCTTCTATCAGAGCGGAAAAGTCATTCTGCCGAATACTCTGCAGTTCAGAAAGATGCTGGTCGAGCTCAGCCACCGACTCCTCCAGAATCTCAGCCATATGATCGTGGCCACGGTACGAACGTATCAAACCAATGGAAGGGAACGCCATGGCTTTTGTCGTCGCGAAACTTTCGTTCGCATTCAGCACTGTCGATACTCCTTTTTGCAGCATCTTGTACACTGCCTCGACAATAAACTGCACATACTCATCTGCATCAGCCAACACTTGAGGCATTATAACAGGAGTAGTAGGAGCAGCGGTGATGGACGACAGACCTGAAGAAGATCCACCGACTTCAATTCGCGAGGCTGAAACCTCGATATTAGCTGATTCTCCCTCCACGGGGACTTGAACTTCGTCGTTCGCCCGAGGAGCCAAGGGAGCAGAAGGAGCCGAGTGGGGCATCGAAATCGTCCCCCAAGTAGAAGGAGCGATATAGGGTTCTCTCACTAGCAAACCCTTACCCTTTTCGATCCCGGAGGGACCACCGACGTCTGGAGTTGTCTCCTCTGTCTCCAAAGCATCACCGGTAGCCAGTACAGGACCTTCTCCCTCTGGCAAGGCAGTAGTATCAGCACCCGTTTCTTGATTCAGGGTTTTCCCTGGAGTGAGGCTCGGCAGATGAGTCTCGCCTCCGTCATCAAATCCCTCCGCGGAAACGGAGTCTGTCAGTACCTCCTAGTCGACAGCCAACTCGACTTCCACTGCTCGGACTGGGGTAGGGCTCGGCAACTGTGTAGCCGACTGTCCTTCATCATGACGAGGAGGGAAATCAACCCTCTCCTCTGGTACAACCATGCCTGTTACCACAACTACAAGATCACGGATCTCTGGAGGAACATCATCCGAAGATGACGAACTCCATTCATCTTCCTCGTCCGGAAGCATCGCTTCCGCTGGGACCTCGATACCAGAGGCCCCCATGGCAGCATGTACGATCCCGAGAACAGCTTCAGCTTCCCTCCCAACATAATCTGGAGATACTAAAATCTTTGTATAAGCGACATCGTCAGGGTTCTCCTCTACGGGAGACGCTACAATCAACGGAATACGCTCGTCAGATGCGCCCGCCATCTTTGTGTTGGCCCATTCCATGGTCACACCCGATTTCGATAATCAACATACACTTAAGTCAATACACAAAATATAGAAAATGCTGCTAATCATTTCAGGTACATGAAATCAAATTCAACGGACGATGTACTGCATCAAACAAAGCGTCAACATCATCAAATCTTCAGAAGACTCATTTTTCATTTTATTCTGTATTTTATATTTTATTGAGTCTAGGAATTATTGTGTAAAATTAGTTTTGGTAATACTGGCTTAGGGTTAAAACTGTCCACATTCCAAAAGCCTACCTATTCGTATTTTCATTTACAAAATATTTTCAAAAACATATTTTGAAAATAGCCTTTACAAATGATTTTACAAATAACCAAAAACATATCTTGGAAACTGTTTTTACAAATGATTTTTCAAATATCTCCTGACATAACTCGTAACCGAGTTCGGCCCGAGTTCGGTCCGAACTCTGACCGAGTTCGGTCAAAAATGTTTCAAACTTCTGTTGCCTCCAAATCAGCGAGCAACGTCTCTTTGCGAGATATTTGCACCCGAACTCTGCCCGAGTTCGGTTAGAGAAAACACCTATAAATAGAGAAGAACTTTTCATTTCAATTCACTCATTCATTCTTCATTCTCTCTTCTCTACTACTCAAGTGTTTTTAAACGATCTAAGATTTTCAAATCATACCTATACATCTCTTAGCCAAAAGCCATTACTATCAGAGTTGATTTAGAGTCTTTTGGTATTCCAAGAGTTGTAAAGAGGTCGTTCAAGTTCAACAACTTTTCTTGTTGTGGAGCTGGTCGTGCGCTCGTCACCAAGCACGGTGTTGTGAAGCTGGTCGTGCGCTTGTCACCAAGCACGGTGTTGTAAGAGACTGCAAGCTCTCAGTTAAAGCTTGTGCCATAGTGGATTAACATCGAGCAAGAGTACTCGAGACTGGATTAGTCCTCTCAGAAGGATACCAGTATACATCGCTGTGTCATTGAGTTTGAATTCTCTATCTTTATTTACTGTCTCTTATATCACTGCCATAGTTTAATTTTTAATTGGTGATTATTTTCCGTTGCACACACACACTCTATTCACCCCCCCTCTAGAGGTGCTCAACGGTCCTACAATTGGTATCAGAGCAGGTTATATTCTTATATAACATACCTTAGAGAGTATATATATATGGCAGCCGTGAAATCTATATTCAACGGTGAAGGACAATCCACAAATAGACCTCCCCTATTTGATGGAACAAATTATACCTATTGGAAAACACGAATGACTTTCTTTCTAAAATCTCTTGACTTTGATCTTTGGTCAATAGTCATTGATGGTTATAAGAAACCACCACCCACAGTGGTTGAAGGTATTCTTATGGAAAAGCCGCATGACAAGTACACCGATGCTGAAAAAGCAAAGGCTAGTCTTGATGCTCGAGCCATCAATGCACTATTCTGTACAATTGACAAAACGGAGTTCAACAGAGTTTCAACCTGTAAGACGTCTCACGAAATTTGGAAACTTCTTGAGGTAACTCATGAAGGTACTTCCCAAGTGAAGGAATCCAAAATTAGTAGACTAACACAGGAGTATGAATCTTTTAAGATGAAATCCGGTGAGTCAATTACACAGATGTTTACTCGTTTCTTTGATATAACTAATCCTTTGCAATCTCTTGGTAAGGATTACAGTAATCATGAGAAGATCAGAAAAGTGCTGCGGGCTCTAACAAAGAACTGGAATCCAAAAGCTACAATAATTATTGAAGGAAACGATCTCACCACTATGTCCTTGGAAACTTTGATGGGCAAGCTCATGACCCATGAACTTGATTTGCAAGAGTTTGAGAAAGCAACACCAAAGGAGAAATCTATTGCCTTCAAAGCCCAAGCAAGAAAATCAACATACAATGACTCCGATGAAGAATCATTAAGTGGTGATGAACAAGCCCTACTTGTGAAGAACTTCAGGAAGTACCTAAAGTTTACAAGCAGAAAGAAGAAAGATATCCAAGAAAGCAATGAAGATGAAACCATATGCTTTGGATGTAAGAAGTCAGGGCACATGAAGAAGGACTGTCCAACCACCAAGAAGAGCAGTCCATATGACAGATCAAGATCAAGCAGAAAAGCAACAACCGGTCGAAAGTATGCTAACACAAGCATCTGGTATGAAAGTGATGCCAGTGATTCTGAAGAAGAGGATAGACCCTGCGGCAATACAAATGTCTGTCTTATGGCATTTGATAAGGTATCGTCAAACCCTCTATATGATGAATTTACTTTCGATGAGTTAGAAAATGCCTTTAGCGATTTACTTGAAGAACACAAAAATGTGCTTGACAAGTATAAGCAATCTCGAAAAGAGATTAAGGCATACACAACCGAGTTAGCTAGACTGTCCAATCTTATTGAAGATATTAAAGAGACGTCTACTACCAGTAACACGGAAGAGATAGCCAAACTCAAGGTAGACTATCATGAGGCTATCCTCAATATTGAAAAGAAAGAAAGAGATTATGTTCAAATACAAAAGCTGTATGACACAGAGAAGAAGATGCACTTAGTAACAGAACAGAGACTCTCAGTTATGACTGCTAAATATTAAGAGTCTATTGCGATTTCTAAAAAGTTAGAAATCAAGTTAGGCAAACAGGAAATGCCTGTGACAGCCTAATTTTAGTCCTAATGCAAAGCATACACCTAAGAGGACTAAAAACAAGAAAGCACAGAAGAAACACGAATATCATCATGCTTTCACTTATAGGTTCTCCAAGAAACCAAACAAGCATGTAAACACAGTTTCAACCACATCTGGTTCTAAACTGACTTGCACTTATTGTGGTACGCACGGACACATATCACAGTATTGTTTAGCAAGAAAGCTTGTTGACAATCACACTTTAGTCTGGAGACCTAAAGCTAATCAGTATGGACCCTTCAGAAAATGGGTACCAAAGGATTCATCTACTTGTTTTGTAGGTGGACCCTCAACCCTCTCATGCTAGAAGCAAATGGATCCTCGATAGCGGATGTTCGCGACACATGACTGGTGATGCATCTTTATTCGCTACGCTATCGATGAAGAAAGAAGGATACGTCTCCTTCGAAAATAACTTGAGAGGTGATATAATAGGTAATGGTACTGTAGGTATTTCTCTTTATCCAATAATAAAGGATGTTTGTCTAGTAACTGAATTGAAACATAACCTATTGAGCATAAGTCATTTGGCAGATAATGGTTATGGCATCAATTTTGTGAAAGATAAATGTACCATATATGATATGTCATCTGGTGATCCCGTATATAAAGGGATTAGAGAAGACAACATTTATGTTTTTTTTTTGGAGAATACTAATAATGCAGGAAGGTGCCTAGTAGCCAATCAAGATGAAAGCTGACTATGGCACATGAGACTAGGACATGCAAATATGGATACTATCTCACGTCTAAATACTAAGAAGTTGGTAAGAGGACTCCCTGAAATTCCATTCAAGAGAGATATGGTATGTGCTGACTGTGAAAAGAACAAAGCACATAGGTCTACTTTTAAATCCATCAACGCTGTAAGTACTTCGAGACCTTTGCAGTTAATTCATATGGATTTATTTGGTCCTAGTAGAGTCGCTAGTCTTGGCGGTAAGCTCTACGCTTTTGTTATTGTTGATGATTTCTCTCGATTTACTTGGGTTTATTTCTTATCAAACAAAAGTGATGCAATTTTTGAATTTTAGATATTTTGCAAAAAGGTACAAAACAAAAAAGGCTTCATGATTACTCGTATCCAAAGTGATCATGGTGGCGAATTCGAAAATTCTGATTTCAAAAAGTTTTGTGATAATAGTGGATATTACCACGAATTTTCTTGTCCTAGAACTCCCCAACAGAATGGTATTGTGGAGCGGAAGAATCGTACTCTAAGCGAAATGGCTAGAGTCATGCTGAATCAGTATAATCTTCCTAAATATTTTTGGGCAGAAGCTGTTAGTACAGCCTGTCATGTTTTAAATAGGGTGTTAATTCGACCAATCTCGAAGAAAACACCATATAAGCTTTGGTTTGGAAGAATTCCAAACATTTCTTATTTCAAAGTTTTTGGTTGTCGCTGTTTTATCCTAAACACCAAGGATAACTTGGGAAAGTTTGACTCCAAAGCAGATGACGGGATATTTCTCGGATATGCTGCTAAGAGTAAGGGATATAGAATTTTCAATAAAAAATCTATGATTGTTGAAGAGAGTATTAATGTTACCTTTGATGAGTTACATAGTCACAGATCTAGCGACAGTGATGATGAAGATACACATACAAAGACTAAGAAGAGTTCTGAGAAAGATCTGACCCAAGAGGCAAGGACTGATAAAAGTTCTGAAGATGCAGGAACTGAGAAGAGCCTTGTGAAAGGTATGGCACAAAGATTTGAATCATTGAGATTCAAGCCAGATCATCCAGAAACTCTCATTATAGGTGATGTATCCAAAGGTGTAAGTACACGTTCATCTCTTAAAGATTCTGATATAGCAGCAAATGTAGCATTTATTTCACAAATAGAACCTAAGAATGTAGATGATGCTTTTACTGATGAGTTTTGGATTTCTGCCATGCAAGAGGAACTTAATCAATTTGAGAGAAACCAAGTTTGTGAACTCGTTCCTAAACCTATTGGTCAATCGATAATTGGTACCAAATAGGTGTTCCGAAATAAACTCAGTGAAGATGGACAAGTTCTACGCAACAAAGCACGTCTAGTGGCACAAGGTTATAATCAAGAAGAAGGAATTGATTATGATGAGACCTATGCTCCTGTTGCTAGACTAGAAGCCATCCGCATATTTTGTGCATTTGTATGCTTTAATGATTTTAAACCTTTTCAAATGGACGTGAAAAGCGCATTTTTAAATAGATTTTTGAAAGAAGAGGTTTTTGTGAAACAACCCCCTGGTTTTAAAGATTTTCAAAAACCTGATCACGTCTTCAAGCTAAAGAAAGCAATTTATGGACTCAAACAAGCACCTCGTGCTTGGTATGAACGCCTAAGCGCCTTCTTACTTGAAAATGGATTTTCGAAAGGAAAGATTGATACTACTTTATTTATTAAATCCATGAATGATGACATTCTTCTAGTGTAAATTTATGTAGATGACATTATATTTGGTTCTACTAATGAAAAACTCTGTCAAGATTTTGCCAAGTGTATGCAGAGTGAATTTGAGATGAGTATGATGGGAAAACTAAACTTCTTCCTAGGACTTCAAATCAAACAGCACTCGAACGGAACATTCATCAACCAAGCTAAGTACACGAAGGACATACTGAAAAAGTACGACTTCGAGAATGTAAACCCAATCGGGACGCCTATGGCTACATCCACAAAGCTTGATGCTGATGAAAGTGGCAAACATGTCGATCAGCGTAAGTATCGAGGTATGATTGGTAGTTTATTATACTTAACTGCTAGTCGCCCTGATATTATGTTTAGCGTTTGCATTTGTGCACGTTATCAGGCAAACCCTAAGGAATCACATCTTAGTGTCGTTAAGCGTATCTTCCGATACCTTAAAGGAACTTCTACAGTTGGCTTATGGTATCCCAAAACCAAATCCTTTGACCTTATAGGTTACTCGGATGCGGATTTTGCTGGATGCAAAGTGGATCGTAAAAGTACCAGTGGCACATGTCATTTCTTAGGAAAGGCCTTAGTCTCTTGGTTTAGCAAGAAACAAAATTCAGTAGCATTATCAACAACTGAGGCTGAGTATATCGCCGCAGGACGTTGTTGTGCTCAAATTTTGTGGATGAAGCAAACCTTAGAGGACTACAATCTGCACTACACAAATGTTCCTATTTATTGTGACAATACTAGTGCTATAAATCTGACTAAGAACCCTATTTGTCATTCATGCACAAAGCACATAAAAATTAGACATCATTTCCTTCGTGATCATCAACAACACGGGGATATCTGCCTAGAATTTATTGACACTGATCATCAACTAGCTGATATATTCACTAAACCATTGGCTGAAGACCGTTTTAACATTTTGAGGCGTGAGCTCGGCATTCTTGAATTCTCAGACTCATAATGTATATGGTAATTAAAATTGAATTTATGACTTGATACTTTATTATTTATTTAACGAAAATTATTTTTGGGTACAAACTTAAAAAGGGTATGTCTGTCACTACGGCTACGGTCGAAGCGAAGCGGTATTTAAGAGTTTCCCGGTGAACCTCCGTTAGCTGGGACAACCCCTACAGTTAACCCAAAAATAACAGTCGTTATTTAATATTAGAGTCAAAGTTATTAAATTCTACTTTTAAACCTACCAGAATGCATTGACTGTCTCGGGAATGCAAGTGGCCGAACTCGGCCCGAACTCTGACCGAGTTCGGACCGAATTCGGACCGAGTTCGGTCGGCGCTGTTATGGTTCCAGAAACGAACAGCCGGCCCTAGTGCCTATATAATCCATCTTTTCTTCCACTTTTTCCACACAACAACTCGTGGAAATTACTCCTCTCTTTTTAGAAGCCTCTCCTCCTCCATCCTAGCAAGATTCCGAAGAGATCTAGTGGGCGCTTATCTTGTTCCTCCTTTCTTTTTTCTTCAAAAGGTACTTTCTCTCTATTTTCTCATGGCCCCCAAGCGTCAAAGAGGAACCACTTCCCAAGGTGCCTCATCTTCTTCTGAATATACCCCTGCAAGTTTATTCAGTCCAGCACGACCTAGAGATCCCGAAGAATATGACTCTACTTTGTTCCCGGACAAAGATTTCTCAGATCTCTGGTTCGACTCTTTTTCTGGTCGTCGTATTTGTACTGGAGCTTTTGTAAATTTTACTACTTTCTTTGAGTACGCTGCAACTTTTGACCAACTTGGGTACCGAGATTTCTTCGAGGTACAAGAAAATATTTTTGACAACGCCATCCGTATGTTTTACTGCAACCTATAAGTAAAACCAAACGGAAATTTCTATTCTTGCGTTGCTGGGCAAGAGTTAGAATTTAGCGCCACCGACATCAGCGAATTCTTCCATATTCCTGATCTTGGTGATGCCTTGGTTGACATCTATCATATTCAATTCCCTGCTGATGTCACTCTTGCTTCCTTCAGGGAATTAATTTGTCATCCTAACCCTGTTCTCCGTAGAATTTTTGCCAAAAATTTGAACCAAACTTTCTATGAACTTCATCATATGGTTTTCTCCGTTCTTCTTCCAAAGAAAAGTTCTACTGATGAAGTAACCTTTCTGGAACTATCTGCTTTATATCATATTCACTTTGGCATCCCATTCTCTATTCCCAAAACTGTGATGTCCTGGATGCTTAACTGCAAAAATGCAGGTAGGAATCTAATATATCCGATGCACTTAGCTTCTATCTTTCGACATTTTGAGATTGATCTTGAGACGTGTGCCTTCTCCTCCACTCCTGTCGAGCTGACTAGATCCCGTCGATTTCCTGCTCCACCTCTGCCTCCTGGAGCTCATCCTTCTCCAGCTGCTGATGCTGAGGTCCCTCCTGCTGATGCTCCTCCTGCTCCGGCCCCTGTCCCAGGATTTGATCCGATGTTCTATCAGCGTTTTGATGACTTTGTTGCTGTCTCTACGCAACGTCATCAGGATTCAGAGTTCCGGCGCATTTCTCAGGCCCAGGTGCTGAGGAATAGCATTGCTGATCTCCACTACAGCCTGGCTCATGATCCTGTCCATCCAGTCGCCATCTTACCTCACCCTACCTTTCCGGGTCCTCGATTTACTGATGAGGCTACCTTTCAGTATTTCGACCCGACTACAGCCTACTTTCCTCATGAGACTCCTGGTGCGGACGACCCCACGATGTGACGTGGATTCAGCTATGGGCTAGTGGACATTGATTAGATGATGATCAGTTGATGTAGTTTTCTTTATTTTATTTCATGTCTAAACTGATTAGTTAGACATTTTCAGTTGTACTTTTGGATTATTAGTGGAAATTTTCATGACTGTTTCAGTTTATTATGAGCTATTTCTTTCTATATTAGTTGTTTCCATATGTTTTATGCTGTGATTATGTCTTTTTGCTTCACTTTGTCTTGTGTTTGTCTATTGTTGGCTTCACATATTACGGGGGAGTCGAGTCATTTTACTACTTGACAAAGGGGGAGAAAAAGAGTACAATACCAAAAAGCAGAGCATATACAAATCCAAAAACAAAATCAAAACATCTCATTTTTTTCAGGTACTTTGTATTTTGTTCTATTTCATATAAATATATTTTGGTATAGACTCAAGTTTGTCAATTATCAAAATGGGGGAGATTGTTGGCCCATTCCATGGTCACAGTCTATTTCGATAATCAACATACACTTAAGTCAATACACAAAATATAGAAAATGCTGCTAATCATTTCAGGATACATGAAATCAAATTCAACGGACGATGTACTGCATCAAACAAAGCGTCAACATCATCAAATCTTCAGAAGACTCATTTCTCATTTTATTCTGTATTTTATATTTTATTGAGTCTAGGAATTATTGTGTAAAATCAGTTTTGGTAATACTGGCTTAGGGTTAAAACTGTCCACATTCCAAAAGCCTACCTATTCGTATTTTCATTTACAAAATATTTTCGAAAACATATTTTGAAAATAGCCTTTACAAATGATTTTACAAATAACCAAAAACACATCTTGGAAACTGTTTTTACAAATGATTTTTTCAAATATCTCCTGACATAACTCGTAACCGAGTTCGGCCCGAGTTCGGTCCGAACTCTGACCGAGTTCGGTCAAAAATGTTTCAAACTTCTGTTGCCTCCAAATCAGCGAGCAACGTCTCTTTACGAGATATTTGCACCCGAACTCTGCCCGAGTTCTGCCCGAGTTCGGTTAGAGAAAACACCTATAAATAGAGAAGAACTTTTCATTTCAATTCACTCATTCATTCTTCATTCTCTCTTCTCTACTACTCAAGTGTTTTCAAACGATCTAAGATTTTCAAATCATACCTATACATCTCTTAGCCAAAAGCCAGTACTATCAGAGTTGATTTAGAGTCTTTTGGTATTCCAAGAGTTGTAAAGAGGTCGTTCAAGTTCAACAACTTTTCTTGTTGTGGAGCTGGTCGTGCGCTCGTCACCAAGCACGGTATTGTGAAGCTGGTCGTGCGCTTGTCACCAAGCACGGTGTTGTAAGAGACTGCAAGCTCTTAGTTAAAGCTTGTGCCATAGTGGATTAACATCGAGCAAGAGTACTCGAGACTGGATTAGTCCTCTCAGAGGGATACCAGTATACATCGTTGTGTCACTGAGTTTGAATTCTCTATCTTTATTTACTGTCTCTTATATCACTGCCATAGTTTAATTTTTAATTGGTGATTATTTTCTGCTGCACACACACACACTATTCACCTCCCTCTAGAGGTGCTCAACGGTCCTACACTTTGGTCTGCTAGCACCTGATTTCGGAGCTTGGGGTCTCCTCTTCAGCGGCTCCTACAAAAAGAAAGCATAAGTCACAAGAATGGTAGAATGAACCAGACTATGTAGGACGTCCTTACCTCTACAGGAGCTGATTCTGTTGACACAACCGATGACACTGCTTTCCTCTGCCTCTTCGGCACAGAAGAACCGACCTCCATGTCGGCACGTCTCTTCGGATGATCAGTCGAGGGCTCTGCCTGAGTACCCCCCGAGGGTAGGGCAGGGGTACTTCGGTAAACAACCTCTGGCAGGCGGTGCATTCGAGCCTTCGCCAACGTGTTCCCAGTCGCCTCTAATTGGGTGCCGACAATGAAACTAGTCTTCCTATCATATTCAGGGGACACAGTGTTCATGGCACAATAAAATTTGGTGGCTAAAAAAATAATCGGCGGCCGTGGATTCAGAACTGGCATGGTAAAGCGAGCTCCGATGCATCCGATATTGTAGTAATACCAAGCTTGTGCCCCGTCCAGCAGACTCCCAATGTACCCCAGGCTAGTACTGGGGTTCCCCAACATCAACTGAGCATATCCGAATTGACGTACGAAGCGGCTCGGCAAGTACGGCTCCAAATAACACTAGTTTTTATTCCTGTACACCAAATGAGACGGCCGGATGCTTTGCAGCCAACGGAATCCCCATGGAGGCAGAGTTGTTGCATCTTTACCCGAATCAGCTAAATCTTCATTTGCTTCGAAGCCGGTAAAAATGGGACCAACTTTAGCGATCTCCCATCCCTGAAGGTGGGATAAAACTTTCCTATAAACGGGAACGCCCGTATGCAGCCATTTCCTCTGGTAGAAGCGGCGGAGGAATGCATCTCCGGCCACATGGTCTTCTTCCTGGCCCGGACTCATCACGTTGGGATAGTACAAAATCAACCACCCCATCAGATAGTGAAACGGCAGTTCAGCACGAGGAAAGTTGTCGTTCTTACCTCGTTCGTGAACAACGTTACCTGCGAATTCTCGTAGACCTCGCAACAGGTTACACACCATCGCGGGGAGTAGAGCCAAGTGATGGCCAAAAACCAACTTTACAGCTGGCATGATTAAGTTTCGGGTCACCCTCTCCACAGAGCCTGACTCGCCGGAAAAGACGTAATCTCGAAGCCAAATCATCAGATAAGCAGCCAACACTGCTTTGGACGACATCCGATGAGTAAGGTGCCAGAAATAGCTATAGGAACGCTCGTCCGACTGCCGGTCCTCGTTTTCCTGGGGACTCTTCTCATTTAGTCTGCTCATTTCAAAGAGCACCTTAGTACTGAAAAGAGCTGGCAGAGTCGTGAACTGGGAGGGATCCTCCTTGTCTTGCTCAAAGACGTAATCCCTCCAAGCAGTCACGTGGGGCTGTGCCCCACCCTTATCCTTCTTCTGCATATAATAGTGGTGACTTGCCACTTCTTTGTAGACGGCCATCATCTCCTCTTCTTTGTCCCCCGGGACTTAGAATTCTTTGTTAGTCGGGAAGTACTCCTCATAGGGTTCTGATCCCCAAGGAAGCTTGGACACCTCATACATTTCATGAAGTGCAAGTCCTAGTTCCCCTACCGGAGTGAAGAAGGTCCCGGTCTGGGTATTAAACATCTCCAAGAGCGTAAGGAACATATGCCTGCTGATGTCGACGCCCGCCTGGGTAGCACGGATAGCGACAGTCAGCCCAATCTCCCTGAGTTCGGTTCGAAACTTCGTTAGAACCCAGAGCGTCAGCTTGTCCCACTTGGATACGTAATGACACCAACCCTCTACCCGAAATTTACCTTTCGGGTATGATCGCTTCGATGACAGCATACGATTAACGAAAGTCGAAGCACCAAAGGCGAAAGTGTCGGTAAGGACGTCACTATAAATACTTCCAGGATACAGAGTTCGCCAGGAGAAAGAAGACCCAGCCCGCGTGGTGACCAAAGTATCCCTCTGGTTCGAGGTAGCATCGATCCTGATGGTGCCAGCCACCGCTCCCCTTGAGACGGGGTTAGCTCCCATGTCATCCTCCTCTTGGAAGCAAGACGACAAAAAGCTGTCAAAGGCAATTGACGTTCGAGCTGCTTCATGAACATGTACACCCCTTTGGCTGAGAAGAACCAATCTTCCTTGATCCTTAACACCTTCACCTCAATAGAAGGGAGGCGATCCCCGAATAGGAACTCAGGCTTCAGAAAAGTCTCATTTCCAGGAACGACAAATTGCAAACTGCCATGCTCCATCATCCGTTGGAGAAACACATACTGTTGTTCCCCGATTTGGGTCATTCTCTCGGGAGGCTGATCCAGCACGATGGTAGCTCGGGCAGGATTTATCACCTCCTCGTTATAATCAACTCCCATTTAACAAAGAGCAGCGTCCAGAAGTACTTCGTTCAAAAGTGGGACGGTCATCGAAACTGGCGATCAGGGAAAAATGACAAAGACTCAGATATGTTAAAGCAACAAAATAATCCAAGCCTTATTCTCATCAGAAGCGCACGCACTGAACCAAGGCTCAGGCGCATCTGAAAAGAAGCTTCAGCGCATCATCAGGACTCGAAGTCCATGCGCGTTCAAAAAGAAGTTTCAGCGCATCATCAAGACTCGAAGTCCATGCACGTCAGCAAGAAGCTTCAGCGCATGTCACTACCACATTTTTGACTTGAGGGTATTTTGGTCATTTTAACTTTTTGGTGATTTTGAATTTTTATTATTTAAATATGTGCTAATTGTTAGTTTGAGGCTTGACCTAGAAACTTAGCCTAATCTAGATTAGTATTGAATAATTAGGTTAACTAGTCATGAGATAATTACTAATATCTAGATATTATAGGAAAGATATTTAACTCTAAGATATTTGTAAAAGTTAGCCTATGACATTTTGAACCAATAGGAATGCCTAGAATTGGGTGGACAACTCTTAGCCACTCATCTAGACCTAAAAACCAGCCCTAATTAATCTATGGCAGCCATCAAACACCCCCTCCCCCTTCCTATAAATTTCTATTAACAAAAGCCTTGCCTCTTTTTACTTCTTGATAAGAACCCTAGAAATTCCTCTCAAATTTTCCTTCCCCTAATATCCAAATCAAGCCCAAATTGGCCCTAATCAATTGCATCATACCCCTCTACCACAGTGGAAGCTAGTAGGGACTTGCTAGCTAGGATTTGGGATCGTTTTGATCGATTTGGAATTCGAAGAAGAACCCTCAACCTCACACTTTTCATTGAGAATCGTTCTCAATAGGTAAACCTATGTAAACCTTGTAAAATTGTGTTTTATTTTCATAGATGCATGCATATAGGTATACCCTAGCTGTAGGTATAGTTTGGTGCTAGGTAGTGTCCATTTCATGTCCGTATCGGACACGTATCAGTGAATTTAATAACGTGTTCGATGAAATGCTTGTGAGAATTAAATGGTATTAATTTCAAAAACTAATTGAATGGAAAAATAGGTTTTTAAATGTAGATCACGAATCCATTTGACTGAGTCGAGATCAGTGCATTTTTCGTATCCAAATTGGACACGCACCGCGTGCGCGCTGACCCGTTCAGTGTCCTGCTACTCGATCTCTCGTATGGATACGACACGCCATGTGGCGGCCTGCCACTTAGCACAGACCAAGGGGCAGTGACTGAAATCACACCCATTAGGTCTTGTGTAGTCTTGTGTCGTATCGGGGGAGAAATCCCATGTGCACGGGTTTTGTACACAGTCTGTGCACACACGAATCGCGCTCTGATACGAGCTTCCCGTATAGACACGGTGACACGTGGGCTCGTGTCAGGGTCCTAGGCAGGAAGCCCTATATGTGGCGAACCTAGGTGCACGAGTTCGTGTCCTGGTTTGACTCGTGTCGTCTGCACGAGGACATGGCACGCGTGCACGAGCCAGTCCTCACCGTGTAATTCTGATACAATATTTTATTTCGTTTGGACACTTCATGTCCACTCTAGTGGACACGAATGATACCCCCTAGACACATGACACATGGTACACACACTTGTACACCTGTTTGTGAATTTAAATAGTTTAATTGGGTTTCGAATGAATGGGAATTCATGTGTCAGTGTTCTTCACTGTCAGCTGAGTTTTTGATTTGAAACTGTCAGTTATTATGAACCCATTTCCCTGATATAGAATGTTATTTTAGTTTGGGATTTAAGAGGGTGTTACACATATGTTAGTTGCTTGTTAAATTACATTTGGTTATGAGTTTGGTTGAGGTTTAATGATAATGTTAATATGATTCTGAAATGAGTTTCCTGAGAATTCAGGAAATGAGTTTTTGTACGATTTACACTGTTCTAATAATAATATTTCACTGCTAATGAAACCTGAGAATAATCATGTGGACTGAAATGAAATCTTGAGATTCAATGTCTGAAAACCTGAGAACTAAATCATTGTAAATCCTAAATTCACTGTTAAGTCAAAACTGATATTAAATGAGATTCACTGATTTAATGTTAAATGAGATTCACATGTGAATGGTGGGTTTTGATTTCTGTATTGAACCTGGAAATGAAATCCTAAGAATTCGAATAGATGTTAACTGATTTTTATGCTATATTTGAATTCACTATTAGAATTAAACCTGGGATGAGATCAGTGTACATTGAAAGAGGTTCACATGTTAATGATGGTTTTGAGCTCTGTTTTGAATATGAAATAAATACCTGAGAGTTCAAGTAAGGAGTTAACTGAGTTAATGTAAAGATTAGTTGGATTGATGTTGAATTGAGTTTGAATTCCTAGCTTAAATGTGTAACCTGAAATGGTCTTGACTGTTCCTGAGTTTTAGTTAGGAATTAAAACTGAATGTGAATTTGATTCCCTGTTAAAATAATAACTGGGAGTTCATATAAGAAGGATGGGGTTTTGGTTTACTGTTATTGAATGTAGTTAACTGAAATGGCAAATGAAATCTGAGATTAATTAGGAATATTAACCCAATGCCATGTGCCCTTTAAACCCTCACTTGTATTCTATAGTCCTATATGCACACACACATTGCCACCCTTGTATCACCCACACATGTGACACAACACACACACACACATTCACTTTCTCAATTTTTCTTCCTCCTTTTTCAATATATATATGTATATGTATGCTCACATATATCTAGTTTTCCTATATATTTATATAGCATGGAATATGAGATTGATACCTATATGTGCAATATAGTGTATAAATATTACAATTGGGTATTGTACTAGTAGACTTGTATTGGTATAGTGAATAGGCCTAGAGTTATAGTGTTGACTTACAGTTGACCAAACCCTAGAGTTGACCTAGTTTGACTAGATGTTGACTTTGGTTGACCTAGAGTTGACCAAGTTTGACTTTGACCTAGAATGACCTAAAAATCATGTAGATCGCATTACAAACTTCTTTTACCTTATGTTAAACACATTGTGACCTGTGTTGCTCTAAAATAGGACTCATCTACTCTGTCTGGACATCTACACTTACCAGATACTCAGGATATCAGGCGAGTACATTCTCTGACCGTTTCATACTTGCTAGAACTTATATTCCTGCTCTAGATTCACTTTACTTGTATGCTGTCACATTGGTAACACGGATTGGTACTATATGGATCGTTTCATGAGATGT
This sequence comes from Iris pallida, assembly GCA_029216955.1. Taxonomy (NCBI): domain Eukaryota; kingdom Viridiplantae; phylum Streptophyta; class Magnoliopsida; order Asparagales; family Iridaceae; genus Iris; species Iris pallida. The sequence goes on from JANAVB010006394.1 coordinate 7,040,757, forward strand.
TATCCCTCTCAGGAGCATCAGGTACTTCATGTCTTGTGCGTTTCACTTACATCATGTATCATCATGCTTCACTATTTATGCTCACTCTGGATTCATGTACTCTCATGTTCGCAGAGCCCCCATGAATCAATTTCACGTGTGCTCTCATCACGGAGGCAGTGAAATCTTGAATCTTAACGTAACATGTCTGGATCCTTGTGTATTGATTGGGGCTGGGGGAGTAGAAATAGCATGTGAATAATTCCAAGTAGTATAATCATGAATCACCTCTATTAAATCACCTCCACCTGTTCACATGTCTAGCTTGTACTCTGATTCACTAGTCACTGATAGTTCTCTACTTATAGTAGATATTTACATTACAGCTATCTCTTTTACTTCATGTACTTTTCTTCAGTTATTCATATATCGTACTCTATTGTATGTTTATTTTCTTCTGACATGATATGAACTACGTGAGATGTATTGTGCTCGCTCCTGTCCTGACTGGACCTGTTGATATATTACAGAGGATGAGGATGAGGCTTACTGCACTACCTATTATGGAGCAGCCCTAGACGACACTTGCGAGTTGGACTCTCAGGAGGACCCAGCTCTAGCTGATGTTATCACCCCTAATGCCTAGACTAGTTTAGTTAGGCTTTATCTTACTTATGTTGTCATTTGAGATTGAGTTGTTTTATGTCTGTTATTGTGTCGTTTAGACACTTAGACTTATTTCCCTTTCTGTTTGTACTTCGTTTGAGATTTTCATATTTATGATATCGTTCTATCTTCTGCCATAGATGTGATTGAGGTTGTATTCTGTATTGTCACCTCCACTCGGAGTGTACATACTGTACAGGTACCTTATATTGTTATATGTTGTGACCTAGGACAGCGTTCTACCGCCGACACTGCGGCGTAGGCTGGACGTACCCACTTCTTGTGCCCTTACTCTAGGGTACGGGTCGTGACAGCGCATCATCAGGACTCGAAGTCCATGCGCGTCAGCAAGAGGCTTCAGCGCATCATCAGGACTCGAAGTCCATGCGCGTCAGCAAGAGGCTTCAACGCATCATCAGGACTCGAGGTCCATGCGCGTCAGTGTATGTGAGTCCTAAAAAGATTTTTCTTCTCAAATACAAAAAAGTACAGCAAAGAGTGACAAACCCACTAATCATCGCCGGCCGAACGTCGACAGGCGTCCTGGGGACATCATCAACATCGGCCTCCGCAGGCTCTTTTCCTTTGCTTCATCCTCGGCCAGCACCACCGCGAGGAGTTTTGGGAGCCATCTCCTAAAAAGAAGTTAGAGTTTTCTGAAAGATTTCTAAAGAAGAAAAAATCAAAGAGAAGAAGAACTCTCTCTCTCTCTCTCTCTATCAGACGCCTATTTATAGGCTTGGGCATACGCGGAAACCGATGAAGAGTGACGTCAGCCGCCGTTTGGGGTTCTGCGAAATGATAAACTACAAATAATCCAAAAAGATCATCATTAATCTTTTTGTTTATTTCGAAGCGTTATTATTTGCATTTAAAACTGAGAGGAGTGTGCGCCTCATCACGGATGCGCGAAGCAATCATGCGCCCCGAACAGTCACGCGCCCCATTAAAGACCCTACCATGCTTTTTATTCAAAGTATTCCAAAACTTGACGAAAAGTTTTGAAAACTTTGAAGGGGGTCTTGTAGAAGCATGGAATTTTAGGTGCATTTACAAGCCAGGATTCATATGCGCTTAAACAAACATGCGCTAGGGAGCTCAAACGAAGTACTTGGCACAGCAAAGGAAGCAGAAGTATAGACATCAAAAGAAGATTTTTATTTCATATAAAAGTCTATTACATGTCTAAAGAAATGCTTTACAAAGAAGAACTTCTACAAAAAGAAAGATCCTAAGACTACAGCCAGGCGCATCAAACTATCATGCGCCCCATGCCAGGCGCATCATCCGTCAGGCGCATCTCTTCAACGTCTCAGTCAGGCGCATCTCTTCAGCGTCTCACTCTGGCATATATGCTCTGCCTCGACCCGATCAAGTGCTTCGGCTAAAGGAACAGCTTTGACAGAGCGGGCGATCAACCCCACTCTAGCAGGAGGAAGAGCTCTCCAAAGCCCAAGGAAGAGGAGAGCACCACAATTTCGATCTGCGGCTCTTCCAGCATAACGGAGGCGGGGTTCGTGCATCCCGATCTTTGGATACAACAGGCACCTTCGGCCTGCATCGGGAGCCCACGGTCCCGATTTTTTGATGTAACAGTCACCTTCAAGTGCGTGTACGAAGACAACTCGTCGCATCTTCACCCTCGGGAGCATTTCGTCGACAGAATGTACTCGAGCAAAGAAGTTCATCTCCATCGGGAAGACGAGACAGAACGAGAAGCAAACTCTCTCCTTGCTGCTATTTATAGGCCGGACAAATCAAACCCATGCGCCAAGTGGCGGGCTCTCCGAATCCCATGCAATGAATTTGTATTTATGGTAATGAACCTGGCCCTCAAATTCAGCCAAGTCAAAACTATTTAAAGCACTCGAAGAACTCAACAGTCGGACCAATGAAGAGGCGTCATGCAAACAGATGCGTCGGTCAGACTGCGCATCATACAGACGTGCCCATCAGCACCAAGCGCCTCATAAGGATACGCCCCACGCATCCCCATGCGCCTAGTGGAACGCAGATCAATGCGCCCACTCAAAGGCCCATCACCTGTCAAGAACATTAAATGCTGAAGTCTGACACGACAGCAGCCATGCCTCGATGATATAGCAGCAACAGCTTTTACAGTAAAAGAAGTGCCGCTTACGTCAGCGTCATCATTACGCTCATCTGGCGGTTACAAGCCACGTAGCCGATCGACCGTTCGCATGCGCCTCCGCAGTCATGCGCCCGAAGACTCGAATGTGCCTCAAAAGTCGTGCGCCCAGACCGGTTCGTAACTCCTGAAGGTTACGAGCCAAAGTCTTCTCATGCGCCCAATCCCAGGCGCATCCTGTCAGATCACTCTCCACCAAATCCGAGATCTTTGAGCTGCGGACATGCGCCACGTGTCCTTTGACTCAGTTCAGCCTATGAAGGAGTGCTAACCACCCAAGATCTCAGCAACCGAAAGATCCTCTCCACTGCTACGTGCCAGCCACAAATGCAGCATAAAGGATTCAACCCACAAATCGTGGCGCATCATCCATGCGCCCTCCTCCCGCCAGCATCAGCCACGTGGCGTTCCTACGTACAGGCGTATCCTACATATGCACGCATGAGCAGTCCAACCTGCTGCTTATAAATAGAGGGATCATTTCCTTCTTCCAGACGGACACAGATATATACACACATACAGAGGTAACCAGAGCATCAGAGTTATCAACCACAGAGATCGAAAGAGACACTCAACGTCTTCTTCCCCTCCGCAAGCTCCGACATCTAGGTCAACCCATACCTTCAGAGAATCGAGAACCGTCGTCACATCGTCAACGAAGTCATCGCATTACCACTCGCTCCATCGACACAGGACCCAGATAAAAACAAAAGTGCACTCCAAGGACTACATCAAAGTCCTACATTGTAACACTGTTCTGTTTGTAATTGAAATTGCAATCAAAGATTTTAATGGCAAATAATACCCTCAAGCTAAAATGATAATTAAATTATCCTAATGACATGGTTAGGCTCTAGGTCATGCAGTCTCTAGGGTTTCACTAGCAGCACATCAAAATCACAAGTCATGACTTAAAATAGTTTTTAAATAGTTTAAAAATGATTAAAAATCACCAAAAATTATAATGTGAAATAAATAACAATAAATAATAATTATAATTTTAAAATTTCAAAATTACCCTCATTTCAGAAACTGGGTTTTACAAAATTTCAAAATTACCCTCATTTCAAACACTGGGTTTTGTACGGGCCATCCGAGTCCATTGACCATGCAATACGCGACTGAGTTTTATACAACCAAACAAGTTCGCATATCTCTATTCCATTGGCACAATGCCCCAACTCAATGTTCATCAATGATCGCCCTGAAGGCCATAAACATTTCGAAGGCACCATGCCACATATGACAGTTCCGTCACAACATTCGTGCCACAACTGTTCTGCTTGCCATGAAGCCATCTATTATGAGTCCCGTGCACATACGCACACCTTGACACATATATCCTCTTTCCTTCGAGCCGTGCATTTGATGCATGTCTCGATATCGTATTTCCATGTTATATGCCTTAGTGTTCAATGTTCTTCCAAGTCGTGCACCTGATGTACATCTCTATATTGTCTTTCAATGTTCTAGCATCAATGTACTATTATGACTCGTGTACTTGATGCACGTCGCCTCAATTGTTCAATATTCTATATATCTTAATGTTCGATGCACACTAAGACCTTACTCGATTCGAGCCATGCTCGTTAACTCGATAGCCACATAGCATACAATGATACAGTTTATTAGGCATGAAGGAGTAAAGAGAAGGATCGAGAATCCGCCCACTTTAAGCCAATACGCCTTGTCGTTTCGTCGAGCCGAAGCGGCTCGATTTCATAACTTGTCACACGGCCAACTCTTCTGACTTAGCCGTTCGGGCACTTCGCACTTCGTTGAACTACACAAACGTTTTGGCCTATCGTACCCATGCCTTAGTCCATTGCAAGACGGCAATTTGGTTTTGCGGACACCATTGCAGATAAGGTAAAAAGTCGACCTCTTATAATCCTGCATAAAAGTATAGCCTGCACACGAAGTCAACTAAAATCAATATTTGGTCTTATGATTTGCTTCAATTTGATTTCTTAGAATCTTTGAACCGACTCGACGCACTCTCTCTCAGGGCAACACAACCCTTTGCATCGATTCGACTCGATGCATTCATCGGGTCAATGCAACTCTTCGAGTCAAGACTCATCGTAATGCACCGTGCGGAGCGGAACATTACACATGTGGTCTGTACATGCAACTGCAAAGTCCACTGAGTTTTAAGCGACGAGTGCTTATGCGCCGAGAGCCATATGCAGATGGTCTCGCACTCACAAACTCGTGCATAAAGCCTCGCGGCCAATGCCACACATTAACAATTATCCGCATAATGTTGTGCACATAGTATGCCACATATGATATGACTTGCGCATAAGGCCACTTGTTCATATAATCATGCGCATATTATGCCACGCGCATGGAAAGCTATCTGCATCACATTCAATCCCGAGTTCTTTTTTAAGCAAGTGACATACTAGGGTTGTTTCCATGGAATCTTTGATCCTTGTCCTCTTGAAGAATTATCCCACACACCACACATGCTGCCACATCCTAAGTGCATAAGTCAATACAAAGTTGAAGCATTTGTATTGAGATGCACACTTGGGGTTCCAGATAATGTGGGTCTAAAACATCTCCTTGAGTGTTGGTTCACCAAAGAATCCCAACAATGATTGTACTTAACTGGTCCTTTAACTATTGTTTAAAACTGAGATCAACAACAGTTCACAGTTATAGGACATTTGGGATTTCAATTTTAGGGTTTGAAAATTTAAAATTCTGAGTTTCTCTATTCTAATGAACCCGTACGAACATAGAATGAGATTGGGGAATGATAGACGAGATTAGGGATTATGGATTTTTTGTCATTTTTATCTTTTTCGTTAACATCGTTAGATAAGTATTAAATAATCTAATTGTAGTTGAAATATTTAGTAATATAATATTAAATATTATCAAGTTGAAAAACTTGAATAGTTAACAATAATTAGTTGGAAAAAAAATCCACAATTTTATTGATAGGATTCATATCAGATTGATGTAAACTATATTAGGCTCACTGTTAACCTTTACTTAAAAATTGATGAACCTAATGGTCATACATATTTAAAACAAAAAATTTGCTCCAGTGATATTATTTTTAATAAAATTAGATAAAATGAATGAATATTTGAAAAATTAGTTTGAACGAAAATTTTGGTTTTGCACAAATTCCGCCATAGCCTATGACGGAAATTCACCAAGTTACCATGGGCGGTTTGGTTGGTTTAATTAAACCTATTTGCTCAGCCCCCTGCTAGTAAAATAATTCCGTAAAATTAATTTATTTTTCATATATTCGTTAAATAAAAAATATTAAATTGGGGTCACACATGTAATAATTAAATGTGTTAAGCCATTATTTAATTAGCCAAAATAAAAGTGGTCTATTTGGATTAAAATGTTACCTAAGGGTATAATTGTCATAAAAAATATTGTGCAGATACCAAAAGTCTTATTTCTATTTTTATGTTGGGCCGAAATAGAAATAAGAAAAGTATATGATTCATGACTTGTCATGAAAGACTATAAACTCAAAGAGACATTAGTTTTCATGAAAAGGCATGCACTTCTTATAAGAGCAATGCTATATGTACCTCCAAAAACTTATCGCTCTATGTTCCTCCGCCACGTGGCACTCCCTTATTGACCGAAGCAAATAGGAGGGGAGGTTGGGGAAGACATGAGCGAATAGGAGTGAGTCATGTGGCGGAGGGACATGGAGGAATAAAATTTTAGAGATACATAAAGTATTTTCCTTCTTATAAATATAAGGGGTTATGGTCCCCAATTGTAGAACAAGACATATTCTCTCTCTTCATCCCAACAGAGGAGGAACTAAGGCCCTAAAGAAATCTACAATTGGAAGATCACTACTCTGTCTCGCTTCCGTATTTGATAATCATCTTGAATTGACATGGAATTATATGTAGAATTCGGTTTTGGATTAGTGTTTATTGTTTGAGAATGAGAAACATGATATTAGGCACGATTGAATATTTTCTAACTTGTAATCAAACTCACGCACCCTTAGGCCTCGTTTGGTTCGTGGAATGGAAGGGAAAGGAAATCAATTCCTTGACATTTCCTTTCCTTTGGAAAATTAAAATTTTCATTAATTTTCCTTTCCGATGTTTGGAAATGTCAAGGAATTTGGAAAGGAAAGTGAATACTTCAATGTGGGAAAGTGTTCCTTGCTTGGATGGATGTAATCACTTTCTCCCATAACATTGGGAATTACTTTCCTTTCCTCCTCAATTCCTTTGGCACCCAAACATAGGAAAATAATTATTTTCCTTTTCCAATCCGATGATTCCGCGAACCAAACGAGGCCTTGGCTTACATTGGTGGGAACTTAGAAGAGTACAGTGGAAGTCCATGAAATGTTGTTAAACAAGAAGTTTTAATTTTGTCCCTAAGGCACTAGCTTAGTGGTAGTGCAGGAGGCCGTCCAAGCACGGATTCTGGGTTAAAATTTTCTCTCGGCCGGCTGGGTTGCTTGAATAGCCAAAATCTGACTTGGAGAAAGAAAAAAAAAATCTTGAACAAGAATGGAAGTGCATGAAGGATTCTCGTTTCTAAATAACAAAAAAGTCATGTCTGGCTGAAAGTTGCCGAACAAGAATGAGAATCATTTCACTAACAAGTTTCAGTCAGACATAACTTTTTTTGTAATTCAGAAACGAGAATTCTCCAAACCATATTTCTTTTAAATTAATTGGATGCTATGTTATTGTTATAATATAACAATAACAACTTACAGAATGATCTTAGACAACTACTTGCATCTTAACATACGCAATTAAAAAAATTCATATAAATTGAAATTATAAGTTTTGTAGAACATTTTTTTTAAATTATGGGTCAAGTTGCTGTTACTTGGGAGAACAAGGATGCTGAACATCATTAGTAGTTGGGACTCTCAAATGCAATTTGGAGTCCAAAATTTCAAAAAAAAAAAAAAAAAAGGTAAATGTAGAGTGGATTAGATTTGTATGAGAATAGTAGGAAATGATAAAGTAAACTCCGGTCCTAAATATTGTGTGGTCAAAAATTGATGTAGAAAAAAAAATATATAAAGTCTAGAATCTAAAAAGTTTGGCTCCAAATTGGGACTTACTATTCTACAAAATGACTTCCTACAATCTAGAATTTAGAAATTGGGAGGCCCAACCCTTAGCACCTATGGGTGGAATGAGACTAAAATTGTAGAAATTGAGACTATGGATGAGACTTACTATTATACAAAATGAGCTCCTATATTCTAAATCTAGAATATAGAGAATGGAATGGGTCTATTTAGTAAAGACGTTTTCAACTTTTTATTTTTATTTTATTTATTTATTCAAAGAGTTTACAATTTATACTAATAGTTTTTTTTATTTTATTTTTGGCCCTTAACAAGGGTGTTTTTCATTTTTATTTGCTTAGGGCCTTTTTTTTAAAACAAATATCAAAAAGCCATGTTACACTTAGGCTGCCATGAGACGTACCGCATGATATGTGACCACGTAGCACACAATCTCCACATAGTGAATAGCATGCGACATAACATCTTTGTCGCATGATGATTTTGCCGCATGATGCGAACATTGCACAACTATAAGACATACAGACTTTGCTGACATAAGCAAAGATTTCTTTCTCGTAACTGTCATTTTGCACATCGCACGAAACAGCTCGACTGCATGATATCAAAATTTAGGCCTCGTTCGGTTCGCAAAATCTTCGGGTTGGAAAAGAAAAGTGATTACTTTCCTATGTTTGGGTGCCAAAGGAATTGAGGAGAAAAGGAAAGTAATTTCCAATGGAAGAAAAATTAGGAGAAAAAGTGATCCAAACAAGGAATCACTTTCCCACATTGAAGTAATCACTTTCCTTTTCACATTCCTTGGCATTTTCAAACATCGGAAAGGAAAATCAATGAAAAATAAAATTTTCCAAAGAAAAAAAAATGACAAGGAATTGATTTTCTTTCCCTTCCATTCCGGGGACCAAACGAGGTATCGCATGGACTTTAAGAAATGCCATACAAGCAATTGTCTGTCTACGAATAATTGCTATCTTTAACACACAGCGCATAATGTGTGCTAAGAATTTCATACTACTAAAAGACCCCCCTTCGTAACAAGTTTCGAGACACTAAATTTAAAAGACAGAAATTTCACATACAGCACTAAATTTTGATGTAATTTCAAATATAGCATTAAGTTTCATAAAATTGTAGAAAAAGTAACCAATCGGACTTCAAATGTCCGTTTGATAATGTCACCAAACTTCTTCCTCCGATTAGGAGGAAATCAATTTCGGAGCCGAACTTTTGAAGTCCGGTTGCTGACGTCAGCAGCGTGGGCCGGACTTCAAAAGTCCGGTTTATATATTTAATCTTTCCTCATTCGCATCCAACGGCTCTTTCTGGAAGAAATTAGCTTTCGGACTTCAAAAGTCCGGCTCCTTGCATCACCTCATGATGTTACCTACCGGACTTTTGAAGTCCGGCCGCTCTCTAATTGCGGGATTAGCAGATTAGGAGGATCCGAACATTAGAAGTCCGGCCCGGTGCCCGTTTGACATTTTTCTGAAACTTGATATTTCTTTTGTAATATTCTAAAAGGGTGATGCTTATTATGTAACTGTCTGTTTAAAAGAAGCATGAGAAAGGAACAAACTGCCGCATAGGAGGCACATATATGAGATCCTCCTTGATATCTGAACCTTGAAAAATTCATTACTAGACTCAAAGATCTTTTGAACATACAATGCAAATGTTGGGGAAAAAAACACTATTTTTCTAAGTTTTTTTTTAAACTTGCAAGCCATATTCTATTTGCTAGTTTGAATTTTGGGTTAATTACACTGAACTCCTCTATATTTCATGAGTATTACAAAGATTACTCATATTTTAAAAATAATTATACTGACCACCCCTCTCCTTTATAAATTTTATTAACCTTAGGAATGATTAGTTTCTATAAAAAATAGAAACTATAGGGAGTGTCCGCGTAATTAGTTTCAAATCAGAGGTGGTGTATAATAAGTGTAAAACATAGGAATAGTTAATATAATTAACCCTTGAATTTTTTTTTACTGCCAAATGCATTTACCATTTTCGAGCATTTATTGCAATCGATATCACAAATTTGATTTGGGTTGCAAACTGTTGTGTTTTGATGTGTGACATTATCAAGTAAATCACATTAGAGGGTGAGCATATAACGGTTAAAAACAAAAACCAAAATTTGCCAAATGGTTCAAATTTTCGAATATTTTTTTAACCACGAACTGAGATCACCTCTTCTCATATTCTCTGTCAGTGCTTCTTTGAACACTCTCTCTACCCTCAATCTATATATACTAATATTTTTCACTCTATTAGATATAATAATTCATAAATACAATAATGTCATATATTTTTTCAAAATTTGTTATTTAAATGTCCATTTTGCTAAAAATTTTAAGGCCTGACACATTATTCTATGAAAGACGGGCCGAAACGAATTAATTCGATTTAATTTTGTTCGATTTTTAAAAAAACGGTTCAGTTTTAAGAAATACGGTTTACGGTTAATATATTCGGTTCGTATTGAGCAGAACGGTTGCTCACCACTAAATCACATAAACAAAACCCTTACAGAAATAATCAAAATATTGAAACATATGTAAAAATTGAATAAAAAAGCTATATAAAATTAGTGTATATATATATATATATATATATATATATATATATATATATATATATATAATCAAATTGTGGGCACAAATTGACGCAATCTACAGTGATCATCCCCGCAAATGCTTGGATCATGCCCTCCCCTTTTATCTACGAGAAGGTCCTCTAAGAATGGATAACACACACCATTCCCTTCCTCTCTCCTTCTCAAAACTCCATTTCCAACAACAACAACTATAGCAAAAATCAAAATTAAAGAAAAAGTTTTAAATAAATTTTACCAAAAAATAATAAGAATTGTGGGGAGTTTGGTAAGCAGATTGCTGGTGGAAAAATCGAGAGCAAGCTGACCAGTTTTGACTCCCCGTCTTTCTATAGCTACAGCCGGAACCGGCGAATTTCAAGACCTGGGCAACCAAGAAACCCTAATCTCGGTACAGTGTAGCCCTAACCCTAAGAAAAATAAACCAATTTTGGTGAAGACGAAACCCTAATTAAAAAAACCCTAATTTCAGAAATGGAGGCTGAGGGAAAGAAAAAGAAGAAGAAACATTGTTGAAGCGAAACCCTAACCGAGGCTTTCCGCTGGGATTCTATTTATAGGGATCTAGATTGGGTCGGGTCGGGTTTTATTATCTGACCTGGAGATGCTGCCCGCTTTTGATATTGCCACTTTCCTGATTTTTTTGAAACCAAATAATAAGGGCTAATTACCATTTAGATCCTGAATTTTATATCTATTTAGAGTTAAGTTCCTACGTGTTCAATTAGAAAATTTGGTTCCTGAATTTTTATTTTTGATTAATTTTTTTCCTATTATACCTTACTTTTCATCACGTGTTAGTGGTTGCCCCTGCAATCATGTTCAGGATAATAAAAAATAAATAAAACAAAAATAAAATTCAAAATTTAAAAAATTTAATTGGATATATCAGGACTTAAAACTCTAAACTAGTATAGAATTCATGATCTAAACACTAATCAGCCAAAATAATAATAAATGTTGGACTAAATAAATGTCATCCAACCTTTTGTACGGGTTAACTTCTACAAAATTTGGTGTTTAGGGTCCGTTTGGATATTTTTTCTAAAAAAAAATTTGAAAATAATTTTCTGAAAGTAGGTTATAAAGTTATTTTCTTAGTATAAAAATTATGAGTTTGCGTTTGGTTAATTTTCATATGGAAAATAATTTTATGAAAAGAAAAATTCAGATTTTGTTTGGTGAAAAAAAATCAGATTCTAAAAATAACTATAAATGTATTGTGTCCATATTTTTTGTGTCCAGTATCTGTGACACCATCTTGTCATGTCCACATTGATGTTGTCCTTACCACCATAGCTCAGATCCTTTTCCATCTCCAGCGACCATTGTGCACGATATCTACGACGAGAACCCAAAACCCTAACCCTAAGTGGTCCATGTCCAGATGATCGTCGACTTTGTCCGCGGCCGCGAGACGAGCCGCTGTCGCCGCGTCCACCCTACGACCACCGCGTCGAGATGAGTTGCCGCCGGTGCTGCGTGTAGGTGGTCACCGCCAGGACGAAGCTTTTTTCTGGAGCTTTTCCTTGGAGGGAAAAAAAGAGGAGATCGAAGAGAGTTGGGGGTTTGGGAGAAAGGGTGGGGCCCACCAAATTTGGGAAATGTTTGAGAAAACAACTCAAAGTTGTTTTCTGAACGTTGAGTTTAAACACTCATCTTGAAAGAAAAAAATTGGGAGAAGTTATTTCCGAGTTTGGCAAACGCAACTTTTGGTGGAGTTAATGTTTAAACTAAAAAAACATGCTTAAAAAAACGTAACCAAACATGCCTTTACTTTTTGAAAAAAAAGGGCACAATTTGCTAGACAATAATCAGTTTTTTCTTATAAGCTAGTATAATGTTCTCAATTTTTACACAGACACACCCACATCTCTTCCGCGGCCTAGACAAAAGCTAGGTGAGTTATGTAAAAACTGTCCCTATTTAACCGTCCCCACATCTCTCCCACGGTTTCTTTTTTTTTTTTTTTTTTTTTTGACAAGATCTCCCACGGTTTCTTTTGATATAAGTTCCTTAAATATACCGAGGTAACCGTCCCCAAATCTTACTATTTGCTATGAGGTCCTAATAAGATAGGATGGACTTACTAGGTCCACTAATTTAATACTATTTCGGCTTAAGTCCCCCATTTCTTATTATCTAATAAGATTGGATGGATTTATTGAGTCTTTTGCAAAGTAGTTAAAATCGGAATTATAACACCATTGTGTATTGGGAAAAAGACCAACCTCATAATAATGGAAGGGCAGGATGAGGAATGCATTGAATACTTGGTAATGGATTGGAGTGGAGGGAGAGAAATACTAGATGTGTTAATTGGGTTGGACTAGGCGACCCAGGCCCATATTTGATCGATTTTGATTGGATCTAGATTGGGTTAGACCAAACCGGTTTTGAGCAGCGAGCCTATTCGAATCTGAGATCTAAATCCCAAACCCGCTATGGGCCCATACACGTGTAACTTTTGTCCGAACCGGGTCCTAACTAAGTCTAGGCTTGGCCCGATTCTAACTATGCTATATATATGGCAAAATTTTGATACAACCTCTGTATGACAAATAGGCCCCCCTTTATATATATGTTTACACGATTTACGAAAAAAGAGGAGGGGCCCACTTGTCATACAGAGGCTGAATCAAAGTTTTGATACATCCTCTTGTATCAAAGTTTTCTCCCCCAACCATATGTGTAGTATGTACATCCTTCAAGTATTTTTTTTTAAAATTCTTATAACTATATAAACTTTTGTGATTTGGATAAATCCAAATATGGATATTCTTATCCATATCCACAACAACTCCTATCAAATTCCTTCGAATATATATTATCAATGAAAAAAAGTCTCTCATTTTCACAACAAGTTATCAACACGAAAGCTTGAGGAGCTCCAAGTCGACGGTCTCAATTTAAAAGTGAGTCCATACCAAAATCAGTTCGTCTAGGCTGTCAATTCAACGCCGACAAGAGAAACAGAATGACGTCTAGTGCATCGCCTAAGAAGTGTTGCTCTCCTTTCCCAAACCATCGTGGCATGTTCAATGACATGGTCATTTTCTTCTTCCCCAAGAGAATCCAGACCCATAGATTATAAGTCACTCTCTCCCCCTTCAATATCAACCAGTTACTTTAGCGTGCGTTTACATTATTATTATTTTTTTACATTATAGTTGAAATATAAAAATTTAAATTATGTTAGAATATTTTAAATATAGTTTAAATATATTTTAGTTATGATTTATTATAAATATTTTATGAACTTTTTGATATCCGTTTAGTTAGATAATATCATTTAATTTGTTTAAATATACTTTAAATTCTAAATTATTTTAGTATTTATATATATTCATGCAGTTAAGAGGAATTTAAATTTTAATTTTAGTTTAAACTAAGTAAGAAAATAACTAGGGTTATAATTTTTTTTTATATCGAAATGGTTGATGAAATACACACGTCTCAGATGGCTCAATCTTGAACCGTTTTGAAGTCCCCTTATATTGAGATATATTCATGATATTTAATCTAAAGACAGCCAAAATAAAATCAATGAGACATGATATTTCAACCTAAAGACATCTAAAATAAAATCAATGAGAGATGGGTTCATTTTATTGTCTCAAATTCATGCATCTTACAGAGGTATATTGAGAGTTATACTTGGAAGTTGGAACAAATGATTTGAGCAATAAATTAACACAAAAAATCACTAAACTAATTCTTGCTTTTTGCACTGCATAACATTTGAATTCTGTCCTTAGCTTCTTTAATTTTGAAATTAGTGGAATTATTTTTGATAAAAGAAGTCAATAATTCTCAACCTACAAGTAGTGGATATAGGGTTATTTAACGGAATATTGAAACTCCAAGAACATTAGTTTCCTTGTTTTAGGCTTATATTTAGGTTGTAACAACATGATAATGCTGCACTGATGGACCAGACTATGTTATCACCGAGTAATTCAAGTGCTACATTTTAATTTTAATTAAATTTGTAACACTTGAAGGCTGCAATGGGCACATGTCCATACTTAGGCCTCGTTTGGTTCACGGAATCATCGGATTGGGAAAGAAAAGTGATTACTTTCCTATGTTTGGATGCCAAAGGAATTGAGGAGGAAAGGAAAGTGATTCCCAAATAGAAGGAAAATTTGGGGGGGAAGTGATTCCATCCATCTAAACAATGAATCACTTTCCCACATTGAAGTATTCACTTTTATTTCCAAATTTTTTGACATTTCAAACACAGGAAAGAAAAATCAATGGAAATTGTAATTTTCCAAAGAAAATGAAATGCCAAGGAATTGATTTTCTTTCCCTTCCATTCCGCGAACCAAACTAGGCCTTAAAGTTGCTAGAAAGCTATGGAGACACTCCAAACAAATACTCCAAATTATTGAAAATAGTGTAAAATATTATTTTTGAGTGTCTCATTATATTTGCACACAATGGTACACTCCAAACAAATACTCCAAGTTAATGTCCTCTTTTTTCTCTCTATTTTTAATCTTTATTTTCCTTCTTCGCTATTTGGTAAAAAAAAACGTTTTTCTCTCTTTTACTTTCTTTCCTTGTATGGTAAGAACCGTTAATTTTGCTTGGCACATGAATTAATGTAGCGAAGTTTGGACACGCTCCAAATCTGGAGTGTCTCTTAGCTTTCTAGCAATTTTCAAGTATGGACAAGTGTTCTGTAGCCTTGAAGTGCTACAAAATTTGACTAAGGTCAAAATATAGCACTTGAAACTTCTCTCACGTGATGCTTTAAGAGCATCCACAGTGGATACACTCCAAACACATACTCCAAATTATTAAAAATTGTATAAATTATTACTTTTAGATTGTCTCCTTGATATTGACATACAATGGTACACTCCAAACACATACTCCAACATTCTTTCTCTTTTTTTTTCTTTTTCTTTCATGTTTGGTAAGATTTTTTTTTCCTTCCTCCTTTTTTTCTTCTCTCGTTTGGTAAGAACGGTTAATTTGGTAGGCCCAGTAATTTGGTGGGCTTAGAAATTAATACAGCGGAGCTAAGATACACTCAAAATCTTGAGAGTCTCTTGGCTTTCTAGTAATTTTTAAGTATGAACAAGTGCTCACTGCAACATGCAAGTGTAATAAAATTTAACTAAAGTCAAAATGTAGCATTTGAAATCTTCTAAGAGACACTCCAGATTTAGAGCGTGTCCTATGCTACTTTTTTGCTTTGAAAAGTACCATCTGTAATAAATTGACATTATTTTCTATAATTTTGTTACCAAACTAACTATATGGAAATAGAAAATTGTTGGTCCCAATCTCTATCCAAATAAAAAGATGTTGTAACATTTTTCCAAGACTACATCCCCACATTAATATTTCTCGGACGAATTTTTTTTTCTTCTTTAAATTCTCAAAATCAGTGTTTATCTTTATCTACATTTTTATTTATATCATTGTTTAAAAAAAAATAAGCTTTTTCTTTCTTTCTGTTATATGATCTTCAAAACTAATATTCATTTTTTTGTTCTTGTTGTAAGATAGGATCACTATTTTTATGTCTAATTCCCACAGTTTTAAAAATGATATAAAACAACAATATTTGCTGTCATTCGGAAAACAATTTTTTCTATCATTTGGAAAATATTTTCCCAAGACTTATACCCACATTAATATTTCTCGGGCCTTGTTTATTCTTTTTTTCTTTACTTATTTTTTTTGTCATTTGAAAAACAATGTTATCTTCATTTACATTTTTATTTCTATAATTATTTTTAAAAATTAAGCTTTTTTAATAATAATTTTTTCTGTTTTACGATCTTATCTTCTAAGATAATATTTAAAGCTTTTTTTTATTTTGTTGTAAGATCGGAACACTATCTTTTCATCTATTTCCCACAACTTTTTAAAAATTATATAAAATAATAGTATTTATCTATTTTTTCTTCTTTATTTTTTTTTAAAAAAAAGTTCATCTTCACCTATTTATTTATCTCTAGAGATATTTAAAAATAATTTTTTTTGTACGTTCCTATTTTTTAGAATAATATTTTAAGCTTTTTTTTTTTCCTATCTGACCACTACTTTTCGATCTCATCCTCACAAATTAATCTTTTTAAATTATATAAAATTTTACTAGTAAAACAAAAATAATAATTATCTTCACCTACATATTTATACCTGTAATTATTATGTTTGTTTTGCTGGTAAAGCACTGTTATTTTAGATAGTTCTAAAAATTAATTTGTAAGAAGCTTAAAATATTATTTTGAAAGATAGGATCTTACAAAAAAAGAGCTTAATTTTTATAAATAATTACATAGATAAATATATAGGTAAAGATGAACACAATTTTTAGCACTTAAAGCAGGAATAGGATGGAAAGATAGTGATCTAATCTTTTAACAACAAAAAAGCATTAAATATTATTTTAGAATATAGGATGTTACAACATTAAAAAAACTTAACTTTTTAAATAATTCAAGAAATAAAAATATAGGTGAAAGAAAATAAACACCAGGTAAATGTTTATGAAGGTAGTCTTGTTAAAAAGTTATCCGAATGACAACAATGATACAAACAATTTTTTATTTCCAACATAGAGTTAGTTTGGTAACAAAAAAATACATTGAAAATAACATTTTTAATTTATTATAGTCGATACTTTCCAAAACAAAACAAAAAGTGCCTTATTAATTGTAAGGGCACATGTTGACAAAAAAAAAAGCATTGGAAAATGTTACAAAGCCTGACGCCAAAAATGTTTTACATTGAATTTTTTTATTGGGCCTTGATAACATTTTCCACTACAAAAAAAATATTTTTTTAAAATGTTTTTTAAATGTTGATATTTCAAAGTAAGAAGTTTATGTATTGATTATCCTTAAATGTACGTTGGAAAATATCCATTCCTTATTGCATACCTGGATCAACGATCAACATGCCATTGAAGTCCTACGAATGAGTGCATCAATTTTATGGGCTATATGGAAATCCAGAGGAGATTGTGTCTTTCGTAATAAGGCCCCATGCCCACAACGAATTGTTGATCACGCAATTAGCTTCATCCCCACACCTGCAGGAGACCACCACAATAACAATATGAACTGCAGCTAATAGCAACTTATGAAGTTTCTTGGCAGGCTCAATCCTATGGGGACATCAAGACTAATGTCGACGGGGCGACCTCATCCTCAGCTTGTGCTGTTGCAGCGATTGCTAGGGATGCACTTGGTGGCTTTATCGCGGCCGACACTAAATATTTTGAATGTCTGAGCTCTATTGATCAAAGCCTCCAAGCTGAGTTGGAAGCTATTAAAATTGGGATTGGACTTGCCAGAAGTTTGGAAAACATCAATATCAGCATTGAAGGAGATTCATTGATAGCCTTCAAGATCTTCAAAGGGGACTCTCGTCTCATTCCTTGGAGACTCTCTGACTTGATCATTTCTATCAAGCACGAGTTTGCTACATTTCAAAATATCAGGTTACTCTTTATTAGGAGGTCAAGTAATAAAGTTGCCCATGTATTAGCTGGGCAAACTCTGTTAAATAAGTCCTCTGCTAGGCATCTTTCTTCCCCTTCTTGTATTGACCAGGCTCTTTTTGAGGACTGCTCTTCGGCTGTTAACAGTTCAGTTTGGTTTCTAATAAAAGTCCTTTTCCTCAAAAAAAGAAAAAAGAAAAATGGAGGATAGTAAAATGAATTAAAATTAATTTTTCCTTCAGTTGTTTGGGTAACCAACAAGTACGGGAAGAAATTTTTAAAATTATGAAGAAAGATATAATTACTATTTAGTTCTTCATTTTTTTATATCATAATTAATACTTACTTTATTGATTGAAGGATAGTTGGATGATTTTTTCCACAACCCTCTCAAGTCTGTACATTCTCTTTCCACTTTTGGGAGAAATTTTTTTGGGTGGAACCCACATAAATTTTTCTCCCAAATTTTTCTTCTCATTATTTCCTGCCCTTTCCCAAACACCACTACTCCTTTCCAAACACCACTACTTTTTTTTTCCGACATTTTCCTTCCCTCCTCTCCCGCGAAACCAACACTCCCCCCATTTTCTCCTCTTCCCAAACAATATCTTAGGACACATGTTAACAATACTTTTTCTTATTTGTAATCAATTATTCTTCTTACCTAAGGGTCTGCTGGGCAATTATAGGGGTAGCGGTTGTAATGCCTATAGTTCATATTACGTATTTTGGAATACGTGTATGTATCTTGACTCGTATTGCATGTCTCCTGGCTTGGTTAGGCTTGTTTGGGTTGGCTTGGTTCGGCTTGGGTTGCTTATTGGTTCATCATGAACCAAGGGGAGAACCCTTACCTACCACCACCATCCCCATTTATAGCCGCCCACTCTCGCTCTCTCTTCATTAATTCTCTTCATTTACTTCTTCTTCTCCACCATTACTTCTTCACCTACCAGGGAGAGAGAGAGAGAGAGAGAGAGAGAGAGAGCTCTTAGGCAAGTGCAGCTTGCTTCATGAAGGAACTCCGTTTTTATTGTTCCATTCTCTTCCTTACAAGATTCTAACACACTTTAATATTTGGCATTTCTAAATTCCATGGTTCAATTTGTGTAGATCTAAGTTTATTGTATTTTCGAATTTCTTTGGTTTTGATCTACTTAACTTTGTTATTTCCAAGTTTTGATGGTTCCATGTTGTAGAGAATTTTATTATGCCCCATTTTGACCTATGGAAGTCTGGATTTAGACTTGGGATGAAAGATTTATGAAGCTTTAAAGAATGGAGTCCATGACTCTTCTTCTCGAACAAGTGGAGAAGAGGAACAGTGCAGCCGCATGGCAGTTCATGGCCGCATGGCAGTACTTGACCGCATGGACTTCCATGCGGCAAGCTTTCTCAGCCGCATAAGCCATGGGCTCCTTGCCACTGTCGCATAAGACTTCATTTTCGCAGTCGCACGAACTTCCGTTCTTTTCAGCCGCATAAATCATTCGTCTCAGCCGCAGGGCAATGATGGCCGCATGACAATCTAGCCGCATGAACGCCAGCCTTCTTAGCCGCATAAAGCCGTGGCAACTTCCAGCCGCATGAACCCGATCATCCGCAGCCGCATATGACCCGATCATCCGCAGCCGCATAAGGCCTTGGTCCTTAGCCGCATGAGTTGCCCTTGATCCCGCTGCCGTATAAGCCTGAGATCCCCGCTGCCGTATGAGCCCCGCATTACCTTCCAGCCGCATGAGAATCGATGGTTCAGCCGCATGTAATTGTTGAACCGCAGCCGCATAAGTCCAACTTTTCCCTGAGCCGCAGGAACTCTTAATTCTTAGCCGCATAAGACCCTGTGTTCCCTGAGCCGCATGAGCCCCCACTACTTCCAGCCGCATGTGCCCCCCTTCATTTCCGAGCCGCATGGCACTGCCCCTTTTCTAGCCGCATATGCTTATCCTTCCTGAACCGCATAGGCGCGCAGTCCTCAGCCGTATTAGCGCGCATGTTCTCTGCTGCGTGAATCCAATTAGCTGCATAGCTTCTCCCACAGTCTTGTCCTCTTTTATTATTATTATTATTATTATTAAACTAAAATGTCACAATTATGTTTATGCCATGTAAGTTCTGACATGTTTCCTGAACACGATAGTGGTCCGCCGTGGCGCACTCTTGACAAGTAAACTTGACCTGATATATCATGATATGCTGTTATGACAGCTAGCCTGGCATGACAAATATAAATGACCTGGACACCGTAGGCGATTGTGTTTGTACAAGTAAACCAGTACTGTCTTGCATCATGTCTAGGATAGGGATCCTTGAGTACCACGGTCAGGGATACCTACAGTAATTGACTAAGGCTAATAAACTAGAATAATACAGTAGACATTAAGAGATTTTCCAGCTACAGGCAATCCCGTTGTCTGGACGCACTAAGTGGACATGTAGCCTACCGACGAGTAGGGCACATTTCTAGCACACAGTCACGTGTTGCCTCCTTCATAAACGAACATTCGACCTGGATAACCTGGATAGTCTGTAGGGCTTGTGGCTGTTGGGATAATCTCATTTGCATCTTGCTAGTAATTAGGCCTGTGATAACCCTAGTTAGTTAAAGTATCAAGCCATACTCTTTGCTTGGCCGTGATTGATTGGATGAAGTTTATCCCAGCTTAGCCTTGTCCTGATCCTGTACAAGATTGTGACATGACATAATTACTTATGCTTGTCTCGACAATAACGATCAGGGGTCCAGTTCTGTTCAGGCGAAGGGTTACAACCCCGGTCCTTGTTTGGTTTAAGGGTTGTAACCTGGCTCCCGGAGCAGTTCTGTGTCCTCTCTTCGTTTATTATCTTATTGCAACCCCATTCCATGCTCGTCATGTTTTACCTTACTTCAATAGCATGATTACTTATGCTTGCCTCAACAATAAAGATCAGGGGTCCAGTTCTGTTCAGGTGAAGGGTTACAACCCCGGTCCTTGTTTGGTTTAAGGGTTGTAACCTGGCTTCCGGAACAGTTCTGTGTCCTCTCTTCATTTATTGTCTTGTTATCTTACCAATAGTACTTGAGACGGGTCTCTATTCAGGTGAAGGGTTACAACCCCGGTCCTTGTTTGGTTTAAGGGTTGTGACCTGGCTACTTGAATGGTTTCCTCGTACTCAGTTTACTGTTGTTATCTCTATTATTATCAGTTCTTTATTTATTACCTTTAAATTCATTTATGATATGTTGGTTTTAATTCCTAAGTGAAGCCTCTTTTGTGGCACTTGCTCTTTCTGGGGTCTGACCCAGCTGGTTTTATATGGCCAGATATCGGAGTAGCACCAGAGGATCTACCAGTCTTCCAGCCAGATGGTGACCACCAGACGTAACCCTGGCAACGAGTGGGTTTTTTTTGTCCTCCCACTTTATTGTAAAATTATTCTTTTGAGGCGTTTAGCCGGCGAGCACGTGTTAGCTCGGTTGCACCTTTATTTACTGTCTGCCTACGGGCTGTAACATGATTGACAAATCCTAGGGTTGATCATATATGACTAAAACTCTTGCTAGTCTTGACATTTTGTACGACTAGCTTCATGATCATCCGGATATGTAATGTATGGGACGCCTTGCTATTATATATTTGGTGCTCTGACATCTTGTAATTGTTATTGCTTGCTTGAGATTGAGACAATAGACTTGTTCATGACCATAGGTAACTGATGGATTGTAGTTAAACCCTCATGTATCTAGACAACCATGACCGTATAGCGAGGTGGATTGCACTGCAATATACGTAGCTGGCTATGTACGCCCCCGCTCTCCAGTAATCTGGTTCTGGGGCGTTACAGCGGTTATGAGGTATTTTTGGAGTACCGGTTATAAGCGGTTATGAGGGGTCTGATTTTGGATGGTTTTTAAGTATAGGTTTTTAAACCAGTCCAATCCATGCTTGGTAATTCACTAACGAACGGCTCTGAAATTTTTTTACATCAATAAATTAAATATGAAAGGGTATTAGTAGTTACAATTATGTAGTTTTCGTGATGATATAAATAGAATAAAATAATAAAACCGTTCAAAACCCACTGATTTGGGGTGTTTATAAACCACCCAAAATTGCATTACACCGATTTTAGAGAGTTTTTGAGCCAATCGAAACCAGTGCCTCAAAAAAATAAACAAACAGGGATTTCCATAAACGATCGGTTCAAAAACACCCCAGAACCGGTGAAAACACCGTTACCGAGCAGATCCGCCCTACGGGTCTGCTTGGCAATTGTAGGAGTAGTGGTTATGAGGTGTTTTTAGAGTACCGGTTATGAACGGTTATGAGGGGTCCGATTTTGGATGGTTTTTAAGTAGCGGCTTTTAAACCAGTCCAATCCATGCTTGGTAATTCACTAGCGAGCGATTCTGAAAGTTTTTTACACGAATAAATTAAATAGGAAAGGGTATCAGTAGTTAAACTTATAATTATATATATATTCTTGTGAGGATATAAATGTAATAAAAAATAGCGCCGCTCAAAACCCACCGATTTGGGGTGTTTATAAAGCCACCCAAAAATACATTACACCAGTTTTGGGGGTTTTTTGAGCCGACCAAAACCAGTGCCTCAAAAAAATTAACAATTAGGGATTTTCATAAACGGTCGGTTCAAAAACACCCCAAATCGATGAAAACGGATTTAGCAAGCAGACCTTAAGAGTCATGCTTTTCTATTTGTAATGAATTATTCTTCGTCATAATGGACGATGGAGAGGTTGGGAGCAATAGTTCATAAACTTAAAAAAGGATTAACACCGAAAGCTTCTATATTACAAATTTACAGTATGGTTGCATCATCTTCATAAAATAGGTAATCCTATGCTAGCCACTTGATACGTACAAGATTTATTTATGAATTTATATCTTCTAATATATAATGAGGTTTCAAAACGGCACAAAAGTAAGCCGTCTAACTCGTATGTATATCATGATCCATTTTATTAAAAAAAATTATGTAAAAATTGTCAAAAATTTAAATTTATTACATATATATATATATATATATATATATATATATATATATATATATATATATATATATATATATATATATTCTACATGGAAAATCGAGCTCAACCAAACAAGAAGAATACCTCCCACCTTAATCATATGAGTTAGAAAAAATAATTGACTATAATTGAATATTAATATTCTTATTACACGTTATTATACGTATAAAGCACGTATGTTTACTACTGTGTATGTATTTGTTTTATATTTCCATCAAGGTTTAAAATATAAATAATCGCTACACATATCTGTTGGAATTATTCAATAATTAAGGGGCCACACATGTAAAATTAATTGTGTTTGTGCTATCTAAATAATTAAGTCAAATTAAAGTGGTCTATTTGAAAATTGGCTTAAGGGTATAATTGTCATAGAATTAATGGGTAGATACCGGAGATAATTCTAATTTGATGATGGGCCAAATTAGAAATATCAAAACATATAAATATATGTATTCATTAGGGATATGGTCCCCAACTTATATGGCCACCAAAAGAGAGGTTTTCTCTTTTTCTCTTCTGCATCCCCATCAATAGAAAGAGAGGGACAAATGATTCGGATTCTTCTTTGTCATTAAGGATCGTAGCAAGTTGGAAGATCGAACCCAATAAAGAGACGTTCGCTTCAAGATCCATCAAGTCTAGCAATGGATTCAGGTACGCTTCCGCAATTTAATTTATGTTCTTCATCTCATGAATCGACAGGGCATAATAAAATTTCTAACAAGTGGTATCAGAGCCTTCATGGTTGATTTATGAGGTCGAAGTTTAGAATCCAATTTTTTTTATGTTATTGTTCAGAAATCATAGATCCTTCATTCTAATTTTAATTTAGGGTTCCAATGGTTCATAAGATAAAATTTATGATACATGAATATTAGATCTACAGTTTCTCAATAACTGATTTCTTGATACACGAATAAAATTTTGTTCTGGCCAGATCATGTTGGACATGTATCCAAACGATACATCCATAATTAATGGACTAGGATGGCTCTTATGTTTGTGTTGTTTGATCAAAATTATTGGCAGTACTACACATGGTGGGTTATAATTTATGGTGAAATATAATTTATATATTTACTTAGTGTTGTACTAGATGGCTAAATAAAGAGAACAACTATTGAGATCTTATCTTCTAATTCTGAGTTGTTTTGTACATAAACAACTGTTCCAACATGTTTGTACATCATAATTTATTTATTCTATTTTTTGTATACATGGTTCTCCATTGCTTATAAGTACATTGATTTGTTGTCAATCCTTCGTTGATTTGATCGCCATATTAAGAAAATCTTGATATAATTCATAATTTATGTACAGTAATAATCTCTCAGTTCATGCGTAAATATTAGATATGGACGCATGTGATAATGACCGTAGAAATTCTCCATTATATTAAATATGCATGAATATGCTTATTGCTGGACATGTGATAATATGAAATGTCGGTTAGATTCCAATTACTCATGCTGATAGATATTTGGCGTTACTCAATTTAGAGTGTTTCCAATCTAAGTTGATCATTGGAGGACAAATTGGAATCAAATATAGACAATTTTATGTTTGGCATAAATTTAGTTTCCAATAAATTTATGTTCTAAGTCATATATTTGATATAATCTATTGACGTACATATCTTCAGCAGATTATTTTAATATAATCTTTATGGGTTATTTGAAGCAATCTATTGGTCCATATCTTCAGTAAAATATTACGTAAATTTTATTATGTTGAGAATGCTCAGTTTAGTCAAATTAAGAATATTTGTTTGAATCATGTAAAGAGATTCACATGCTTATGATTATCTTATTTGAGTTGTAATATTTTAAATAGGCATGTACATAAAGTTTTGGACATGATTCGGTTTTGTAAAATTTAGTCAACATTCAAATTTTTTGGTGTCTTTTGTGACTAGCAATAGTCGTCTAATATTCTAAATAGACCCATTGAAACAAGATGTCGCCAAAGTGACCCCTCTTGCGTAGATAGTCTATGAGGGATGTTAGATGTTTGTGTGTGTACACTCATGCGGGTATTAGCCGGCCCAAAGGAAGGTTAATATTTGGCCGAATTGTACACATACTTGTGGTGATAAATGTGTGACAATTATAAGGTTTACATGTGAATAATAACCCGATCCAAAGATAGGCTTATTATTTGACATGACTTATTGTCAACGTTTGATCATTATACCAAGAATACCACTTGCAGTTAATATCACTGTCCAAAGACTTGATATTAATGATGTACTAGGTATCTTGAGATGGGGTTCCTAAATATTTGAATTTGTTTGACTATATTTTACGCTTTGGTTATTTGTTAGAGCATGTTTGTTTTTTGTTGCTTTGTTCTCTTTACAGTTAATGTTGTTAAAATATCTGCCAATAAGATTTTAATTTTCATGTTTAATGGGATAATCTTTAAGGGCAAAAAGAAATGAATACAGTAGTTGCTAAGGGTCCAGATCAAAAAAAAAATAACAATATAAAACTATGGGTTGTTCTTTTGTGATAAGACATGACACATAAGGAAGAAATGTACAAAGTACCACACATGGCGTATAAAGAAAAGTACATTTCTAAATTTGATCTGTTCTAAGGTTAATTTCGATTTAGTACCAAAAAACTCATGGTAGTTAGATTCTGGTGGGACTACCCACATTAATGTTCTAGGCAAGGTTGTCTGAGTTACTGAAAATCAATTGATGGTAAAAGATAGATCTATGTGGGTGACGGCAATTTGGTAGAAGTGAAAGCAATATGACAGTTTAGGTTATTTTTAGGAACCAATTATTATTTGGATTTGATAGACACTTTTATTGTACCGTTTTTTAGACGAAATTCAGTTTCAGTTTTCTTAATGGACAAATCTGGTTATCATTGTACATTTGGAAACAATAAGTTTAGTCTATCTTTAAATTTAAATATTATTGGTAACGGTTCCCTTAAGGTTTATGATAACCTATATTCACTTGAAACTATTGCTTCTTATAATGAAACCTTGCAAGTGAAGTCATGTGGTACTAAACGCAAAATTAACAATATTTTTTTTAGCCTCATTATGACATAAGCATTAGGTCACTTCTCTAGAAATAGAGTTGAACGATTTGTGTCAGATGAGATTTTGATTCCATTGACTTTATAGACTTTAATGTTTATATTGAATGTGTAATGGAAAGACAGACAAAATTTAAATTATAAGCAGCTACTTTATTGGTTATGCTACAGATCAAGGGGTTAATAATTATACGGTCCCACACTAAGAATTTTTTTTTGAGATGAGAAGTACAATATAATTTTTGAGGATGTTGAGTTTGGGGAAGAAATAAAGTCAGGATCATTGTCTTTGAGAAGGAATTAATTACGATTCCTACTATCACTTTTGACGATGTGCAGGATTCTATACATGTCATGATCAAGAAGTGAATTCGGAGTCTCAATAAGACAATGTCAAATTATCTCTATAAGTCGTTGTTGAGATGCCTTAACAACGACAATGTAGCGGCACCACATTCAAGATGAGGTAATTATTTCTAAGGAACAAACTCAACAACCTCAAGAACCGGTAATATTAAGATGGTCCACCAGAGAAAGAAGAAATATAATTTCGGATAATATTGTCATATTTCTCTAGGAACGTGAGGAAGACTGTGGATACTGGAAGATGATCTAATCAACTTTCGTCAGGCCATGAAAAGTTCCAGTTCTCAAAGTGGATTGATACAATAAATAAGGAGTATAGGTTCACGCAAGACAATAAAGTTTAAGAACTTGTCTCATTACCAAAAGGTATGAAATCCATTGGTTGCAAATGGACATTTAGAACCAAGAAGGATTCGAAGGGTCATGTGGAGAGGTATAAAGTATGTCTTATAACTAGTAACTTTACTCAAAATTTTGGGATTGATTTTAAAGAGTTTTTCTCTTCGGTATCATTGAAAAACTCCTTTAAAACAATCATAGCACATGTTGCACATTTTGATCTTGAGTTACATCAAATGGATGTCAAAACGACGTTTCTCAATGGTAATATTGACGAAACTATTTATATGGTGCAGCCAGAAAACTTTGTGCCGAAAGATCCAAATAATATGGTTTGCAAATTGACAAAATCCATTTATGGAATCAAGCAAGCTTCTCGTCAGTGGTACTATAAATTTTACCAAGTTGTTACCTCGTTTGGTTTTGAGGTTAACGTTGTTGAAAATTGTGTGTATCACAAATTCAGTGGAGTAAAATTATTTTTTTGGTTTTGTATGTTGATGACATACTGCTTGCCACAAATGATATAGGCATATTGCATGACACCAAGAAATTTCTATCTAATAACTTTAAGATGAAAGATCTTGGTGACACCTCTTTTGTATTAGGAATTCAAATACACCGAGATCGTTCTCGAGGTATTCTTGGATTATCATAAAAGAGCTATATCGATAAAGTGCTTAAAAGATTTGGCATGCAAACCAGGTGACACCCCAGTCGTTAAAGGAGACAAGTTCAATCTCAATCAATGCCCTAAAGAATAGTCTTGAAATTAAGAAAATACAATAGATTTTTCCTTCATGATCAGTTGTAGGGAGTCTAATGTATGCTCAAGTAGGTATGCGTCAGGATATTGCGTACATATTAGGATGTTAGGCAGATATTTAAGCAAATATGGATGGATCATTGGGTAGCATCCAAACTACTTAAGTAATTAATAGAGAACAAGAAATTATATGCTCTTTGTAGGAGATCGAATAATTCTGGAGATCATAAGGTATTCCGACTCCGATTTTGTTGGATGCCAACACAGTAGAGATCCACATCAGATTATGCTGACTAATGGAGATATATTTTGGATGAGTGTCAAACATGCACTCATAATTTCTTCCACCATGGCAGCAAGGTTTATAACATGCTGTGGGACATCTATTCAGGAAATATGGTTGCAAAATTTTGTCACAAGGCTGCGCCTATAGGTACGGTGTTGAAAGACCACTTAAATTATGGTGTGACAATAAATCAGCAGTAATGTATTCCAATAACAACAGAAACTTGTATAAGTCAAGGATATTGACATAAAGTTTCTAGTTGTGAAGAAAAGAATTCAGAATGGTTAAAGTGTCCATATAGCACATTATGACAAACTCCATTTTAGCGGATCCACTCACAAAAGCATTATCACCCAGGGTCTTTCATAAGCATACTGCTCATATGGGTGTTAATTAAGAATATGGCAATATAGTGGGAGTTTGTATTTTATGTATTTGGGTGCTATTTGGTTTTGGACACATTTGTGTATTAAAGTATTTTGGATATTTATCTGATCAGATATATGGAAATTCAGTTCATTCTATTTTTGTTATGTTAAAGTATTAATCTCACTAAAGTTAAGGAGGACCAGTTGGAAATAGACATATATTGATCACATTACATGTAATTTCCATGCTATGCATCCATGATTGATCTATGTCGTTTAGCTATATTGGTATATGTTACCATTGATGGTTTAGTTACGCTATATGTGACGAAGGCCGCTTTGATCCTATGTTGATATGGTTAATGGACGAGATTGTCCGGATATACCCTAAGGATTAAGATAGCAATTTATGAGCTCACTAAGGTTAACACAATTATAAGGTTACATATGTGGCCCAGTGGGAGATTGTTGGAATTGTTCAATAATTAAGGGGCCACACATGTAAAATTAATTGTGTTTGGGCTATCTAAATAAATAAGCCAAATTAAAGTGGACTATTTGAAAATTGGCTTAAGGGTATAATTGTCATGGAATTAATGTGTAGATACCGGAGATAATTCTAATTTGATGAGGGGCCAAATTAGAAATATCAAAACATATAAATATTCATTAGGGTTATGGTCCCCAACTTATACGGCCACCAAAAGAGAGGTTTTCTCTTTTTCTCTTCTGCATCCCCATCAACAGAAAGAGAGGGACAAAGAATTCAGATTCTTCTTTGTCATTAAGGGTCATAGCAAGTTGGAAGATCGAACCCAATAAAGAGACGTTCGCTTCAAGATCCACCAATTCTAGCAATGGATTCAGGTATGCTTCCGTAATTTAATTTATGTTCTTCATCTCATAAATCGACAGGGCACAATAAAATTTCTAACAATATATATCATCTATATCTATAAGACACTTATAGATGTACGAAACTGCATAAGTCATTAGTATTGCCAAAAATTGTGGACATCGACAATATATATATACTAGTAGCATCCAGTAATGGGTATGTATAGGACCAAATCAATACATCGAAATTTACATCAAAACATGTAGATATTGACAACATATCAGCCATTACCATCACGTGTCATAGTACTATTGAAATGCTTGGTTGTAACGTAAACATATTTAAAAGAGATGCTAGTACAAAGTTGATAACAAATTTACTGCGTGATATATGGCAGGTGATCTATATCGGTGAAAAAAAATCTACTTTATATTATATTTCATATACAAACTAATTATTTTCAAATGTCTAGAATCTATGTGTGATATATGGCAGGTGATCTACATCACATTGTATGCTTAGTATAATAACTGATTGTGGCTTATGATAAATTTTTATTCTACTTATGTCTAGTCCAAGACTTATATTCATATAAGATTGAAAATGAAAATACAAATTGTTTCTTAAGTTTTACCATCTCAAATGGGTGCATGCATGACAGGTGTTGCGCAACATGTCCGAAGAAAATCAGTCGTCCGCGAACTAATTTTTGTAGGTCAAAGCGGGTAGTTGGCACTCAAAGGCCAAAAGTAAAAAAGAATACCAACCTGAATGTTGGTATTTTATAGTTGCATATTTTAAATTTGCAAATCTTATATAAATTAAAAAATATATAAAGTTTGTGCCATAAGTTTCGTAAGGTGACTACAGGTATTTGGTTGTCCTACCAACTATCATATAGACTTGAAGTTCTATATACATATTTTAATTGGTATCACGATAGCTGGTCTTGCTCATATTAATTAAAGGCTCAAGCAGATCATATTTTACCCAACATATACATAATGTTCATAATTCCAGAAGATTTTTTCTGAGTTTTAAGGATATAAGAATAAATGGGTATCATATTAAAACTTTGAGCAAGTGAAATAAAAAAAATATTTTTGTGTAAGTACTAGTCTAGAAAACTAGAAGTTAGTCTAGATAACCAAAAGTTCATTTAAGGGAACCATAAGTTCGTCTAAATAGGTTCTTTAGTTATTCACTAGGAATATAAATCATTCACATTGGAGACGTCAAGCTAATCACACACTACATTGAGCTAGAAAAGCTCAATCCTAAGGGTCCCTTGTGAGCCAAAATCCGAATGATCCCATAACTTTTAAACAGTGGCATTATCGACCATATACCCCGGGACAAAGACAATGAGAATAGAGTAAATTGTAGCATACATAATGGTCAACTTTGTGTCATTGATCTCAAGGATAAGTTTTCTTCTTCTAAACCATCAATACCGAAGATTGCATATGCAAATCATCAATTTAGGTTCATTTAGTTAGATTTGTATCGATTCCAGACCTTTATAGTTTGTATTATTTGAAACTGTAATCTTGACATATATGTTTTATAGTATTGAGAATTTATATGTTCCTCCTTAAATTATTAAATTTTTTAGGCATAAGATATCTTTAACGTAATATTTGTGATCTTATAAGACAGGATTCCCGTCGTTACGGGGAGATAGGAGAAGATAAATGTCTTATTCCAGAAAAAAAAACGTCGTGAATTATCGTTTCAGAATAAAGTCGTTCCAGAAGAATGTAGTGAATCATCATGACACAATTTCACTTTATCTAATCTCGACTAAATTAGGGGAATTATCCCTTATAATTCATTGCAGGTAATCAATCGATGCTTACTTGATGTCTTCAATAATGCTACATAAATAACTATACCAATTATCAATCATGTATCTTATAGAATATAAGTAAATATTAAAAGAACCAAATAAATTCAACAAATGAATCAATTCTACATTTAGAACGTGTATGAACCAAAAGGTGCAAAAGATAAAACTCTCCAGGAGAGGATACTAAATAATATAACACACCGCTCTGAAGAAAGAACTCCTGAAGAAGCATCTCTTGTAGAGAAATGTTCATGGCGGTCCGAAAGATGTCATGAACCAAATATCCTAATATTTTAAATTATATCTCTCCGGTCGAGAATATACCTCAGGTCCTAGAAGAGACTGAGAAAGAGATACATGTACCCAAAAAATCTATGTTTTATACATATTCAGAAAAATTTGGAATCAATTTTTTCTTGTCATAGATGATTAGCAAATAAGAATAAAAGATAACATGGGCCAAAAATGGAAAGATGCGATCCCTCTCGCATAATGTAAATGGTTGAGTCCTACAATACAAATCCCAAACAAGGATAAACTCGATAGGTTTTAAATGCTTGTTTGTAATAAATAAAAGGATAAGATTCAATTGTATAGAGTAATGTTAGTTGAAGGATTCTCGAAATAATCATGAATAAAATATAAAGAAACATTTTTCCGGTCATGATAACCTAGACAATAAGATGAAATTTCCAAAAGATTTAAATTGCCAAGTATATCCCCGGAGGATTTTAAATTACCAAGGTATTTCTGAAGTATTTACAAAATGAGTCATATATGGACTAAAATCATCCGGAAGAATGTAATAGGCTCATTTGGTATCTATTTAGGAAATGATATAATAATAATCCTACAGATCCAGTCATATTTATGAAGAAATTTCTGAATTAATTCGTCAAAACAACTATTTATGTACATGAAAATATCTTCTGAAGAGATTGTGAACATATCATTATCTGTGGCAGAGATTGGAAATAATCTCCCGAAGAGATCTCATATAATCTTCCAAAGAGATAATCTTAATCTCTTTAAGAGAGAATCTTTGAAGAAATAATCTCTCATAGAGATAAATCTCAATATGAGTAGTTATTATTTACTCGGTATGCCTATAATGGCTAGGTCAATAGAATTCGTTATGACCAAAAAGAATAAAAAAACATGTTCTTGTCATTCATTCAACATAATATATTTATGTGATCCTTCTGATATGCATATACACATAGACACTTAAATGACATAAGACACAAATCATTCTTAATTTAATTCATATGAATATTTTGATCTTATGAGATATAAAAATACATGGTATTAATCTGATCCCCTTGAGGGATATCACAAACATAGTATATTTTCTAAGCAATATTATAGATATTTTGGAGATAAATAAAACAACCACATCAACTTATTTTTACATTTAATGAAGCAATTGACACCGAAATGACATAAGACACATAAATCATTCTTAATTTGATTCATATGAATATTTTGATTTTATGAGATATACAAATACATGGTATTAATATGATCTCCCTTAAAGGATATCGCTAATAGAGTATGTTTTCTAAGCAATATCCTAGATATTTCGGAGATAAATAAAGCAACCTCGTCAACTTATTTTTACACTTGATAATGTAAATAGAGATTGTGCATGGCTATGATTTCAACAGTTCAACAATTAGAAAAAATTGCAAGCTTTCAGGAATAACCAATACGTCTACAAATACTCGTTAGGATATAAAAAATGTAAATAAATGTATAAGCAAATAAAGTATTAGGATGAGATGTAATATTCAAATATACTAGGGGTTGACTTTTCATTTATATTAATGTAAGAACTAAATATATTTTTTATATTGAGGGGGAGCATCCTGAAGATACAAATAGAGACATCTCGAAGTATATTTTTACGCATTGTACTCTTTTTTGTTGAAATTTTTTTTCATGGATTTTCCTTCGAAAAGTTTTTAATTGGACAGTATAAGTCGCACCCACTTGGATAAATGAAGAATCATATTCTTAAAAAAAATATTATTGTACTATTTTTTCTCCAAAAAGGTACTTTTTTAGAAAACTTTTAATGAGACAATAATTAAAGTGGGCATCTAAGGAGAGTGTTATGATTTGGATAAACCCAAATACGGAGGCCTTAACTGGACATTATAAGTTTTTTTTCCTCTTCCTGAACTTTAGTTTGTCTATTATTTATGACTGGAAAATAAGTTTGTGTTCTACTAATTCATTCCGAAAATTTACAATTGTCAACAAAAGTTTTATGTCCTAGACTAGTACTATTATAAAAAGACTTAAAAAGACTCAAAATTAGTCATTTAGGTAGTATTTATATTCGCAAATAATTAAGAAAAAAAAATCTAAAATCCTTGTAACTAACACTATATATATATATATATATATATATATATATATATATATATATATATATATATATATATATATATATATATATATATATATATACACACACACACACACACGCCACGTAACAAAAATTATAAAATCCTTCTAACTGTGTGAACAAATATCTAAAATTCTATATACATATGTATAACAAATCCAAACTAAAATATATTCAATATTCAAGTTATATTTAAACTAACTAAATGTTTTATCTAAACATATATATACATTCAATGTTTTAAAAACATACATAAAAAAATTAATTAAAAATATTAAAATTATATTTAAACTATTTTTATGTAATTTAATCTTCTATCTCATTTTTCAAAAATATCAGTGATTTTTTTTTTTGTTACGTGCGATTACGTCACTAGTATATATAATGCAGCTTTGAGCCGTCAAAGCCGTATGTATATCCTCCATTAATTAATTAATAATAAAATGAATCAAAAATTTCAAAATACTTTACCATTGATGTAGTTAAAAAAGGAGATACAAATTCTAAAATTATTCTAAATAACATAACATATAAAAAATCCTAAAATATATTCAAGATTCAAATTATATTATCTAACTAAACACATCAAAATTTTAAAAAGATATCTATAACCAATTCTAATTAAATATATATTCAAATTATATTTAAAATAATTTTATTTTTTAATCTATATTTTCAAGAATGTTGTAGTTTTTCTTTTTGCATGCAACACACTTGAACGTGACTAGTACTTTTAAATTAAGACGTGCTTTTATGAAAACCGTCATAATGTTGTGATTTGGATAAATCCAAATATGGATGCCCTTATCCATACCCACAACAATCTCTCTATCTCATTCCCTCTATATATGTTATCAATGGAAAAAGCTACGTACAGTTTTCTGGCTACCAATTCTTTCTCCTTCTTCTTATTTTCACAACACATTATCAGCACCATTGCTCAAGAAGTTTTAGGCCATCACCAACGTTGCAACCGGATCGTCAGGTTTAAATGATGCACATTCGGATCGTCATTGACCGAGCATCGTTTGCATGCACCCCTCACCATGGGTGCGCCAAAAGCTTCCAGACACCCACGTGTCAAGCACCCTCGGTGGATGCGCGCAACCGACGTCCACCGTAGCTGAAGCCAACCAAGCTGTCGGATCTTTGGTTTGCCAATTTTTGTAAGCATTCCCCTTCTTTGTCGATCGTTTCTCTCCCTCTTCCTGTGTTAATAAACAGAATAAGTGTCATTAATATCAGTTAGGCGATTTCCCATACAATAGATAGAACACGAATTTTGTTAACACTATTAACGTGGGTTAAGAATAATAGTTGATAGCCCATTCAATTCATTGCATGCATGCATACACATGGACCATGTACACAAGAAATAATCTAATGTTAAAATGAAAAAAGAAAGAAGCAACAACACTCATCTCTTTTCATGTTTTTTTTTCCATGTGATGCATGCATTAGCATTTGCATATTTTTCTCAATGATCACCTATTTAGCGAACTATTTTTTTTTCCATAATCATGAAAAACACTACAAGGACAAATATAGCATATGTAGCTGTGTAGATGTTATATCGAAGACTAAATGTGAGGTGGTTGAGATCTTAGAATATTTGCTATATATCTTAGAATTTTGTTGTTTGGATATGTACCAGAATGTTATGGATCACCTTCCATCCCACCAAATCTTCTTAGAAAATATTTACTTTGTAGAAAATCTCATTTCACGAACAAAATATAGCTCCTAATCTGTTGCACCAGCATACATATGTTTAGGTCCTTACGAGATTGAGAAAGCATGAAGACCCTTCTCCTAGCAACAAACTCATCGGTATGCTTCATCAATGGAATTAACAACCACATTCCACTGGATATATTTCATATTAATGATTACATTAAATACGTAGAAAAATAAATCATGGTTGGTATTAGTATCATTTTATTGGCACTGCATTCTACATAATTGGTCTAGCATTTATGACTATTGGTATTTTGATTTAAGGTTTCTAGATGCAACCAAAATTTCAAATTGATGATATGAATCAATCTTTTACATCAACATTGAGTGTGTATAATATTAGTTTCAGATGCATGTGCCACCCTTATGGATTGGTTCTTGGAACAGTCCAACTTTGGTAGACAATGGACCTTACTTTTTGTGTTCTTTCCTTCCAAATTTCATTGAATTTGTAACAGTAAACTATGTTATATTCTTTCTGTGCGCTGGGCAAGGTATTGAATTTGGTTAAGAAATAATATAGTTGGATGTTTGAAGTGGAGAAATTCGAGGAAAGCAAACTAAATATAGTGATATCTTTAATCTGGCTTTGTCCATGCAATATGTTAACCAATTTATGTTCTGGATTATATCAGAATAATTTTTATATGTGATCGATAAATTCATATAAGATATTTCCTTACTTGAGTTTCGTACCACCTCAAATAGGGGCATACATGTTATGAAATATAGTTTTTGAGATGCCTGGAATAAAATTCAAATAGAGAAGCACACTGATTATTTTATAAAGAGCACATATAATTATTTTTCTCAGTCTTATTGATGGAATTGCATGTTGAAGATATGGGCATCATAATTTTACTATTTTTGCCTAGTGTCCATATTCTATTTCTTCATATTGGTATTCTTGATGCTACTTTGCAATTCAGCCATGCATGAATCAATATTATTATGTCATGCATGCAGAAAAAAGAGTCTCCTTTTGACTAATGGTTAATTCCAGGAGTCTTTAATGTTACTTTGATTATAGTTGCATACTTTGTTCAGATTTTATCTTATGTATTAGATTATGAGATGGCATTGATTAGCCCATATGTTAATGTTATTAGATTTTAGGATCTGAATTTAGAGTTTGGATGGGAAATTACAATTTTTTGTGTGATCATTTTTTTTTTCTTATGTTCATCTTTCATTTTTATTTGTCCATATCCAAACGAAGCACCAAGTGATGTAGAAATCAACTATGCCATGTATTCAACTTTTACTAGTCCTTTGTATTTGGTATTTGATGGTCTAATTAATTGTTCAATGACTTGGCAACTTTGTCAATGGAAAGATGACTTGGCAACTTTATCAACCCTGGCTTTTGAAACACAGACTATTTGATTGGATGTAGTTGGATTTGCAACGCAAATCCAGCCAGCTACAAAGAAACACTATTTTTAGGAATTTTGCCATATACTGTCTTTGTTGAAAAAGAGGACGTCCTTCACAAATACGAAGGTTAGCATCTTGTCTTGGACATTCTAGTGCCTAGATTATTCTAGTGCTTGGATTGCTGAAATTTAATTTTTCTAGGTTGAGTGGTATGTGGTCAAGATGATAGCACTGATGAACTTTACAATTACCGATGAACTTTACACTATCATTTAGAAAAAATTTCTGAAACATTTTGACCAATCTATTTACATATGTTTGCCACTAGTTTATGATGTTCCCTAAATATGATCATGTGAAATTTGAAAACTCTGTTTTGTTGAAAACTCTAAGTATTGAAATAATGCGACATAAATATCTAAATTGGTCAGTAAATTGAGACAGAGCATTAAATCATATTTCTTTTAAGAATAGTTGCATTTACTAGCATATTTCGTATTATTTGATATGCTTCGATATTTCTTGCCAACAATGAGACAAAACCACTTATATAAATGGCTTCATGTCATTTCACTTTTTGTGCGGTTTTATTTGTACAAAGATACAAATTATTTGTTTGATTTTTTACCACTACCAAACGGGTTCACGCATGACATATGTTACGTTACATGTCCGAAAGAAATCAGTCGTCCCCACACTCACTTTTGTAGGTCGTAGCGGATTGTTAGCCTCGAAAGGTCAAAAGTGAAAGTACCAACCTGAATGTTGGTATTTCATGAATGATGGTGATACTAAACTATAAAGTTTCAAAGTTGGTGCCACAAGGTTGGTACATCTGTAGGGATACTACAGATGCATTATTGTCCTACTATCATAGACCTAAAGTTCTATGTTTAGAATTATTATTATTATTGATTAATAATATCTACGTTTGTAACTATTGATAAGATATTGTCACATCTAGAAACTATAATCCATGTCAAAGAGACATCTTATGCATGAATGATAGTGCTCCTACCAAAATGTAATTTTTTCCTCCAACAAGAAATATTAGTATGGAAATACTATCCATAATAGCTGGACAGGGTCATATTATTGAAGGCTTCGGCAGAGCCCAATTGATTTTACCCAATAGACCTACTCACTTATAAAAATTGTTTTATACTCTCATAATTCCAGAAGATTCTTTTTGGGAGTAAAAATGGGTCTCGTATTAAAACGCTGAGCAAGTGAAATATTTTTGTGATCTGTCACGTTGATAAGACATAACTACCGCCGTTAGGGGAGATATGAAGAAGATAAATTATCGTTCTAGAAGAACGTCGTGAATTATCGTTCTAGAAGAACGTCGTAAAGCATCGTTCTAGAAGAACGTATTGCATTATCTTTCTCGAAGAACGTTCTAAAGCATCATTCCAGAAGAACGTGTCATGACATATTTCTAAGTTATCTAATCTTGACTAAATTAGGAAAAATTATCCTTTGCTTGCTTACATTTTTAATTATGCTGCATAAATAGCTAACCATCTATTAATTTATTTTCTAATAGAAGTACCAAAAGAAACAAATAAAGACAACAAATGAATAAGTTCTTTTGTAAGAACGCGTAAGACCTAAAGGCTCTAAATATTTAACTCTCCAGAAGAAGAGGCCGAATAATATAACACACTCTAATGCTCTTGAAGAAGCCTCTCCTGAAGTAGCATCTCCTGAAGAGAAAGTTCATGACGATCCGGAAGATGTCATGAACCAAAAAATCCAATTTCTCAAAGTATATCGCTCCGGTAGAGGATATACCTCAGATTCCAGAATAGACTGAAAATGAGGTACCGGTACCCATAAAATCTATGCTTTATACATAGTTAAGAGAAATTTGGAATCAAGAAAAATTGTCATAGATGACATTATCGAATGAGAATATAAAGGGTGATAAAATTAAATGATAACACTAAAACCATGAATAATTTAATGAATAGATGCGATCTCTCACAAGATGTGGAGTATTCGGTCCTACAATACAAAACCCAAAGAGAATAAACCTGGTAGGTTTTGAATGGGTATCTGTAACAAATAGAGATCCAAATATATAAGAGCTCAAGGATTCATGAAATGATCATGAATTGAATATGAATAAATATATTCTTCGATCCTGATAACCTAGACGATAAGATATATTATCGAAGGTCATGGATTTAAAATTCTCAGGTAAATCCTTGAAGGATTTGATATTATCATATTATCCCCGAAGGATCTACATATGAATTAAACCATCCAGAAGAATGTGATAGGCTCATTGAGTTTATGGAGAAATCCCTGAACGGATTCATCAAAATGGTCAACTTCTGAAGAGAAGATCTCATGAAGAGATTAAGAGTGCCTCCTGAAGAGATTTGAAATATCTTCCGAAGAGATTGGAATCTCTAGTAGAGACTGGAATCTCCAGTAGAGATTGGAATCTCCCGAAGAGATTGGAATCTCCCGAAGAGATTGGAATCTCCTGAAGAGATCGGAATCTCCCGTAGAGATCGAAATCTCCTGAAGAGAGAGGAATCTCCAGAAAAGATAAAGATAAATATTCAAAAGAGATCTCATGTAATCTCATGAAAAGATGAATATCTAGAAGAGATCTACTATAAATCTCCTGTAGAGATAAATCTCCTACAGAGATTTAATATGAATGATATACCTATAATGGTCAGATCAATAGGATCTTTTACAACCAAAAGAACATGTTCTAGGTCCTGAAGTACCTTGTTTAAAGAATATAAAATTCTTTATTGTTATTTACTCAGAACAATATTTTAGAATAATATTAGGCACATAAATTATTCTTGATGAATATTCTGATCTAATGAGATATGCAGATGAATGATATTTATCTGATACTCCATTAAGCGGATAACACAAACAATGTATGTTTTTATAAATAATGTTGCAGGTAGAGAGAATAAATCAAATTACTGCGGCAATTTCACCAAAGCGAACAGGGAATGTGCATGGCTATGTTTTCAACAGTTCGACATATCAGGGGAGGTTGCTAGCTTTCAAGAATCAAATAAAGCCTGCAACCTCTTCATAAGGATATGAGTATAAATATATAGACAAATAAAGTGTTGGGGAGATATGTAATATTTAAATTGTATTGGGGGTTAATTTTTTATTTTGAATTGATGTAAGAACAATAATGTAATATTTTTGAGGGGAGCATCATGTAGATGCAAGCATCCTGAAGATGCTAATGTGGACATCTTAAAGCATATCTTTGCGCATTGTACTCTTTTCCTTCGTTGAGGTTTTTTCCCACTGGATTTTTCCTTCGAAAGGTCTTTAACGAGACAGTGTAAGTCGCACCAACTTAGATTCCTGAAGACCCATATTCTTGAAGAATATTATTGTACTCTTTTCTTTTCTATGTATTTTTCCCAAAGGATTTTTTTCTAGAAAAGTTTTTAATGAGGCAATAATTAAAGTGGGCATTCAAGGGGGAGTATTGTGATTTGGATAAATCTAAATATGGATGCCCTTATCCATACCCACAACAATTAAGACGTGCTTTTATGAAAACCGTTATAAGAAATAGAGTAGTTGGAAAAATTAAAATAAGAACGTGACTGGTACTTTTAAATTACGATGTGCTTTTATGCAAACCGTCATAAGTTTGCATATGTAAAACAAAAATGTTATTTGGCTTCCGAAATTTTTGGGTGATACATCTCCCATTATGTGGCATATAACATGGTTGCTGACATAACATGCAAAATTAATCTTAACATGGCAAAATTTAACATTAAAATTAAAATTAATATTAAATTAACATTAAAATGACATTAAAGTAACATGATAATTAACATTAAGATTAACCTTAACATTAAAATTAATCTTAACATTAAAATTAATGTTAATATTAATATTATCATTAATATTAAAATTAAAATTAAAATTAACAGTAACATTAATATTAAAATTAATATCAACATTAACATTAACATTAAAAAATTTTGGGTAATAATTTTTTGGGTTAAAATTTGCCATGTCAGCTGTTATGTCAGCTGCCATGTCAGATGCCACATAATGGAAGATAGTATCACCTAAATATTTTGGGAGCCAAATAGCATAATTGTATGTAAAATAGAGTAGTTGGAAAAATTAAAATAATTGGCATATTATGTCAATTGGTTAGAGCATCGTGCGTGCTAATAATGTGAAGGTCCAGGCCCATCATTAATGTTACTTTATCGATGTTTTTATTTTTTCTCTTCCTAAACTTTATTTTGACAATTATTTATGACTGGAAAATACGTTTTGGTGTTCTACTAATTCATTTCCAAAATTTACAATTGTGAACAAAAGTTTCATTCCCTAGACTAGTACTATTATAAGAGGTTTGAAAACAGCTCAAAATGAGTTATTTAAGCTGTATGTATATCCTCAAAAATTAAGATTTTTTTTAAATCCTTGTAATTACCTCCGTGTGTGTGTGTCTATATATATATATATATATATATATATATATATATATATATATATATATATATATATATATATATATATATTACGTAAGACAAAAATCATAAAATCCTTCTAACTATCTGAACATATATCGAAAATCCTATATACATATCTATAACAATCCAAATTAAAATATATCCAATATTTTCAAATCATATTTGAACTAACTACATGTTTTATCTAAACATATGCTTAAAGTACTCGAAACATATCTATAAATAATTTACTTAAAATATATTAAAATTATTTTTATATAATTTATATTTATATTTAATATTTCAATAATATCAGTGATTTGTTCGTTTTTGTCACGTGAACGTGACTAGTATATATAATATATATAATGTAGCTTTAAAATGACTCATAAATGAGGCGTCTTAATTAATGATAAAAAGAACAAAAAAAATTCAATAAACATTACCATCTATGTATCTCCTCACGTGGTTAAGATAAGAGATAAAAATTCAAAAATTATTCTAACTACATGAACATGTAACAAATTCTAAAATATATTCAATATTCAAATAACTAACTACATAGTATTATATAACTAAGAGAGTGATTTTTTAAACAAATAGATTTGTTAAAAAAAAAATCTTTCAAAACAAATTTATTTTAAAATATTAATTTTAATGCTAATATTAACATTTTTAATGTTAATTTTAACTTTAATTTTAGTATTAATGTTAACTGAAAATTGCTGAGAAACCCAATTTCGAGGTTGGTTTGTATGAAAAACCCACCCGTAGGACTGATTTTATGAAATGG
This sequence comes from Iris pallida, assembly GCA_029216955.1. NCBI lineage: Eukaryota > Viridiplantae > Streptophyta > Magnoliopsida > Asparagales > Iridaceae > Iris > Iris pallida. The sequence continues at coordinate 7,082,416 of JANAVB010006394.1, forward strand.
AATTATATATTTCCACGTTAAATATTCCAAGATTCCCTTTAGATGTTCTGTATTTATAAAATTGCCATCTTTATAATACCATAACTACCCATCGCACAAACTCGCGATTTTCGTCCTTTTCTTCTTCACGAGTGATCTAAATTCTATTGCTCTCATCTTCAGCAGAGATCGCAAAGATCGTTCGTAGTTCACTGTAATTTTCTTTAATTGAACGCCGATCATCGCTCATCATCTTCATCATCGTGGAGATATTTGAAGTTTTTCGGTGATTAGGTCAATTGTGGAGAGAAGATCTTCTTCTTCTTCTTTTCCATAAGTGTTAGCATCGTTTTGAAAGAAAAACAAAAACTCTTGAATTTTTGTTTCTGACAAATTTTTTTCCACAAAAAAAAATAGTTTTTAGGTTTCTGTCGACTGTTCTCCATCATTCTCTGTGTTAAAATTACGGAGAATGACCATTCTTCGTGCTAAAACCACGGAGAATGGCCTTATCCATGTCGAAATGATGGAGAAATAATGGAGAATGGCCATTCGCCGTGTCAAAATGACGGAAAATGGTCATTCTCCGTGTCAAAATGACGAAGAATGGTCATTCTCCGTGTTAAAACCAAGGAGAATGGACATTTTCCATGTCAAAACCAAGGAGAATGGCCATTCTCTGTGTTAAAATGACGAAGAATGGCTCCGTGATAAAATGACTGAAAATGGCTCCATGATAAAATGACTGAGAATGGCCATTCTCCATCATTTTAACACGGATAATGGCCATTCACCGTGTTAAAATGGGCCATTCTCCGTGTTAAAATGGGCCATTCTCCGTGTTAAAATGATGAAGAATGGCCATTCTCCTTGTTAAATTGACGGAGAATGGCCATTCTCCATTATTTTAACACGGAGAATGGCTATTCTTGGTCAATTTAACAAGGAGAATGGCCATTCTTCGTGGTTTTTAACACGGAGAATGACCATTCTTCGTAGTTTTAGCACGGATAATGGCCATTCTCCTTGTTAAATTGACGGAGAGTGGCCATTCTCCGTCATTTTAACACGGAGAATGGCTATTCTTGGTCAATTTAACAGAGAGAATAACCATTCTCCGTGGTTTTAGCACGGAGAATGGTCATTCTCCTTGTTAAATTGACGGAGAATGGCCATTCTCCGTCATTCTAACACGGAGAATGGCTATTCTTTGTCAATTTAACAAGAAGAATGACTATACTCTGTGGTTTTAGCACGGAGAATGACCATTTTCTGTGATATTACCACAGAGAATGATCATTCTTCTATATTTTATGGCCAGTTGAAACTTTGAAGGGCCATAAATTTTGACTGGAGGTCGAAATGAGGTCCGATTTGTCGCAAAAGGAGCGTATTTCCGAGGAGCCGAAGATTAATAGCTTTTTCGTTAGTCGGCCTTCCAAAATTTTAGAATCGTAAAAAAATGATGTTTGGACCTCCGTTTTAACAGTTTTATCGTTTGTCGACTTTTTCGAAAATTTTTGACGAGTTTTTGAAGTAAGGTTTGAAGATTTTTCAGGAGAAAACATATATTCGAAAGTAAGCAGCGTATGGAAGAATATGAAGTATCGAAACGTTTTTTTAAAAGTAGTTTCGTGGGTGTTTTCAATAAATTAGAAGGAAGGGCAAAAAGGTCATTCGGAACCCCCTTTATATATTTTTTGCTAATTCTGGGCACGCGATGAAATGTTATTGTGCGGTGGTTTTTTCATAAAACTTTTTCGTTTTTTTTGGGCATTTCATAAATTTTCCCTAATATTAATGTTAATTTTAGTGTTAATGTAAATATTAATTTTAATATTAATTTCTTATTAATTTTAACTTAGATTTAACATTAAAATTAAAATTAATACTAAAATTAAAATTAACTTTAAAATTAATATTAATATTAATATTAACATTAGAAAATTTGTTTTAATTTAGTTTCAACATTAACATTAACATTAATATTAGAAAATTGACATTAACATTAATATTAATATTAATATTAAATGTTAATACTAATATTAACATTAAATGTTAATATTAATATTAACATTATCATTAAATTAAATTAATATTTTTAAAAATATATTTGTTTTTAAAAATAGACTGTTTTTTAGATTTGTTTTGAAAGATAAATTATACGTTAGATTTGGTTTTATGGAAAGATTTAGATTTAAATATAGATTTGTTTTAAAAGATCTATTTGTTTTAAAAAAATAGATTTTAGACTTGTTTTGAATGATACATTATTTGTTAGATTTGTTTCTAAGGAAATATTTAGATTTTTTAATTAATAGGAACATGTATAATTTGACCACATATTTGGAGAGTTTAGAGGTATATAATTTTTCTTTCTTTCTGTAAGAATTGATTTTGTTTTTCTCTGTAAAGATTTATTTTTTTAAAATTATTCCTCATCTATATCTCGTAGGTTGTTTCCATATAAGAAGGGGGCTAATTCCTAGAAGGATACTTATGCTTAATCAAGATCACCTGACTGTGTACTAAACCAAAATTATTATTATTATTACTTCGTTTCGAAAAGTTGGACAACCACAAATAACTGTCAATAACAACCATAATACAAATTCCATAAAATTACAGTAAAATAAGGGCATAAACAAACCATAACTGCTGCTATTAGTAAACTAAACTGCTCAAAGACCACTGGAAGAATCTTGCACACAACACTCTTCTGTTAGGACCTCTCAGCAGTTGATCTGCTTAGAACCAATATTCCTTGCAGATGATGCATGTCGCACAAATACATTTTAGTGAATAATGATACCATTGTCCAAAAACATTGATAAACATCCAACACTAACATTAGTAAGACAATAGTTCTATTTTTTGAAAATAAAAGAGGAAAAAGCCATACTGTGACTGTATTATACAACTTAATAAAGGAAAAAAAAATTTTGGTAGACAAAACATATCGAAGCTCAATTGATGCAGGACGAGACCAGAGAAAAATAAGACTACCCTATATGTGGACTATGTAATTTTTTTGTTGTAAGGTAAATTGAATGCGAAAGTTTTTAGGGTTTGTGACAATCAATAGCATATTCATATTCATTGTTATGGGAACAAGCAATATTTTTCATTTAGCAATGGTCATACAGAGTGTACATGATTCAAGTGTTTCATTCATTCATTGGGTCAATAGCATAGCCAGTTCATTTCTTATTCTATCATTCACAAAGCATCTCCTTATTCAAGTGTTTCATTGTTTCAGCAGTATTAACAGAAGGGACGTTATCAATTCATTAAAGGGGCATAAGCATTCATTCTCACGCACCAAGTCACATTAATAGTTCAATGTTCATGTATTGTTCATTTCAATATTAGACAACATGAGCATCTATATTATCCAACAACTAAAACATGGGACATTTATGGACAATTCATAGCATCACATTACTCTATTTTATTAGGCATGAAGGAGTGAGGAGGAGGAAGAACAGTTCTACTCACTTTGTATAAATGGTCTTCTTGTTTCGATCACACGTATTCCCACTAGACGTAGCCACACCAGCGAGCCACGTTCCAAAACTCAATCCGTCTAGCCAGCCAAGAGACTGCATCAGTCTCAATTCTCTTGATCTCCAACACAATTAAGTCTCGGTACAACATTCTGATAGCAACCAATAAGTCAACCAAATGTCTCGCACAGAACGGGGCATTATAGTTTTCCATACTTTGAGACATCTAAAGGGGGCTCCTGGAAGAGGGATATGGTTCAAGAACAATGGACATCTTAGTGTTGAGGGATATTGTGATGCAGATTGGACAAGTTACATGGATTACAGAAGGTCTACCTCAGGGTATTGTATTTGTGGGAGGTAACCTAGTCTCATGGATAAGCAAGAAACAGTCTGTGGTAGCTCGATCAACCGCTGAAGCAGAATATAGAGTTATGGCTCTTGGAGTGTCAGAACTGTTGTGGGTAAAAGCATTGCTGACAGAGTTGAAGCTGGACAAGGAACACCATTGCGTCTTCTGAGTGACAGCCAAGCAATACTGAGTATAGCTAACAATCCAGTTCAATATGACAGAACGAAACACGTCGAGATCGATCGGTTCTTCATCAAGGAAAAACTAGAGAAAGGAATACTAAAGCTCGATCATGTTCGCTCAGAAGAACAAGTTGCAGATTGTCTTACTAAGGGGCTTAATTCATTAAGTCTCTTTAAACTATGTAACAAGATGGTGATGGTCAGGGCCGACCCTGGCCCCGGCCGCCCTGGGCCTCCGAATCATGAGGGGCCCAAAAAGAAGTTCAAAAATAAATTAGTTAATATTTTTGTATTTCAAAATATGACTACTATACACCAAGGGCCCTTTTGGAATTAAAGTTATTGTGGTGTAGTGGTTAGAATATTATATTTTTATACTAAAGGTCCTAAGTTCAATCCTTGGTTTTAGCTTCTTTTTTTTTAAATTAATATTTTTTATATTATGTATTGGGGCCTTATTTTGAATGTTCGTCCTGGGCCCCCATGAGCTCAGGACCGGCCCTGGTGATGGTTGATATCTATCGGCCATCTTTAGGGGGAATGTTGAGAGTATTAATGGACTTTTAGTCTCATATCGAGTAGAATAATAGGGAGAGGGGTTAGTCTCTCTTATATAAGTGTAGCTTCACCCCAATAATAAACAAGTCAAATATTCTACTAAATTATATTCATGTTTCATATACGGTAACATGATTTCGACACCTATTTTGGTGTGTCCTAGTATATTTCAGAGTGTCCACTTTGTGTGTCCAACATGACACAAACACAACATATATTTTGGAGTGTCCGTACTTCTTAGCTTGCAACTTTTGGTAAAACTAATTTATTTTAAGACCCATGTCATTGTTTGTTTCTGATTTGAGTTCTTTCTGCTTTGTCATTATGGTATGCTTGGATGATGATTCAAGACTTTTATGTTTTGACCTCATCAAAATGAATCTCAAAATTTGATGGGACCTTTCCAAGTTTGAGACTAAATGCCAGTCATGGGATACTTATCATGAATGGGACACTTATCATGCCTTTGTGAGGAAATTGTTCTAGAACTGATGTGTGTAAATCCAAGGTTTGGGTCAGTATTATTATGAGACAGAAGTATTCATCCCTTAGGACCTTGTGTATAGGAAGGAATCGTTACTTATTTTGATATATCAAAGGATGGAAATTTCCAGCTCAAGTATTTTGGGGCCTATCATTACCATGTTGAGCTTGCCTGGACATTCTAGGAAACATAGGTTAATTATCAATTGGTTTCTTAGAATGGATTCAATAGGTTAATTACGTATCCTTAAGAAAGAGATGCCCAAAAATATGAAAAATTATTGCATGTTCCGGACTCACCACGTGACAATGGTGAATGGTGAGCCCGGCCAATACTTTGTTGACACTTAGGCATAATACATCAATTCGTATATTTCTCTTATTTTCTAGGTCAATTTTTTTAAATATTTTCAGAGAAAAAAAAATCTATTTTTTCTAATTATCTGCAAGTTAATTTCTATATATTTTATAATTTTTTTGACTTTTTTTGAAATTTTTTATGCCAAATATTATGCCAAGTGTCAAAAAAAATATTGGCCGGGCTCACTATTCATCATTGTCACGTGGTGAGCCCGAACATCCAATAATTTCTCAAAAAATACCTAAAGTACATGGTTGACACAAAAGTTAGGAGCCACATTTCCCATCTACTAGTAGTAATAAACACAGAGGAAGGGTTGCACAGAACATGATGAACAAATCGGTGACAATAGACATATATTTGCTGTCAACTTTTGTTTGCATTGTTTTTATATATGATTAAGTTTCAAGCGAATCAGCCACAAAATTCTTTTTCGGTCCTATGAATATCCAATATTTGACAACAACAAAAATGTCGGAGCATAGCCACTTTGAGCTGTAATGGCAAAAATCCAAACGTGAAAAATTCGAGGAGTAAATCCCCCCATTTTCAATGGAGTTCCTCTCCTTTTCTCTCCTGTAGATGAAAAATAAAGAAATGAGGGAGACAATAACTTGAAATTATCAAATCATAGCCACTTGCAATGAAGTTGCAAAGACAACCCAAATACGAAAATTGTCTAAACGTGGGGCACCGTTGCAACAAAAGTGCACCAAACCAAACAACCCTTTAATGAACGTTCCTGTGAAATGATCCATAAAAAGTTCAAAATGATATGATCTGAAAAAGAATACAAGGCATAACGTAAATGAAAAACAAGCAGAACAAAGAATAATTTGGAAGACAAGTTTATGAAGGAAAAAGTAGCACCATATAAACCTGCACCACATGGCACTGAAAAGTCTACTTGTGTTGTGCATATATCAATACAAATATAAAATGATATGGACACAGCTGCATGGACACAACATTGATAATGGTATACCGAGTATATTTTAGAGTGTCCATGTGTCTGTTTTTCGGCACCGACATGATACGATTAAGTACCGATTTTGGAGAAATCTTGCTAAATTCCTAGAAGGATACTTATGCTTAATCAAGATCACCTGGCTATGTATACTAAACCAAAATAATTATTATTATTACTTTGTTTCGAAAAGTTGGACAACCACAAGTAAGTGTCAATAACAACCATAATACAAATTCCATAATACAAATTCCATAAAATTACAGACAAATAAGTGCATAAACAAACCATAACTGCTGCTACTAGTAAATTGAACTGCTCAAAGACCACTGGAAGAATCTTGCACACATCACTCTTCTGTTAGGACCTCTCAACAGTTGTTCTGCTCGAACCAACATTCCCTGCAGATGATGCATGCAACACAAATACATTTTAGTGAATAATGATACCATTGTCCAAAAACATTGATAAACATCCAACACTAACATAAGCAAGATTTCTATATTTTTCGAAACTAAAAGAGGGAAAAGTCGTATTGCCGCAACTTACCAAAGGAAAATTGTTTTTTAGATAAGGCAAGTCATTATTAACCGTCCTGACCGTGTGAGTTGCTACACCAATACCCCATTTTATTTTGACCGGTTTGCAACAAACCTATGCCCACTCCTTCCTTCCTTTACTAGTGTTACCGCTAGACTACGCTCTTGGTGGTTAGAGGAAAATTGTTATAATGATGCAAATAAAAAAAATGGAAGAAGGCATGAACAAGCAAATTCTTCTTGGTAGACAAAACATATGAAACTTAATTGACACAGGAACGAAAGCAAAAGAAAATAAGACTACCCTATTTTGGACTATATAAAATTTTGTATTTAAGACGAATTGGACACAAAAGCATTTAGGGTTTGTGACATATTGATATCCAAGTAAATCAATGCAAATGGATCTCAATGATGGAAGCTTTCGCACTTGAAAATCCAACACGAATCAGACGTATTCGAAGGTCTCGGATTCTTGTGGCACTTCGAATGGCGTCAACGATGCGGGGAAGCAACTCCGAAATTGTTTGTTTGTTTGTTTCTTCGATGAAACAACATAAGATATAATTATAATTGACAAAATGTTGAAATTTAGGTGGCAACTCTTATACCTCTCAGAATTCACTTTTATTCACCACTTAATATTTAAAATGTTTCGTATATATATGCAAGAGGAGTTTTTATAGCCAAGTATGGCTATGTAAACTAACTGTTAGAACAAATTAGTATGGTCCTCCGTCACTAAGTCGGTTAACTTATGTCGTAGGCCATGAACAAGATAATATATTAATTTATTTTGATATCCGATCGAGTAAATCAATGCAAATGGATTTGCTACACAACATTATAAACATGAAGCAAAAAAGGTAGAATAAATTGAAGGACTCACTCGATTGAAGCATCCTTATCTTATGTGCACAGACTGCACATTCTGAATCTTGTAGTGGTCCTCTCCCCCATCCACACTGATCCTGTCCATGAATTCCCGTGGCAGGTCCCATAGACACAGTTCCTGAAGGTTGAGGAGACGTTGGAATTCTGGAACCACCCTTAGAGCCTTGCAACCGGATATAGTAACACGAGTGATCTTCGGCATTGCGTCAGCCTCCAAGCACCACTCCTCCAGCTGATCTAGACCAACAAGTTCTAATGTTTGCAGTTGAGGGAATCCACCTGCAGAGCATATCATCTTCTTTCCCGAAAATGCATTACGAAACAACTTAAGTACCCTGAGGTTCTGCAGCTTCTCCAATGTTGGCATCGGGTCATGCTCCAATCTAGAACCCCACAATGTGAGCTCGACGAGGTGAGGGGGGAATTCATGGGAACCCACAGTTGTACTATACCACTGCCCAAGTAGACGCATCGACTGAATATGTTGATGGCACGGGAAGACACTAGTATCAATCCCTGATGGCATGGTGACTGCTTTCCCTCTTGTCTGAACGGTTAAGGACAACAAGTGGTGGAGCTTCTGGAGTAGGGGGGATAGTATCTTGCCGCGGTCTTGAAAATCAAAACGAAGTCCCAATTTTCGTACACTTGTTATATTTGGCAATCCCTCCTCCCACGACTTTGGAACAACGACTGTCTCTAGTGTTTGCAGGTTCGATAGATCAGCAGATGGAGGTGGTCCTTGAGCTCCACGATCAGGGTATACGAGTACGTGCCTCAGTTTCTTGATATTCCATAGAGTGGGTGGTAGCTTTTTTACATCGCTCTCGGTTACATCTAGAGTTTCTAGATTTTGGAGATGACCTATGGAAGAAGGGATCACTTCAAGCATTGTACAATCGCTCAGTCCTAGATATCTCAGATGGATCATCGCTTTAATCTCCCTTGGAAGGGATTTGATGCCGCGTACACCACTCAAATCAATTACCCTCAGCAACTTGAATTGAGCACAAAAATCACAAAAATTGGGTTGTTTCATACCGAAGGCTAATAGGGAGCGAAGGTTAGGAGGAATGGTCAAACCTTGAAGGCCATCAAGATTGTGGAATGCCGCACGTCGTCCTTGTCATGGTGGTGACGCTGCATCCTGATTCGGGTTGTTATAGATGACGAGGAACGCGTCTTCTTTAGCTCCTGACACGGCGAACTCCCGCAGAAGATCATGAACCCTGCATGACTTGATGCTTCTACCGGTGGATTTTCTTCTTGCGACTTGAACCATACACCTCTGTGCCAGCTCTTCCAAACAGTCCTCTGCCGTCTCCTCAATTGTTCCCCTACCTTGACGCGGTATGAAGCCCTCAGCAATCCATAACCGGATCAACCTATCGGCTTGGATTTCAGTGTCTTCTGGAAAAGCTGCTAGGTAGAGGAAGCATGATTTCAAATGGTGAGGCAGGTCCTCGTAGCTCAATGCTAAGATAGCCATGCATTCTTTTCCCTCCACTGTCCAACTCATGGTCTCCAAAACTCTCCGCCACACGATGTATTCCTTCTCCCGGATGGAAAGGAGACCTCCCACCACCACCAGAGCCAGAGGCAAATTACCACAAAGCTTCACCAGCTCTCGGCCGATACTCCTGAGGTCTTCGGTGCAATTTGCCTGCACATCTTGATTGGCGAAGGCCTTCTTCAGAAGAAGCTCCAGACTCTCTACATCTGTCAGAAGACGCAGTTCGTAAGGAGTAGCAGTAGGGTCAGCATACTTAGCAACATTGAGAAATCTAGTAGTGATGAGAACTCTGCTCCCGTTCTTCTCATCGGGGAATGCCTCCTGCATCTGCTCCCACACACCCTGGCTCCACACGTCGTCCATAACAATTAGATACCTTTTCTCTTTCAAAGAATCACGAAGCTTCTCCATCACCTCTCTTTGCTCAAGCTTCTCCTTGTACTTCCTAACCTGCTCAAGAATTTCGTTCAATAACTTGACCGACTCGTAATCCTGAGACACGGTTATCCAAACCCGGATACCGAACTCCCTCTTGACATCGACAGAATTGTAAACTTTTCGAGCAAGAGTCGTCTTGCCGAGGCCGCCAATGCCAACTATAGACATCACAGAGCGCTTCTCGCTGTGATGCAGTAGCTGCTCCACCAATGCTGACATATCTCCATCGAATGCCACGACATCAGAATCTTCAACGTCGGGAACGATATACCTACGCACAGGAACTGGCCTCTCTACGCCTCCACAATTCTCACCACCCAAGTTCTTGATACCATAAGTTATTCTACTGGCAGATATCTCGGAGATCTTGTTCATGATGAGGGTTATCTGTGCGCCGGCTCTGCGACGTCCTACAACATCAGTGGCTCGCAAGCACCGCTTGAGGAATCCAAAGACGCCAGGCCTTCTCCTGTGCGTGTTAGCATTAATGATGAACGTGTCGATAACGTCTTCGGCTTCATAGGCTACATCACGGATTTCTTTGACCCAGTGTCTCACGCCCTCGTCCGTTTTGCGCTTGGTGTCAGCATCGCGGAGGAAGCACTGCATACGCTGCAGCTCGCGCAGCAGCCGCTCGACCTGGTCCCCGACGCCATGTAGAAGGATGAGCTCTTGGACAAGTAAGTTGCCGAGCTTGTCGACGACGAAGGAAACGGCAGCCTCAGCCATCTCTCTCTCTCTCTCTCTCCCTCTCTCTGTGTGTGTATGGTGTACAGAATTTAGTTCAATGGAGGATGTTGTTGTTCTATTGAGGAAAGATGGAGCTAGACAGGGTGGGATTGATATTTGATAGTGAGAGCCAGCTGGGGGAGAGGAACCATACATGTTACTTTTTTGAAAAAGAATATGTTGAAGCACTGTGTTGAACAACAATTTGAAGAGAGTGATTGACAGCTTGTCATTTCCCTCAGCTACGCATGGAATCTCATTTACAAACTGTAAGGGCTTGTTTGGTTGGAGGATTTTACTATTTGGATTTGGATTTGGAAATCCTCCAAATCCAAATCATGGATTTTACTATTCAAATCCAACTCCAAATCCAACTCCAACCAAACATAGAATTTGGTTTTATGATTAATAATTAATAATTAACGATTAATAATTAATAATTAATAACTATAAATTAAATAATTAATCATTAACGATTAATAATAGTAATTATAAATTAAATAATTAATAATTAACGATTATAATTTAATAATTAATAATTAACGACTATAAATTAATAATTAAGTAATTATAATTAAGTAATAAATAATTAAGTAATAATTAATTAACGATTATAAATTAAGTAATTATAATTAATAATTAAATAATTAACAATTATTAATTAACGATTATTAATTAACGATTATAAATTAATAATTAATAATTAATAATTAATAATTAAGTAAAAATTAATAATTAAGTAATTATAAATTAATAATTAATAATTAACGATTAATTAACTATAAATTAACTATTTTAAAAATAGTAATTATAAATTAATATTATTATGATTAGTAAATTATTAATTAAATTATTACAAAATATGATTCTAATTGTGATTAAAATATTATTAATTAAGATTATAATAAAATAGTTATTAATAAATTATTAATTAATATTATAATAATACTAATAAATTATTAATATGATTATAACAAAATTAACTAATAAACTAATTAACTATTTTTTTAATTAATAATACTAAACATAGGATATGATTATTAATTAATATTATAATAATACTAATAAATTATTAATTAATATTATAATAATATAATAATATACTAGTAATTTATGTTTATTAACTAAATAATAAAATATTATTAATTAATATTATAATAATACTAATTAATAATTAATAATTAAGTAATTTTAAATTAATAATTAATAATTAACGATTATTTAACTATAAATTAAATATTTTAAAAATAGTCATTATAAATTAATATTATTATGATTAGTAAATTATTAAATTAAATTATTATAAAATATGATTATAATTGTGATTAAAATATTATTAATTAAGATTATAATAAAATAGTTATTAATAAATTATTAATTAATATTATAATAATACTAATAAATTATTAATATGATTACAACAAAATTAACTAATTAACTAATTTTTTATTTACTAATTTTTAACAAAATTATTAAATAAAAAATATTTTAACGAAATTATTAAAGAATAATTATTATCTTCCTCCAAAATCCAACTAAATCCAAGTTTTGGATTTTGTCATACTTTCCATATTCAAATCCATCTCCAACCAAACATAGGATTCCATGGATTTGTCTCCAAATCCATAAAAATCCAAATCCCACCTCCAAATACGGTTTACCAAACAGACCCTAAAAGAAAAAAAAATATGGATTAAGATTTATGGATTTGGAACAGAAGAGGGAACAAGAAGGAAAAAAAAAAAATTTATACTTAAGTTTGTGATGTCCTCTAATTATTTTCAAAGTGTATTTTAGATATTAAAATATGACCATCATTTTAACAAATTATGATAAAAAATCCTAAGAAACTCATGAGTATCTAATTTTGGAACTCGTCAATGACAAATCGTTGAATTGCATTCATCTCATCTCTTGAATAGATTTTTAATGACATAAACAAAAAAAAAAGTACACGGCCTAAAAAAAAATAGTACACGTGTCATAATTCTATTGCAAGTTCTTATTTGAGTTTCTATAATCGAACTGATTACGATGCCGCATAACAACTAGTGTTGTGCCTTTAGTAAGAACCTAAATATGCTTCAACATACTTATATCATGAGAGTTATATTTTAAATTTCGACACACTTGATTCCCTAAATTGTTTATTATTTATATTATTTAATAATAATATTTTAAAATTATTGACTTATGGTGACATTTTAAATGATATCACTGGAAAGACCATTATATTTTAATTATAATATTTTCATTCTATTAGAAATATGTCTACCGGTTAGTTTTGACAGTTCTTTATCCTCATATAGTTTGTTATTAAATGCAACTTTATTTTGTTATATTTAATTTCGTGTCTCCGCATTATTTGATATTTTGATTTTTAAAATATTCTCATTAGTATAATACACTTGTTATATTAGTAGGCATTTGATATGCATCCTATTTTTTAATCGTGATCCTTCTTTTTTTTTTTAAATATATTTTGACATAAAATTTCACTATGCTTAGAAGATGCATAAAGAATTGTTGAAATAAATGTTCTAGTAGTTTTTATATATTTGGTGTTTGGAAACTATGGATAAATATTACAACTATTGCAATCCCAAATAGACAAATTTACATTAAATTTCCTTCCATTTTGTTGTATATTTAGATTTTGGCTCTATTCGTGGCTACTTGATATTTTCTTAAAAACATGTATTTTCTAACTTGTTCTCTATCTTAGAAACTAAGAACTTTTGTTTGGTTAATTTTTGTTGGTCATGAATTTAGTTCTTGAAAAACTTTCGTAGAAATTTATAATTTGTGGGCAGATTTATAACAAAATATTCGAACTTTCACATATTTGCAAGTTGTTAACCTAATTATTAAAATTGATAACATGTTATCCTAAAATATTAAAATTAACAACGAAGTATCGTAAAGTTTTATCGATTGTTACCAAATGCCAGTATGGTAGGGTACCATTAACAAATATAAAAATATAAAGTGCACCATTGTTAACCGCATAAGAGTAGCAACTTGCATATTTGAACTTTTTTTAAAACTATTTTATTGCCATTTATAATAATTTATGAAAAATTACTATAATTTCTATCATCTCCTAGTCATCTTGCAAGGTGTTAACTTGGTAACATTTATTCATCATTAAGTTTGTTGAGTGCATGATATAGAAAGAAAAAAAGAGTTCTTAGTAAGAAAAAAAAAATCTGAAAATTGAGTTTCCATCCTCCTATTTGTATCTATCAAATTATGTCATCTTTGGAAAAATACAAATTCTCTTAGAATATAATGCTTTATCTTACTTAGCAACTTTGAAATAATTCCAACTAAATGCTTATTAAAATAGTGGAAAAAGAATATTCCTCTTGCTCAGTCCTTGTCCTCATGTTGTAAGTCTTCATCCGAGAAATTACAGCCATGTCCTTTCAAACTACAAGTGGACGTGATTTTTGTGGTCTAATACTATTAGCTGGTGGAATGTTCATATGTTAATCTGATTAAAGAAGGGGGTTCAAAATTCAATAACATATGTGCAAAGTTAGTGGTATTTTTGTGTTATCTTTTATATTTAATTTTTATGAAATTACTCGATGCAAAATTTGTTGGAAACGGTGGAGCATTTCGGCACAGTGGCACAGGTTCGAGTACCTTGGAAACGTGTGTGTGTGTGTATTGTGTAACAGATTTTAGTTCAATGGAAGATGTTGTTCTATTGAGGAAAGATGGATTGACAGTGAGAGGCAGGGGGGAGAGGAACCATATATGTAACTTTTTTGAAAAAGAATATGTTGCACTGTGTCTGTGTTGAACAACAACTTGAAGAAAAGAATCAAAGGGGGTGGGGCTGTTCCAATCGATAGAGATTGGATTCTATTGGGAGCAGTTCCAATCAATATTAAATTTAAAGGGGCCAATGTCTCTGTGAGGAGAGTGATTGACAGCTTGTCATTTCCTCCAGCTATGCATGGAATCTCATTCACAAACTGTAAAAGAAAAATATGGATTAAGATTTACGGATTTGGAACATAAGAGGAACAAGAAAGGAAAAAAAAATTATACTTAAGTTTGTGATGTCCTCTAATTATTTTCAAAGTGTATTTTAGATATTAAAATATGACCATCATTTTAACAAATTATGATAAAAAAGATCCTAAGAAACTCATGAGTTTCTAATTTTTGGAACTCGTCAATGACAAATCGTTGAATTGTATTAATCTCATCTCTTGATTATTTTTAATGACCTAAACAAAACAAAAAAATGGCCTAAAAAAAATAGTACACGTGTCATAATTCTATTGCAAGTTCTTATTTGAGTTTCTATAATCGAACTGATTACGATGCTGCAAAACAACTAGTGTTGTGCCTTTAGTAAGAACCTAGATATGCTTCAACATACTTATATCATGAGAGTTATATTTTAAATTTTGACACACTTGATTCCCTAAATTGTTTATTATTTATATTATTTAATAATAATATTTTAAAATTATTGACTTATGGTGACATTTTAAATGATATATCACTGTCGGAAAGACCATTATATTTTAATTATATCATTTCATTTGGTCAGAAATATGTCTATAGGTTAATTTTGACAGTTCTTTATCCTTATATCTTTTGTTATTATATGCAACTTTATTTTGTTATATTTAATTTCGTGTCTCTGCATTACTTCTCTTTAATATCATACACTTGTTATATTGATATGCATCCTTCTTTATTTTTTTATATTTTGACATAAATTTTCATTTTGCTTAGAAGATGCATAAAGAATTGTTGAAATGAATGTTCTAGTAGTTTATATATATTTGGTGTTCGGAAACTATGGATAAATATTACAACTATTGCAATCCCAAATAGACAAATTTGCATTAAATTTCCTTCCATTTTGTTTTATATTTAGATTTTGGCTCTATTCGTGGCTACTTGATATTTTCTTAAAACATGTATTTTCTAACTTTTTCTCTATCTTAGAAACTAAGAACTTTTGTGTGGTTGATTTTGTTGTTCATGAATTTAGTTCTTGAAAAACTTTCATAAGAATTTATAATTTGTGGGCAGATTTATAACAAAATATTAGAACTTTTACATATTTGCAAGTTGTTAATCTAATTATTAAAATTGATAACATGCTATCCTATAATTTAAAAAAAAAATGAATATAACTGAATATTATTTTGCTACAGATAGTTAAGAGAGAAAAATTACACCGACATAGATGGCAAGCGGGCAACAAGCTGCGCCGCCAGCCTTTTTTGGATGTCAAAACCAATCCTCTTAAACACTACATCCATAGACCTGGGAGACATGACATTACTGTGCATAACTTTTTGGACTCTCTTAAGAAACTCCACAGTGTCTGGTACTAGAAAACCAAACGTGTCAAATACAAACGGGATAAAAATGTGTTGATTGTCGGTGCACGCTTTATCGTGTTTGAGTGGTATATTATGTCGGGATATTATGTAATGCCCCGATAAAGTGTCCAAACACGATAAAGCGTGTTCTGATTTTGAGCATGACATTGCCAGCCTGTTGGTATATTATGTCGTGTTTGGACACTTATTATCCTGATTTTGAGTCTACGATGCTCAAAGGAGAAATTACAGCGTGCACCGACAATCAACACATTTTTATCCCGTTTGTCATGCTCACATAATATCCCGACATAATATCCATCGGGTTCAGCTAAAGTGTCCAAACACGATAAAGCGTGTTTGGACACTTTAGCTGAACCCGATGTGAGCATGACATTGCCAACCCGATGTGAGCATGACATTGCCAGCCTTTTCTGATTTTGAGTGGTATATTATGTAATGCCCCGCTCCGCATCGGTGCATTACGTTGAGTCGTTGACTCGAAGAGTTGCGTTGACCCGATAAGGTATCGATATGAATCGATGCAAGTGTTACGTTGGCCAAAGGTATGCCTTGAATCGGTTGGAATTTATGAATCGAATCGATGCAAAGGATAAGTCCCGTCGAGTAAGTGCTGATGTTAGTTGATCTGGTGTGCAGGCTATGCTTCTACGCTGGACGATAAGAGGTCGGCGTTTTGCCTTATGCAATGAAGTGTCCGCGAAACCAAATCGGGGCCTTGCAACGGATTGTGGCATGGGCGCGATAGGCGAAATCAACCGAGTAGAGCAAAGGAATGACTAAGTCCGGGAGTTAGCTATGCGATCGAGTTATGGAAGCGAGGCGCTTCAACTCAGTGAGACGGCAAGGCGTATCGGCTTAAGGTGGGCGGGTTCTTGACTCTCTCTCCCTATTCCTTCACGTCTAATAAAATGTATTATGATATGCGTAATATGTTATCGAGTAGGCGAGCGTGGCTCGGCGAGTAAGTGTCTAAGTATGCGTTGAACACTAAGTTAGAACATTGAACAATCGAAACATTGAAGCGACGTGCATCAAGTGTACGGGTCGCAGTAGGGCATGATGGTAGAACATTGAAAGACAACATCGAGATGTGCATCATGTGCACGGCTCCGAGAACATTGAACTCTAGGCGTAGAACATTGATTATGGTGCTGAGCGTGCCTTTGTGCACTTAAGCTACGAAATAACTAAGTAAACACGGAGGTAGGCTATGCGAATAATATTATGTACGAGACGCATGAATACGAGTATGAGATGACTAAGCCGTAGGGCGTCGTGCATCAATATGGATGTGTTGGGGCATAACGCCGGGACTATGGTTATGGAACACGAGATTTGTTGGACGATATGACTTGTATGCTATGGTACGTATTGCATGGTCAATGGACTCGGATGGCCCGTGCACGGGTGCGGCTTCCCTCGAACGGTTACGCCGGGGCGCCGGGACCGTTCGGCCTAGGAGGGAATTATGTGTGGTATTTATGGTGCACAACATTCGGACGGATTGCGACCGTCCAGTGCTGTGATAAGCTATGATATCCGTAAGTTTGGGATCCTTCGGATACTGGGCTAGCAACCCGTATCGAAGCGATTGTAGGCTTACACATAAGAGATGCCAAGTCCATTACGGTGCGACACACCGTGACCTTCATATAGATAGGGCCGGTGGGCTGAGATGAGAGCTGGGTGCAGGCGCAGGGCCTGCTACCCATTATGCATATGTTTACGTTTATGAAATGGTCGGTTGCATGAATCATTATGTTTGCTTATGCTAAGTTCTAACCACTGCAGGCTAAGGAATGGGACGAACATGAGCACGAACACTATGTTTACGTTTATGTTATGGCTAACTGTATCTGCTGCAAGAACACGGGATATGGGACACATTTATGAATATGTGCTATGTTTAAGTTTGCCATGAAACTGATCCTAAGGCTAAATAGAAAGACCATAAATTAAGATGCATGCTCACTAAATGAATAAGTGTTTGGTTTGGGTGCGAGCGGGTCTTGATCAGTGCGAAGCGAGGACGAAAGCACTAAACCCCCACTAGTTTATGTGCAGGTTCAGGTTATGATCAGCTCGGGGCGGAGCTTGGCTTGGACGTGCCGAGGCATGGAGTCCTTGGCGTTCAAGAGGAGCTTCCGCATATGCGTTCGGAATTGCGACATGGAGATGTTCGGCCGAAGACTACTTGGTGGCTATAAAGGGGCATAATGTATGGAACAATGTAATCCTTTGTGAGCTAGAGAGATCATGAGCGTTGTAGCCAATTGGCATTTTATGTTGGGCTATTCAGAGCCTTTGTAACCTTCAGTTCAATATGAATAAAAGAGATTCTTATGTCTTACTTCGTTTCCTTCCGCTGCTTTATGTTATCAATTTGAGATAAACTCTATGTGAACTGTTATCTTGCCTTGCACGAGCGCAACTCCAGGCTCGTGCGGCATCACGCCCCAGCGAGGACGATGATTCGGGTTAAATCTAGCGAGGACGAGCGATTTCCCGGGTCGGAGCGTGACAAGTTGGTATCAGAGCGGTTCCATCCTTTGGACCGTGCGTGAATCTCTTTGACCCTCAGTTGCTTCGTTATCGAATTCAGTTGACTCTAAGTTGTTTCCGCAACCGCATGGCTCATGGATCTGCTCGACACTACATTGGATGTTCCATACAATAAGTCTATAGTAAGTTGCGTACGTCCGCCACAAGTATGTCGTGACTATCACGTTATCTCCGGGTGCCATCGGAGAGTGTTGGTTGCACGAAGTGCAACGAATTATGGAATGCTGGTCGCACGAAGTGCAACGAATATGGTGATGTTGGTTGCATGACGTGCAACGATATGTGTGGTCGGTCGCACGAAGTGCGAGGAGCTATGTATTGTCGGTCGTACGAAGTGCGAGGCATTATGTGTCATCGGTCGCACGGGGTGCGAGAAGATATGTGTTGTTGGTTGCACGAAGTGCAATAGATCGATATGTGAGGCGATGCGTGTTACGTTGCTATGCGACGGTTATGTGTCGTTGGTTGCACGGAGTGCAGCAAGTCGTGGATCGTTCGTTGCATCGGTGCAACGAGTCGATACGGTATGATGTGCGTTGTATGGCTATGCGGATGGATAGCGATATGTTGCATGAGATTGGGTAAAAGACCTTAAGTATCGAGACTAAGTTGTTGCACGAGCTGCAACGAGCGGGATTCGAAGATCGCGGATGCGATTGTACGAGTTGAGTTGGTCGCTAAGTCGAGTTGAGTTGGCGAACGTGTATGTTGGCCGTATGTCGCGTTGAGCTTTGAATAAGCAAATGTTGCGGGTGTGATCGAGATGATCACCATGGAACGGTTAGATCGAATGTGTGTCAAACTTGAGCTAACGTTAGAGCTGGGATCGGAAGGATCGCCATACGGGATGGTTGATTGAGGAATAGAAGTCGGACCTATGCGAGGTGTGATGTCGAGTAATGACTCGATTCCGAGTGGTATATGCAATACCAATTATGCGAGCAAGTATGATGAAGAATTGAGTCAATAACGATAGGCTCGATCCTGAGTGGTATATGGGATACCACTTAGCGATATCTATGTTAAGTCGGTTGGTGACTTGCGATAGGTTTCGTCAAAACGATTATGTTGTTACGATATGTTTGTCTGTAACGGGATGAGTAGTACCGAGACTCGGGTAGGAATGACTTGAAAGAAGTCGATGTAAGTATGCTACGATGAATTGAGTCAAACGATTATGTGCGAAGTAGTACTTATGGAGGATACGTCGGACGAGGGTTCGTTAAGTATAAGTTGAACGATAGGCCGAGCATATGCGAATGAATGTTACGTTGAGGAAATAGTCGACCTGGTCGAACTTACATTGAGTTAGTATGGAGACTTCTTCGGAACGAATCGAGTAAGTACGGAGAAATTGTGCGAACGGATTTGGGTTAACGCGATGAATTGGTAGCACGATTGGAAGTGCGAGTTAGGGATATGAGAATGGATATGTGAAATCGAAATTGTGTCACGATGATGTTAAGTAGTTACAACCGAATGGATCTTGATAAGTGCGACTTGATTCGTATTCGAGTTCGGATAATGGCAATGATTGCAACGAGTTTGAGCTTATGAGAAAAGAAGATGTTCAAGTTATGCATGTCGACGATGGTATTGAGGCGTATCAAAGACGATATGCAATAACTCGGGGATACTCTGATCGAATGAACGAGAATTATGTTGAGCATTGTTGTTGGACGAATAAGATGCAAGTTGAGTTGATGGTAGTTCGGATGATAATGGTAGGAACGCTTCGGAGAATTTGAGAGTGAATGGATGTTGCTCGGATGAAATTGAAAGTGTTTGGATTGCTTCGCGGATCACCACTATGTTGACATTCTTGTCTTGAGCGAGTGCAACACCAGCCTCGCACATGCGTCACGTCAAATTAGGACGATCATTCTGCGTGAGCACTGGTATGGTGATTCATCCAGTGGGGATGATCGAACTTGCGAGGCGTGGCAAAATTGATATGGACTTGTGGTTTGATGCGAAGGTGGAATTGAGGATTGTGTGATATTGTCAACGGTAATGCCTAAGTGATTCGAGTAGTATCGGCGCATCAGTTGCGCGGGTGAGTAGATAAATTATGGATTGAAGGATTATGTTGGGTTGGATAAAGTCTCGTAGGAATCGTCAGAAATTGATTTGGCTCCGCAATAGGATATAGCATGGTTCGTTGTAACTGTCCCTCGTCGGTGATCTTCAATTATTGAGCGTAGTTTCGGGGCAGGTGACCCTAGAAGACTTGACCGCCAAATCAAGTAAATGTTGAAGTCCCATAGGATGACCCTAAAGATGTCGCGTAAGAATTTTATCGAGGATAAGGAATGAGGTAGTGCATGTCGAGGATAAGTCTAAGCGAGCGAGTATCGTGTCTCGAAAGTTAGCGAGTACTAGAATCGATATGTCAAAAAAGTTATGTTGGATCGAGTGGACGTTGAGGAACGTGCTTAGCGTAGTGACGCGGTAAGGCGATTTCAAGGATTTTGCAATGTGTGAGAGCAACGGATAGTAGAACGACCTAAGAGTGTGTCGTAGATCGGTTGAGTACCAGTTAGGCTATGTGTTTTGGGCGTGCGATCTATGTTACAAAACGGACTAGTAGGGATTGAATCGAAGTTTGAGTAAAGGAATTGTACTCGGTCGAGAATCGAAGATAGGGGTATCGTAAGAGACCTTGGGTCGGAAAGATTGTTGCCTTTGAGCATCGTAGACTCAAGTCGACCTCTTGTGTCGGGAGAGTACGAGCAGAATGTCTGGATAAGTTGCCTAGCGGGGGTAGCCCCAGACGCGATGCGCGAGTAGTTCGAGAACGTGGATCGTGTTGAAATAGCTGTGGACGAGATTTAGTACGGATTGTAGACAAAGGAATTGTGACATGTTGACATAGTCCATGTTGTTAAGGCTAAGCGTTACGAATGATTGGATGAAAGACTTGGGTTACGCGAGAGATAGGAAACGGTTAGGCGAATAGGCATTGCGGGAGCTTGTTGCGATCGGATGCGCAATGACTTGTCCAATGCGAGTGTTAGGTAGCCGGCAAGAAATTTATGAGATTGAAGTTACAAGATCGACTTAAGTCATGTGTAGAAAAGCATGGAAGAGGATCACATGTTATGGGATGATGCATACGAAGAGTATTTTGGGAATAGGCGCTAAGATATGACTAAGTCAAGTACGGATCGATGGATGCCTTAGGATTTAAGTTGAACTTACTAGTTGTCCCGATATCCTACAACTGAGCTTGGCTGAAATGCATATATTGGTGGGACGCCTAAAATATGTGTATGATCCAAACTAAGTTGTATGATTCCAACGATAGTAGTACGAGATCGTGAAGCGATCTATGCGAGGCACTTGGACTAAGTGTTGGTTTCGGTTCGAGGACGAACCTGATTTTGAGTGGTATATTATGTAATGCCCCGCTCCGCATCGGTGCATTACGTTGAGTCGTTGACTCGAAGAGTTGCGTTGACCCGATAAGGTATCGATATGAATCGATGCAAGTGTTACGTTGGCCAAAGGTATGCCTTGAATCGGTTGGAATTTATGAATCGAATCGATGCAAAGGATAAGTCCCGTCGAGTAAGTGCTGATGTTAGTTGATCTGGTGTGCAGGCTATGCTTCTACGCTGGACGATAAGAAGTCGGCGTTTTGCCTTATGCAATGAAGTGTCCGCGAAACCAAATCGGGGCCTTGCAACGGATTGTGGCATGGGCGCGATAGGCGAAAGCAACCGAGTAGAGCAAAGGAATAACTAAGTCCGGGAGTTAGCTATGCGATCGAGTTATGGAAGCGAGGCGCTTCAACTCAGCGAGACGGCAAGGCGTATCGGCTTAAGGTGGGCGGGTTCTTGACTCTCTCTCCCTATTCCTTCACGTCTAATAAAATGTATTATGATATGCGTAATATGTTATCGAGTAGGCGAGCGTGGCTCGGCGAGTAAGTGTCTAAGTATGCGTTGAACACTAAGTTAGAACATTGAACAATCGAAACATTGAAGCGACGTGCATCAAGTGTACGGGTCGCAGTAGGGCATGATGGTAGAACATTGAAAGACAACATCGAGATGTGCATCATGTGCACGGCTCCGAGAACATTGAACTCTAGGCGTAGAACATTGATTATGGTGCTGAGCGTGCCTTTGTGCACTTAAGCTACGAAATAACTAAGTAAATACGGAGGTAGGCTATGCGAATAATATTATGTACGAGACGCATGAATACGAGTATGAGATGACTAAGCCGTAGGGCGTCGTGCATCAATATGGATGTGTTGGGGCATAACGCCGGGACTATGGTTATGGAACACGAGATTTGTTGGACGATATGACTTGTATGCTATGGTACGTATTGCATGGTCAATGGACTCGGATGGCCCGTGCACGGGTGCGGCTTCCCTCGAACGGTTACGCCGGGGCGCCGGGACCGTTCGGCCTAGGAGGGAATTATGTGTGGTATTTATGGTGCACAACATTCGGACGGATTGCGACCGTCCAGTGCTGTGATAAGCTATGATATCCGTAAGTTTGGGATCCTTCGGATACTGGGCTAGCAACCCGTATCGAAGCGATTGTAGGCTTACACATAAGAGATGCCAAGTCCATTACGGTGCGACACACCGTGACCTTCATATAGATAGGGCCGGTGGGCTGAGATGAGAGCTGGGTGCAGGCGCAGGGCCTGCTACCCATTATGCATATGTTTACGTTTATGAAATGGTCGGTTGCGTGAATCATTATGTTTGCTTATGCTAAGTTCTAACCACTGCAGGCTAAGGAATGGGACGAACATGAGCACGAACACTATGTTTACGTTTATGTTATGGCTAACTGTATCTGCTGCAAAAACACGGGATATGGGACACATTTATGAATATGTGCTATGTTTAAGTTTGCCATGAAACTGATCCTAAGGCTAAATAGAAAGACCATAAATTAAGATGCATGCTCACTAAATGAATAAGTGTTTGGTTTGGGTGCGAGCGGGTCTTGATCAGTGCGAAGCGAGGACGAAAGCACTAAACCCCCACTAGTTTATGTGCAGGTTCAGGTTATGATCAGCTCGGGGCGGAGCTTGGCTTGGACGTGCCGAGGCATGGAGTCCTTGGCGTTCAAGAGGAGCTTCCGCATATGCGTTCGGACTTGCGACATGGAGATGTTCGGCCGAAGACTACTTGGTGGCTATAAAGGGGCATAATGTATGGAACAATGTAATCCTTTGTGAGCTAGAGAGATCATGAGCGTTGTAGCCAATTGGCATTTTATGTTGGGCTATTCAGAGCCTTTGTAACCTTCAGTTCAATATGAATAAAAGAGATTCTTATGTCTTACTTCGTTTCCTCCCGCTGCTTTATGTTATCAATTTGAGATAAACTCTATGTGAACTGTTATCTTGCCTTGCACGAGCGCAACTCCAGGCTCGTGCGGCATCACGCCCCAGCGAGGACGATGATTCGGGTTAAATCTAGCGAGGACGAGCGATTTCCCGGGTCGGGGCGTGACAGTTAACAGGTTGCGCCAAGGCAAGTAGGGTCAAGTCAAGTTGCGCCTGAACATCAGGTTGCGCCTAGGCACTAGGGGTGCCAAGCACTAGAATGCACAAGGTCAGGTCAAGTTGCGCCAGGAAGAGTCAGGCCAAGTCATGTTGCGCCAGGTACTAGACTGCACGAGGCTAGGTTGTGCCTGAGTTAGGTCGCGCTCGAGTCAGACTGCGCACAGGTCAGACTGCGCACAAGGCAGACTACGTACGAGTCAGACTGCGCACGAGGTAGACTGCACACGAGGCAGACTGCGCACGAGGCAGACTGCGCACGAGACAGACTGCGCACGAGACAGACTGCGTACGAGTCAGACTGCGCACGAGGTAGACTGCGCACGAGTCAGACTGCGCTGCGCTAAAGAGCGTGCGCAACTCAGTGGCACAAGCTAAAAAGCTCGTGCACACTGCTCACTGTCTTCTCCAAATCAGCAAGAACTCCATGGTTGAACCCATAGCTTCAAAAGTCCATAACTTGGTCAAAACAAGTCCAAATCCAACTTTCAAATGGTCAAAATTGGGTAGAATTAAATTCTCTACAACATGGAACCATCAAAACTTGAAAACAAAGAAGTTTGATAGATCAAAACTACCAAAATCCGAAAATAACTAATTTCTAGATCTACAAAAATCAAAGCCTCAAAATGGAAAATGACAAGTTCTACTGTGTCTTAGAAACATGAGAAGAAGCTAATGAAACAATAAAAGTGGGTTCTCTTATGGAAGCAAGTTGCACTTGCCTAAGGGGTGTTCTTGGTTGGTGGTGGGTTTAATGGAGAAGGAAGAAGAGTTAATGAGAAAGTGGAGGAGAGAGAAAAGTTAGGTGGGTTATAAAGGGGGATGGTGGTTGGTTTAACATGATGAACCAAATAATAAACCAAGCCAACCCAAAATAAACCAAGTTAAACCATTACATGCCATGATGAACCTAATCAAGATTAAACTGAAATTAGCTAGCCAGGCAGGAAAATAAAATACATGTCAGGATTCCGTATACGTATACTAAAAATACGTAGAACGGAAAACGGGGGTGACATGGTGGAATGTTCATGTGTTAATCTGATTAAAAAAGGGGGTTCAAAATTCAATTACATATGTGCAAAGTTAGTGGTACTTTTGTGTTATCTTTTATATTTAATTTTCATGAAATTACTCGATGTTCACCAATAAATCAATAGATTGCAAATATGCTTATGAGAAGATTAAATCCAACATGTCTTGGCTTCGTAGGTATTCGAACGGATGACTTACACTATATTGTATTTGTAATATTTGCTTATTGGTTTTTTTTCATGAAAATAAAGTTCTATCTCAATAAAGTTATCACTTTATCAATTGAAAAACTAAACGTTTTCTCGTTAATTTTTTTTTATATAGATATTCTCATTCTCGTTCATCTCATCCCTAGTTGTTATTGTCTTGCCCTTCCCATCGTGATCGTATTTTTTCTCAGTGTGTCGGTTGGAGTAAACTTTGATACAGAATATCAAAGTTTTGATACCTCCTTTATATAACAAGTGGATCCATTCTCAAACTTTATGTCCACACATTGATACCTTCCTCTGTATCAAAGTTTTCTCGTACCAGTTGTTTGTCATTGCTACTAATCATTGTCCCTACATGCGCGCGTATACGATATAACCACGACTCCAACATTGGCTCAATCTCCTATAACCGAAGAGTAGTAGTAGTGCAACAGAGGCAGAGGATTGCACGG
Organism: Iris pallida; assembly: GCA_029216955.1. Classification (NCBI taxonomy): domain Eukaryota; kingdom Viridiplantae; phylum Streptophyta; class Magnoliopsida; order Asparagales; family Iridaceae; genus Iris; species Iris pallida. The sequence goes on from JANAVB010006394.1 coordinate 7,108,103, forward strand.
CTAACGAGGCAACTTAAAGAGGCAAAGTCGAATGAGTGATATATAAGGATGATAGACATGTGGACCCAATAATTTTAGACAGAGTAGAAAGTAACAAGGGGTTTACTTGTTTTATTTTTTATATTATGATGCTATCGAAGTTTAAGATGTCGAAGCTGACAAAAACAGATTGTGATATCAATGTGAACATATGACAAAGTCAATGGTGGTGTGATCTGTGGGTAAAATCAAATAATGGATGCTCTGATCTCTCAGAAATTTTTATATAGGATAGAGAAGTTTCCCTAAATTATAAAAGAGGAAAAGTTAGGAAGATTTGTAAATGGGGTAAGGACACGACAACTCAATTTGTTACCATTATATTTATAGATAAAAAAAATCAAATATATTTGATACTATATTTAGATGATAAAAATATTATATTTTTTGTGATATTGCTAATAGATGGTTTGTTATTATCTATTCAAAATTATTATTATCTATAAATTAAATTAAACGGGGGATATCAAATCAAAATTTATTATATTTGTAAATAAAATTAATTTGACTTAAATAATATAGATAAGAACGTATATAATTTTAATGATATTTCATTATTTAAAGAGAAATCATATAAATAATCCTATGTATTATGGTATCAAAATATAATGGTAACAAAAAAAATCAACAAACAGATAATATCATATTTGTTAACTAAAATATAATACCAAAAAAGTTTCTTAAGAACATTATTTATTTGAATTTGTTAGTATTATCCATATTCAGATATATAGAAAGCTGGTGCTTGAGATAATGCTCTCTCATTTTTATCCAATATTGTCAAAATTTATATTATTTATCAAATAAAATTATCTATTTTATTATATATATTATTTAAATTAGATTAATTTTATGATGATAACAAATATGATAATTTGATTTAATATATGGTAATAGATAATTTGTTATTATTTATTCACAATATTATTTGATTTAAAATAAATTATATATATATATATATATATATATATATATATATATATATATATATATATATATATATATATATATATATATATATTTATAAATTATATATATATATATATATATATATATATATATATATATATATATATATATATATATATATATATATATATATATATATATATATATATATATATATATATATATAACCAACAAATTCAAATAAATAATGTTCTTAAAAATATATTTGGTATTATATTTAGATAACAAATATGGTATTATCTATTTGTTGATTTTTTTTGTTACCATTATATAATATATAACAAAATATAATGGTAACAAAAAAATATATAGTTATTTATTTATAAATATAATGGTAACTTTGATTTTTTTTTTATGTATAAATGTAATGGTAACTTTTTTCTATTATCTATAAATATAATGGTAACAAAAAAAAAATCAACAAATAGATAATACCATATTTGTTGTCATCTAAAATATAATACCAAATATATTTTTAAGAACATTATTTATTTGAAATTTTTGGTATTATCCATATATATAGTTATTTATTTATTTGAATTTGTTGGTAATATATATATATATATATATATATATATATATATATATATATATATATATATATATATATATATATATATATATATATATATATATATATATAGTTATTTATTTTATTTTAAATTAAATAAATATTGTGAATAGATAATAACAAATTATCTAACAATAGAAAGAGGAGAGAGGAGAGAGGAGCTAGGAGAGAGGACATGAGAGAGGCGCCAACTGAGTTGCGCCAACTCAGTTGGCTCCTCCTCCCTCTCTCTTCATTTTTGCCTGTGCACGCCAATTGAGTTGTCGTGTACTTATTCCTTTTACAAATCTTTTAAACTTCTCATATTCTTAATAATTTAGGGAAACTTCTTTACCCTATATGAAAGTTTCTGCATATCTCTATATCTACAATAACACTTATCTTATTCCCTCTACATATATTCTTAATAAGAGAAGCACTATAACTATTCTATTTGGCTACAAATTTACCAAAGATCGAGGATTTTCTCTCTATTAATCTCACAGAAGCTCAATAATGATTTTCTCTCCATTATATCCGGAAGGTCAAATCTAGTCCTATTTTTGCTTGGTCTGATCGTTTACTAAATTATCTACATTTTTCTCCATTATATATGATTAACCGCAGGTTGCTATATATATTATTAATATGTTATATGTAGTGCCATGAGAAGCTACTATATACATCAAATTACTTTTAATGAAATATATAGTTGTAGTGTAAGAGAGTGACATGGAAAAATTAATGAGAACTATTAACATAATGCTATAGTTTTCCTTTTAGGCCATCTCCAATGGAGATTTCTAAAATTGAGTTTCTATCCTTTGTGCCGTTTTACTTTAATCTACATAAAAGTTACACAAAAAAAAAAAAACTTATTACACAAACAAAACAATATTCTTCAGTAATTTTTGATTTCTATCATAGGTGTCACAAAATTAAAAATTAATTTAATACTGGTGGGTCCACTATTAATTGATTTGAGAGATCGAGAATTTATATGAAAATTCCTACGTATGAAAGTTTTTATAGAAATTTACTATACTATACCAGTGCACTGTGTGGAATAGTTGAAATAAAAAGTATTGTTGGAAAAAAATTCTTAAAAAAAATTCTAACATAGAACAGAAATCCACATTGGAGATGGTTCCAACAGATATTGAAATGTTGGGGGACCAATGCTTGTGATTGAGATTGAATTTTATTGGGAGCAAGTCCCAATCGATATTAAAAGTCGGGGACCAATGTCTGTGAGGAGAGTGATTGACAGCTTGTCATTTCCGCCAGCTATGCACATGGAATCTCATTTGGTTCACACCTTTGCAGTGTCTACCGACGCCATTTGCATTAATTGAAAACCTTCCAAAATATATGTTGCTTCTTATGGTGTGTTTGGTAAACCGTATATGGAGGTAGGATTTGGATTTTTATGGATTTGGAGACAAATTTATGGAATCCTATGTTTGGTTGGAGATGGATTTGGATACGGAAAGTATTACAAAATCCAAAACTTGGATTTGGTTGGATTTTGGAGAAAAAATAATAATTATTCTTTAATAATTTCGTTAAAATATTTATTATTTAATAATTTTGATGTAGAAAAAAAATGCTAGAATTCAGAAAATTGAGCTCCAAATTTGGACTTATTATTCTACAAAATGAGTTCCTACAATCTAGAATTTAGGAAGTGGGAGACCCAACCTTTAGCACCTATGGTTGGGATGGCACCAAAATTGTAGAAATTGAAACAATAGATGGGACTTACTATTCTACAAAATGAACTCCTACATTCTAAATCTAGAAAATGGGATGAGCCTTACTAATGATGCTCTAAGGAGTTGGATTCTGTTGGGAGAGCATATATCTAAAATCATTTACAAAAATCAATCTTGCTGTATGGCTAGCTTAGTACTAGTTCACTACTAGCAAATGCTGATGTGGCAGAAAAAGGTAACCAAGTTTACAGGTTCAGCTGGTCAACAGCTTTTGAAAAATATTCTTTAAACATCTCTCTTATGTTAATTGGCTCTAAAAAAATTTGGGTGATGACATCTCCCATTATGTGGCATCTGACATGGAAAGTGACATGACAGCTGACATGTCATATTTTAACCCAAAAAATTAATTACCCAAAAAAATTATAGTTAATGTTAATGCTAATTTTAATTTAACGTTAATATTAATTTTAATGTTAATGTTAAAATTAATATTAATGCTAATTAATGTTAATATTAATATTAATATTCATGTTAATTTGAAGTTAATATTAATTTTAGTATTAATTTTAATGTTAATGTTAATGCTAATTTTAATTTAATTTAATATTAATATTAATTTTAATGTTAACGTTAAAGTTAACATTATATTAATGTTAATTTTAATATTAATGGTAATGTTAACCAGCCAAACCTGTAAACTTGGTTACCTCTCCGCCACATCAGTATTTGCTAGTAATGAGCTAGTACTAAGCTAGCCATAGAGCAATTTCGTACAAAAATTAACCACGTGAAAAAGAAGAAGAGTTTTTTTGGGGAAAAACTAATGATACATGGAACTTACTAGGGGAGAGTACTGAGTAGGACTTACATCTACAAGAAATTTCACCTATCGAAAAAATTATTTTTTTAGCAGCTCTTTGTTTATCTATCTAGTACGGCGAAGTGATTGATTACGTAACTACTTTACAAGAACTTATAAATCTTTTAAAACAAGAAGAAGTTAACAAAAATTGACAAGATTTATATCTTTCAAATCTCAGAAGTAATAAGAGAAAAATAGAGTAAAAAAATATAATATAACTTCTAAAAAAGAAGTCCCCCCCTCCTATTTTGGTATCAGACCCCATAAAACAGATCCAACGGACCTCCATAAATTTGAACATTTAGAGGCAGAACTCAAATCTACTAAAACAATAATTATAAACATAGAACAATTATTAAAAGATATAAAAAGGACTATATCAAAGCACAAAGTCAAGATAAGATAGAAAAATTATAAGACTTGAAAACCTACCTAGTCAAAAAGAGGTTCTAGGACGCAAAAAACTTCTAATATAGAAGACGAGCTTAGCACTATAACTAGAAAGATAAATATTTAACACTAAAACCTACTGGAAAGGAATTAATTACAAGAAAAGTTACTTCATTTAGATTTCCTGCTCAAAAACCACGATGAATAGTTCAGAATCTACTAGTAGAAATAGACCAATAATAGATCCTATTTTAAGAAAAAATAGAAATGCTTGCGACCTTCAGTTAGAAAAATTAATAGATCCAGAACAAGACTACGATAAATTTCAACGTGAAGGGTTAAATATTTTAAATCCTAGAACCATATATCAAACAAAAAGGTTTGAAGCTAGAACAAATTTTTTTAAACATATAAGAGAACAGGCCATAAGTTGTTTGGGTAATCAGAGTATTAACTTACCTTTATTAAGCAAAGAAGGAAGCAAAGAATTAAAAAAAATCAGCTTATAAGCTTGTGCATTTAGGATTAATAGTTATAGGCATAAAGGGTTTAATGAGAAAAAACTGAGGATGTAAAACCTTGGTGACAATATATGATAAAAGATGGAATGACATATCAAAAGGAATGTTGGCAAGTATATAAGTAGATATGAATAGTAATTCAGGAATATTTTATTGTAGCCCAGATTTTTTAATCACCATAAAAGATTTTATAAAAATATATATATGTAGGAATAAAGACTAAAGGATATGAAGAGGTACATAGTAGAGAAAACCTTATGGTACACATGGCCTTTTTAGGAAGATGTACAACAAATTCTAAAATAAAATATAGGGTACACACTGATGAAGTAGTCCAAATAATGAGTAGTAAGGCATCAAGATAATTAAACCATGACACTATGAACCAGAAAAATGAAGCCAAGATAAATTCATAAAAACTATTAATTCATTAACACCAAAGGAGTCTTCTATTTACAAAGATCATCATAGCCATGCAAACTTAAGATTTACAGATAATGTCACTCAGACGAACCAAGAAATAGATCCAATTATGTAGAAATACAAGAAATAGAATATGTGTTACTAGAAGAGGACAAAATATTATATCCAAATGAGCTAAAATTAGACAATCTAACAAAACAAGAACTTCTAGAATTGGAAGAGATTCATTACAGAAACAGGACCATAATAACAGAAGAACAATATTTATATTAGGGTAAATTGCAAAAAACCCTCGTTAAATGTGCACATTTTGAGTAGAAAGATATTGTAGTCAAATTTAGCAAATAAAGACCCCCGCAATCTATGACTTGTTCGGCCAGCCCCCTACCGTCTGTTGACAGTTAGTTTTGATCGCTAAGTGACATTTTTATATATAAAAAAAACCTACACTACCCCCCTACCCTAACCTCTCCCCTCCTCCCTCCTCCCTCCTCCCTCATCCCTCCTCCTTCCGGCCAGCCACCCCCCCTCCTCCTCCCCGCCGCCCTCAGCCCCCCTCCTTACTCCGACGAGCTCCCCTCCTCCCCGCCCCGGCTAGCCCAGCCCCCCTCCTCCTCCTCTCCGCCCCGGGCAGCCCCCCTCCTCCCCGTCCCCCTCAGCACCCCTTATTACTCCGGCGAGCACCCCCCTCCTCCCCGCCCCGGGCAGCCCAGCCCCCTTCTCCTCCTCCCCGCCCCTCAGCCCCCCCCTCGTTACTCTGGCGAGCACCTCCCCTCCCTCCCCCCGCCTCGGCCAGCCCAGCCCCCCTCCTCCTCCAACCCCGCCCCGGCCAGCCCCGCCTCCCTCCTCTTCCTCCTCCTCCTCCCCGTCCCGGCCAGCCCGCCCGCTCCTCCTCCTCCCCGCACCACCAGAGAGGGGGAAGAGTGGAGGGGTAAAATTGTCATTATACACCCACTTAACATCATTTAACGGAAAGGGGCAAAATAAGTAGATTTTATACTTTCAGAAATTTTAAGAGCATGGGCCTTTTAGTGCAAAAAGCGGGAATCTAACGAGATTTTTTTGCACTTTACCCTTTATATTATGACAAATTTAAAAACATTAGAATGGAAAAATTACACATGAAACAAAAATTATAGAAACTGCAACAACATATCTGAAGTATCCTATCAAAAGGAACTAGCTGATGAAGAAACTAGCATAGCGACATCTGCCTCTTCATTTCTTAAGACCGTTCACTTGCATCCTACCACATATACTGGAGATAATTAATGTACCTAGGATACCATACACAGAATACAAAGATAAGTTTAGATATGATTATAAATTTATAAAAAAAAGGTAAAAGACAACCATTAGAATAATCAGTAAAATTTCAAGCTAAGGAAGAACCACAGATCCTTAATTTACCTTCTCATGATCCCAAGAGTTGGTCTAACGTGATAGATGCATGTATGGAAATATACCTTAGTAGGAGAATATTATATATCAGCATATAATATGGAATCGAAAAAAAATATTTACATACTTAGAAACCTATCTAGGAGAAAGTATAAGAGCTATGTGGGAAGCATTTAAAAGTACCCAGGTAACATAATATAATAGCTTAATAGCATTAGGAGCAAATCCTTACAATTTTGTGAATGAAATTCATTGTCTAGCGACAGGAGACGATCCTAACTCAGGTCATATTGGAGTACAAAAAGATGCAATAAGACAACTTGAACAATTAAGTATATATAAATGGAAGTACATTAAACAATTCTTAAACGACTATTTTTATTATACATGTATATCCGGGAACACTTTCAATCAAGAATTAGGAGATAAACTATTTAGAAAACTTCCAGGAGCTTTAGGAGTGGAGATATCTGAGAAATGGAAAGAAGAACCAGACATAAAAGAAAAACCTCAAGATTATCCCTGGACCATTGGCCAAAGGATACAACATATTATAAAAATACTAAAAAGTGTACAGAAATACAAATATAAAAATAGTTAAAACTATGGATTTTGTAAAGAAAATATATATAGCTCAAACTTATGGAGCTAGTGATAGACAAAACAAAGAATATAAGAATAAAAATAAAAATAAAGGATGCCACTCAAAGAAAAAATATATTATTTTAGAAAATCTAATAGAAAGAAACCTTGTCTGGGCCCAAATAAACATGTTAGAAAATTTAAACCTAATAGACTTTATATGAACAAGCTAGAATGCTTCACTTGTGAAAGCCAAGAACACTTGTGTAGAACTTGTCCTAAAAGAATAAATAAAGATGACACAAATAGCACATTAGTAGAATGCATTAATGAAGACCTAATTAATATAGATAAAACTGCATCTGATACTGAATTTATTTATTCTATTATTTCTTTAAAAGATCAATCAATACATGAAAGAAATAATAGCGACATAAGAGATGAAGAATTTATAAATAGTTTTGGACATGATACAGAAGGGTGGCTGGAAGAACTAGAAAATTTTGACCTAGTAGAAACTAGCTCTAGCAGCTTAGAAGGATGCTTACATGAATGGAAAATAACAGTATAGCTCCCAAACTCTTCCCCTTGTTCAGCTCCATCCCAGTATAGCTCCCAAACTCCCCCAACACCTGAACCAAATTATTAGCATAGCTCTCTGAAGGTTGGATGAAAACTAACAGGTCATCAGCATATATCAAATGAGAAACGACTGGCTGAATCCTGCTACAAAATCGGGACGATACATCTCGCGTGAACTGCTCTGATGAGATAGGTAAATTATTCCATAACAATGGTGAACAAATAAGGGGATTGGGGGGGTCTCCCTGCCGGAGCCCCCTATTACTTCTGATGAAGCCAAACGGCTTGCCTTTAATAGGAATTGAGAAGGTCGGTATTGTGATACATTCTTCCACCCTTTTAACCCAACAATTATCAAATCCCATGTCCCTGATGAGATGGAGCAGTAACTTCATGTTCACAGTATCGCAGGCCTTCCGAAGGTCAAGTTTAGCACAAACTTTGTTGCTACCTGGCTTATTGAAGTCTCTGATTAATTCGTGGGCCAACAGGTTGTTCTCCGAAATCGATCTTCCCCGAATGAACGTCGTTTGATTATGAGAAATCAGCCCATCCATAAGAGCTCTCATTCTGGAGCACATAATTTAGCAATAATCTTGTACACAAAATTACAACACGCAATCGGACGAAAGTCTCCTTCCATCTTAGGAATAAGGGTAAAGAAAGTATGGTTGAGCTCCTTCAAAAGCTTACCCGAGCGAAAAAACTCTGTGATGGCAGCAGTGACAAGGGATCTCAGCTTATCCTAATGCACCTGAAAGAACTTACCAGTAAAACCATCGGGTCCAGAGGATTTAGTGATGTCTGCATTTTGTATATAATCTTCAATCTCCTGCAACTCAACCGGGCAGTAAAGAGTGTCATTCCCCTCTTCAGTAACAATGCGCTTACAAACAACAGTAGGAAAAACCTCCAACTGCTCATTGTTATTAAAAAGCTCAGAATAGTACAAAATTGCTCCAGAAGAGAGATCAACCCCCGTCCCACTCACAAGGTGTGCAATGTGGTTGCGATGTTGTCGTGCTTTTATAACTCCATAAAAAAAACCTTTGAGCAATGGTCACCATCCTTCAACCATTCACGCTTTGCTCTTCGGCGATAAGGGTGAAGGTTAGGAAAACAAATCCAGATGGGGACAACCTTTCCCTGACAAATTTAGAATCTGTTAGCCATCTTCGGAGGAGCCGCCCATCAAAATTCAAAGGCCCTTGTTGCAGAGCATTATCCATGTCCTCTTGGTCTTCAAATGAACCAACAAATATCTGATAAACGCTTTTAGATATCCATAGAACGGCCGGTGGGACTTTGTATCCACGGTTGTCCTTTCTCGCCCGGGGAATAGGATGTCCCCGTCCTGAAATTCTGATCCGTCAGTGGGTGCAGTGAATCTTTTCTTATATTTAATGGTTGTCCTCACATTAATTCTTTTACATGGAATTAATGTACTTCCCTTATCCACCCAAGCATTAGACGTTATATATATATATATATATATATATATATATATATATATATATATATATATATATATATAAAGAATAAGGGAGGTGAGATGTTTTCCTATGGGTGGTGGCTACATGTCAACCTTCATGCTATCATCATGCACCGAAAAGTGTGCAAGTATATGATGGTAGCATGAGGGGTGACATGTAGCCACCACACGGTGAGGTGGCACCTCACCTCCTTTATATATATATATATATATATATATATATATATATATATATGAGGAAGAATCCACATCTCCAATTTTTGTGCATCTCCAAGTTATCAATCATTGGATCTTGTTTAGGTCATCAAATCTTAACAATTAATTTGAATGGTTCAAATCAACGATTAAGATTAGATGACTTAAACAAAATATAATGGTTGATAACATGGGAATGCTTTGGGATGCAAAAAGTAAGGGAATGCGATATATATTTGTAAACTCCAGTAAGCAAGAAAGAGGAAGGTGGAGTCGGTATACAAAGCCTGCGAGTGATACGGGAAGTGGCCATGCTCAAATTGGCATGGAAATTCCTTAGGGTGCGGTCCAACTGGGCCATTTGGATGCGTAGTAGACTCTTGAAGAACAATAACTTCTGGATCCAAGTGGTGGACAACAATTTTTTTGTCACCTTTAAAAATATTTTGCAGATACGCCCAGTTCTCAAGAGTCATATTAGTCGAGTTATACGTGACGGACGAGACACTTGCTTATGGCTGGATCCCCGGCTTCACCACCAAAGCATACTGGACCGGTTGGGATGCCAACTTACAAACTGATTGGCAACATGGAGGGGCTCAATGTACTAATACAGGACGGAGAATGACGGGTTACTTCCAGACAAGTAGGCCAGTGGTTTGCCAGCGAAATAACAAACATCCAGATTGCTCCAGAAGTGGGAAGGAGCGAGCAATGGCGAGTTCAGCAGCAGATGTATACGAACAAATGAGAACACATCACACAAAAGTTGGGTGGGCAAAAATAGTTTGGGCCAAGGGAGCGGCCACCAAAATGCAACTATGTGCCGGGTAGGATGGTCTCCTGGGACTCATCTGGAATGTCCATGTTCCTCTCTCCGTGCTGTTCCTCTTCATGAAGTTCTTCTTCTGGATCCTGTCCTTCCCGTTGTTCTGCTTCCTCCTCTCTGCCAGTCGCTGGCTCCTTGCACTGTACCTTGGTGTGCCCAAAACACTTGCAGTTATCACAAGAAGGGGGAACCCATTCGTAGCCAATGTCTTGCTCAATCCAGTTGCCGTTGGGAAGTACAATATCCACTTTCCTAGGCAATACGTCCTTCAACCGTTATCTCCACAAATACCCGTGTAAAGGAGAGCCGTTGATGCCGAGCCATAGGGATATCCGTTCTAATAGGCGATCCGACCATGCTCGCAATTTTCATGATGGAGGGAATACTCCATAGTTGCGGCGATAGCCATGGGAGCCGGATCCAAATAGGGACTGATGTAAGTCTATCTTTTTCGAAGTTCGACTCCGGCCGCCATCTTTTCAGAACCACCAGTCGGCCATCAAAGGTCCACGGACCCCCTCTAGGACTCGCTCCAGGTCCTCTTCGTGCAAATTTAGCAAAATAGAATCCGTTCTCTCTCGAGAAGAATTTCAAGTCTCTTTAGGTCGCCACTCGCGAAGAGCATAAGCCCGTAGTTGCCCATAGAACGGACGGTTCCCCATAACATATAGAACCAAGGTGTTCTTCCAATATTCTCGAGTTTCTTGCAGGTCGTCATCTGTAATCTCGACTACCTTCTTGCCATTGATAATACTTGGTTCAATGTATTGCAGGTCCGTCTCTTCCTGCGTCATTGTAGGTTTACATAGCTCAGCCCACGATACGGGTGGGGATAATCCACCTCTGCTTGTCGAGACACTCCCCCGGGTATGGTCATTGGATACCAGTCCCCCCTGCGGCCTCTCAGCCCCTCTCCATTGAGGAGGATTTGTTCTCTTTGTCTGAGGGGGTGGCAGAGCATTGATCCCCCTATTGCGCCTCCCTACGTCCTCCTCACGGGGCCATTGAGAACGCTGGGAGCCATTACTGTTTGGGTTAGGCGGATCTTTGTGAACCGGTCCTCGCTGCCCATATCGGGGTCTCTGCGACCATCCTCTGAAGGTCTGCCCACCCTCTCGGATCAAGCGGTCTTTTTCCCATGATGGCTTTTGTCGATGCCTCCGGTCGACGGTTGTCCACCCTCCGGCCATGCCCCTTCTATCTTGGTCGCTGCCTTCTTCATCTTCTCTAGCCGCAGCCGCAAGATTAGCTTCCCCGCCGACTTCCTCGGGGAGGAAGGATTCGGGAAACCCTAGATCCGGAGGTTCAGCCATTATATATATATATATATATATATATATATATATATATATATATATATATATATATATATATATATATATATAATATGTTTTTGAAGCAATGGGTAATTGTGGCGAACTCGCCTCCAATGGGGCTCGAACTCCTGGTCACTTGGGCCGCATGCATCTCCTTTAACCACTAGGCTAGAGGTCATTTGCTATATATATATATATATATATATATATATATATATATATATATATATATATATATATAATTCAAATTAAAATATAATTAATATTTAAACTAACTATATGGTATTATTTAAAATAACTAGATGACATTATCTAACCATATGTCCAGAGTTCAACAAACAACAAATTGTAATTAAAATAAATTCAAATCATATTTAAAATATTGTAATATAATATAATTTTGTAATTATTTTTTAATAATATTTTTTTCTCTTATGTGCATCGCACGTGAACGTATATAAAATGTGGTTTGAATACGGCTCAAAAATGTCATCTAAGCCGTATCTATATCCTCTATTAGTAGTAATAATAATAAAATTCAAAGAAACAAAATATTAACGACCACTTATGTATCTTTTCATGTAGTTAAGGAAAAAAAATTCTAAAATCTTTTACCTGAACAATCCTAAAATATATTCAATATTTAAATTAAGTACATGCATTATCTAACTAAACACCAAATCCAAAATTTTAGAAGCATATCTATAAAAAATTCTAGTAAAATATATTCAAATTATATTAAAAATATCTTAGTATAATTTAAATTTGTATCTATTTTTTATACAATATCATAAAAAAAATTGTACATGCAATGCAAGTGAATGCGACTCTCACTCTCTCTCTCCTCTCTCTCTCTCTCTCTCTCTCTAATATATATTAAAATTAATTAAAATATATTAAAATGATATTTAAACTATTTTTATATAATTTAAATCTCTATCTATTTTTCAAAAAAATATTAGTGAATTTATTTTCTTTTTGTCACGTGCATCTCACGTGAACGTGACTAATATATATAATGCGGCTGTCAAAGCCGTATGTATATCCTCCATTAATTAATTAATAATAAACTAATCAAAAAATTAAAATAATTTACCATTGATGTAAGTTAAGAAAAGAGAAAAAAAATTCTAGAACTATTCTAATTAACGTAACATATAACAAATCATAAATATATTCAAGATTCAAATTATGTTTAGTTATATAAGTACATAGTATTATCACATCAGAATTTTAAAAAGATATCTATAACAAATTCTAATTAAAATATATTCAAATCATATTTAAAATAATTTTATTTTTTATCTAATTTTTCAACAATTTTTTAGTTTTTTGTGCATACAATGCACGTGAACGTGACTAGTATTTTAAGTTAAGATGTGCTTTTATGCAAACCGTCATAAGTTAGCATACGTAAAATATAGTAGTTGAAAAAATTCAAATAATAGGCAGATTAGCTTCTTTGTAAAAATTAAAATAATTTGCATATTAGCTCAATTGGTTTGAGCGCCGTGCTAATAACGCGAAGGTCCATGTCCATCATTGATGTTGTTTATTTTTCTTCCTAAACTTTATTGATATTTTTATTTTTATTTTCCGCTTCCTAAACTTTATTTGACTATTATTTATGACTGGAAAATAGGTTGGTGTTCTACTTTCATTTCCAAAATTTACAATTGTCAACAAAAGTTTCATGCCCTAGACTAGCTAGTACTATTATAAAGAGGCTTGAACACGATTCAAAATGAGTCTTTTTTTTGAAGAGAATACGCATATTTTATTGCTAATTCAGAGCAGTATGAACTGCATTACTACAATCATTCTCCAAGATTGGGACAATGAAATTCGGAGGATTTGAAAAAATGAAGTTGTCAAGATTTTTGACAGCAAAAGTAGCTAAAGAGTGAGCTACTTTGTTACATTCTCTTCTGGCAAAAATGAAGGTAGGTTGCTTTGGAAGGGGAATAATCTGCTCACGGATGGAGATGAGCAGATCTTGCATACGCCAAGGCAGGAGGTCTGTCTCGCCATTCATAATCCTAACCGCCGTCAAAGAGTCGCTTTCGATGGAGATCGCATATGCGCTGACCCCTCTCGCCAATAGAACTCCATGATGAATGGCCTGTAGTTCAGCCCATAAACTACAATCTGCTCCAAAGAAATGAGTCATCGTCCATGTCTTGCCTGTCACAAAACTTTCCTGTGCATCTCGGACAACTGCTGGCACCGCAATTGTCGTAGAAGAGGTAGCCCCATCCACATTTATTTTGATCTCACCTGTCCTCGGAGCCTGCCATGTAGTGTTGGAAATGAATTCTTTCCTCAAGACATGTATTCCATCAAGGATTTTAGCATTCTTATTAGTATAGCTCGAATGCAAGAGAGATGCTTGATTGATGATTTGCTGGACGTTGGGAGCTATTTTATTGAATAAACAGGAACATCTTATTTTCCAAATACTCCACAGTAGGTATGCTCCTAGAGTGAGAGCTTCATAAGCAGAGGGTTTTTGCAACAATTTGCATAGCAGAGTAATAATATCCATTTGATCATCGATCCGCAAGCCCAGCTTCCAAACCATGAAGTCTTTGTAACATGGCAATGCAAAAATAAGTGATTTGTATCTTCCCTATTAGATAAACAGAACGGACATAATGGATTTATGGTAGGAATACGTCTGTTGATAGAAGATAGTAATGGCAATGCATTTCTCATCACTCTCCAGATAAATAACTGAACTCTTGGTGATAAATTTCTCAAGCTCGACAGTTGTTTCCACACACCATGGTCCAATCCAATGCAATGCTAGAGCTGCTAGGCCCATGTCGGCGGATCGATTCATATAATGATTTCGAGGAGAACATACCATTCATGGCTTCAGTCCAGATGAGAGAGTCATCCCCGTCTTCTCCCCGCAGGTTAATTTCCAAAATAGCTTTCGCCTCAAGAGGAGAAAAAACAGATTCAATGAGCGGTTTCTTCCATGTTTGAGCATTAGGTTCAAATAGGTCACAAACCTGTTTAATACCAGTCGGGAGACTGATATTAGATGTAATTCTGAAACCAGAGAGACTTCAATCCATCCCCCGTTAATTTTCCAGAGAATCTTGTCTGCCATGAATTTTCTCGAGTGGAGTATACTCGTCCAGGTTGGGGAGTCTCTCCTCGACCGCTTAGCGGACCATAAGGATGTATTCTGGAGGTAGACGCCCTGCAATAAGCGAGCCCACAGTTGATGACGGTTTGTTTAGGAACCTCCAGAGAAGCTTTCCGACCAACACGTCATTAACCCATTCCATCTTTCTGAAGCCCAATCCTCCAACCATTCTTGGTTGAGCAATTTTGTCCCAAGCTAAAAAATGCATTTTGCGCTCCATACGATCATGTCCCCACCTGAAAGTACTCTGCTGCCTAGTAAGGGTGTCGGCAACTGAGCGTGGGATTTTATGTGTAGACATGTAATAGATTGGCATAGATCCGAGAGTGGATTTGATGAGCGTAGAGCGACCGACAAGTGAAAGAAGCCTGGCCTTCCAACCTTTCAATCGAGTTTCGCATTTATCAATCATAGAGGCATAGGAAGAGGATCTTCCTTTGGGTTGTAGCAATTCATGGCCGAGATATTTGTTTCTGACATTCATGTCCGAGAGATGGAGTTGAGCCATATCAAACCGTTCTTGCTGAGTAACATTTTTGCTGAAGAGGATACTCGATTTCTTATAGTTTATTTGTTGTCCCGACCAATCGGAGAACTTACGAAGCAACTCTTTCGTAAACAGAAGTGCATTCGGATTGGCCTGACCAAAAATAAATATGTCATCAGCAAACAAAAGATGTGAGATGGATGGGGAATACCTGTTGATACGGATACCATTGAAAAGGTTATTCCGTTCAGCTCGATGGAAAAGTCGAGAGAGGACATCGACACACAAAATAAAGACATATGGTGATATGGGGCATCCATGTCTGATGCCCCTCACCGGTCTGAAGTAACCATGAGGGGTTCCATTGACTAGGATCGAGAAAGACGATGATGTTATACAGCTCATGATCAATTCGTTGGACTTCCCTCTGATGCCAACACCATGTAATACATCTTTGATGAATGTCCAAGATAATCTATCATAAGCCTTCGACATATCGATTTTTAGCGCGAAGGCGTTCTTGCTCTTAGGAAATCTCTTCATGGCATGAATGATCTCTTGTGCAATAATGACATTATCCGATATCTGTCTGCCGGGGATAAAAGCATTCTGGTTTGGGGAGATAATTTTGTCCATAAGAGGCCGAATTTTATTGGTGAGAAGTTTGGAGATGATCTTATAGATTCAAAATGAGTCATTTAAGCTGTATGTATATCCTCACATAATTAATTTTTTTTTAAATCCTTCTAATTGCCACCGTATATATATCTCTCCTATAAGAAAAAAAATCATAAAATTCTTCTGACAATATATATCGAAAATCCTATATACATATCTATAACAAACCAAATTAAAATATATCAAATATTCAAATTATATTTGAACAAACTACATGTTTTTATCTAAACATATATTCAAAGTTCTACAAACATATATATAAATAATTTGTTTAAAATATATTAAAATTATTTTTATGTAATTTAAATTTCTATCTAATTTTCAATAATATCAGTGATTTTTTTTCCTTTTTTTTATGTGCATCGCACGTGAACGTGACTAGTATATATAATGCAGCTTGAAAACGACTCATAAATGAGCCGTCTAAGCTGTATGTATATCCTCCATTGATTAATAATAAAAAGAATAAAAATTCAATAAACATTACCATACATTTGTCTGCTCACGTAAAGAAAAGAGATAAAAATATTCAAAAATTATTCTAACTACATGAACATATAACAAATCCTAAAATATTTTTAATATTCAAATTATATTTAAACTAACTACATAGTATTATCTTAACTAAGAGGCAGATTTTTAAACAGATAGATTTGTTAAAAAAATCTATCTTTCAAAATAAATCTATTTTAAAAAATTTAATTTTATTTAATATTAATTATTTAATGTTAAATTTAACTTTAATTTTAATATTAATGTTAATGTTAATTTTAGTGTTAATTTTAATATTAATTATATTGTTAATTTCTTATTAATTTCAATTTAGTTTTAACTTTACAATTAAAATTAATACTAAAGTTAAAATTAACATTAATATTAATATTAATATTAATATTAATATTAATATTAATATTAATATTAATATTAATATTAATATTAATATTAACATTAATATTAACATTAATATTAAAAAATTAATATTAATATTAATATTAATATTAATATTAATATTAATATTAATATTAAATGTTAATACTAATATTAATATTAAATGTTAATATTAATATTAACATTATCATTAAACTAATATTTTTTAAAATAGATTTGTTTTTAAAAATAGATTGTTTTTCAGATTTGTTTTGAAAGATAAATTATACGTTAGATTTGGTTTTATGGAAAGATTTAGATTTGAATATAGATTTGTTTTAAAAGATCTATTTGTTTTAAAAATAGATTTTAGACTTGTTTTGATTGATACATTATTTGTTAGATTTGTTTCTAAGGAAATATTTAGATTTTTTAATTAATAGGAACACTTATAATTTGACCACATATTTGGAGAGTTTAGAGGTGTATATATATTTTTCTTTCTGTAAGAATTGATTTTGTTTTTCTCTGTAAAGATTTGTTTTTTAAAAAATTATTCCTCATCTATATCTCGTAGGTTGTTTCCTTATAAGAAGGGAGCTAATTCCTAGAAGGATATTTATGCTTAATTAAGATCACCTGACTGTGTACTAAACCAAAATAATTATTATTACTACTTCGTTTTGAAAAGTTGGACAACCACAAATAACTGTCAATAACAACCATAATACAATAATACAAATTCCATAAAATTACAGTAAAATAAGGGCATAAACAAACCATAACTGCTGCTATTAGTAAACTAAACTGCTCAACCATAATACAGTAAAATATTCGTATTCATTGTTATGGGAACAAGTAATATTTCTCATTTAGTAACGGTTACACAGAGTGTACATGATTCAAGTGTTTCATTCATTTTATTGGGTCAATAGCATAGCCAGTTCATTTCTCATTCTATCATTTACAAAGCATCTTCTTATTCAAGTGTTTCATTGTTTCAGCAGTATTAACAGAAGGGACGTTATCAATTCATTCAAGGGGCAATAGCATTCATTCTCAGGCATCAAGTCACATTAACATTTTAGTGTTCATGTGTTGTTCATTTCAATATTAGGCAACATAAGCATCTATATTATCCAGCAGCTAAAACATGGGACATTTAGGGACAATTCGTAGCATAACATTACTCCATTTTATTAGGCATGAAGGAGTAAGGAGGAGGAAGGACAGTTCCACTCACTTTGTATAAAGGGTATCAATACTTTGGGGCCTATCATTACCATCTTGAGCTTGCCTGGACATTCTAAGAAAGAGATTGGTTAATTATCAATTGGTTTCTTAGAATGGATTCAATAGGTTAATTATGTATCCTTAAGAAAGAGATGCCCAAATATACCTCAAGTACATTTTTTTTTGAATATTTTTCAAAGAAAAAAAATCTATTTTTTTTCCAATTATATGCAAGTTAATTTCTATATATTTTATAAATTTTTTGGACTTTTTTGAATTTTTTTTATGCCAAATATTATGCCAAGTGTCAAAAAAATATTGGCCGGGTTCACTATTCATCATTGTCATGTGGTGAGCCCGAACATCCAATAATTTCTCAAAAAATACCTAAAGTACATGGTTGACACAATAGTTAGGAGCCACATTTCCCATCTACTAGTAGTAATCAAAACAGAGGAAGGGTTGCACAGAACATGATGAACAAATCGGTGACAATAGACATATATTTGCTGCCAACTTTTGTTTGCATTTTTTTTTTTATATATGATTAAGTTTGAAGCGAATCAGCAACAAATTTCTTTTCGGTCCTATGAATATCCAATATTTGACAACAACGAAAATGTCGGAGCATAGCCACTTTGAACTGTAATGGCAAAAATCCCAACATGAAAACTTCGAGGAGCAAACAACCGCGCACCCCCCCCCCCCCCCCCCCCCATTTGCAATGGAGTTCCTCTCCTTTTCTCCTGTAGATGAAAAATAAAGAAATGAGGGAGACAATAACTCGAAATTATCAAATCATAGCCACTTGCAATGCAGTTGCAACGACAACCCAAATACGAAAATTGTCTAAACGTGGGGCACCGTTGCAACAAAAGTGCACCAAACCAAACAACCCTTTAACGAACGTTCCTGTGAAATGATCCATAAAAAGTTCAAAATGATATGATCTGGAAAAGAATACAAGGCATAACGTAAATGAAAAACAAGCAGAACAAAGAATAATTTGGAAGACAAGTTTATGAAGGAAAAAGTAGCACCATATAAACCTGCACCACATGGCACTGAAAAGTCTACTTGTGTTGTGCATATATCAATACAAATATAAAATGATATGGACACAGCGGCATGGACACAACATTGATAATGGTATACCGAGTATATTTTAGAGTGTCCATGTGTCTGTTTTTCGGCACCGATATGATACGATTAAGTACCGATTTTGGAGAAATCTTGCTAAATTCCTAGAAGGACACTTATGCGCTAATCAAGATCACCTGGCTATGTATACTAAACCAAAATAATTATTATTACTACTTCGTTTCGAAAAGTTGGACAACCACAAATAACTGTCAATAACAACCATAATACAAATTCCATAAAATTACAGACAGATAAGTGCATAAACAAACCATAACTGCTGCTACTAGTAAACTGAACTGCTCAAAGACCACTGGAAGAATCTTGCACACATCACTCTTCTGTTAGGACCTCTCAACAGTTGTTCTGCTCGAACCAACATTTCCTGCAGATGATGCATGCAACACAAATACATTTTTGTGAATAATGATACCATTGTCCAAAAACATTGATAAATATTGATAAACATCCAACACTAACATAAGCAAGATAATATTGCTATATTTTTCGAAACTAAAAGAGTGAAAAGCCGTATTGTGACGGTATTCTGCAACTTACCAAAGGAAAATTATTATTTTTAGATAAGGCAAGTCATTATTAACCGTCATAATCCTCAGCTGCTAGCACCAAGACCCTATTTTATTTTGACCGGTTTGGAACAAACCTATGCACACTCTTGGTGGTTGGAGAAAAATTGTTATAATCATGTAAATAAATAAAAAATGGAAGAAGGCATGAAGAAGCAAATTCTTTCTTGGTAGACAAAACATATGAAACTAAATTGACGCAGGAACGAAATTGGACACAAAAGCGTTCAGGGTTTATGACATTTTGATATCCAAGTAAATCAATGCAAATGGATCTCAATGATGGAAGCTTTTGCACTTGAAAATCCAACACGAATCAGACGTATTCCAAGGTCTCGGATTCTTGTGGCACTTCGAATGGCGTCAACGATGCGGGGAAGCAACTCCGAAATTGTTTGTTTCTTCGATGAAACAACATAAGATATAATTATAATTGACAAAATGTTGAAATTTAGGTGGCAACTCTTATACCTCTCAGAATTCACTTTTATTCACCACTTAATATTTAAAATGTTTCGTATATATATGCAAGAGGAGTTTTTATAGGCAAGTATGGCTATGTAAACTAACTGTTAGAACAAATTAGTATGGTCCTCCGTCACTAAGTCGGTTAACTTGTGTCGTAGGCCATGGACAAGATAATATATTAATTTCTTTTGAGATCCGAGTAAATCAATGCAAATGGATTTGCTACACAACATTATAAACATGAAGCAAAAAAGGTAGAATAAATTGAAGGACTCACTTGATTTGTACACAGACTGCACATTCTGAATCTTGTAGTGGTCCTCTCCCCCGTCCCCACTGATCCTGTCCATGAATTCCCGTCGCAGGTCCACTAGTATCAGCTCCTGAAGGCTGGGAAGACGTTGGAATTCTGGAACCACCCTTAGAGCCTCGCAACTCCATATTCGAACACGAGTAATCTTCGACATTGCGTCAGCCTCCAAGCACCACTCCTCCAGCTGCTCTAGTAAATAAAGGTCTAATGTTTGCAGTTGAGGGAATCCATCTGCAGAGCATATCATTTTCTTTCCCGAAAATGCATTATCCCATAACTGAAGAACCCTGAGGTTCTGCAGCTTCTCCAATGTTGGCATCGGGTCATGCTCCAATCTAGAAAGAGACAACGTGAGCTCGACGAGGTGAGGGGGGAATTCATGGGAACCCAGTGTTCTACTATACCACCGCCCATATAGCTCCATCTCCTGAATATGGTGATGGCACGGAAAGGCACTAGTATCAATCCCTGATGGTATGGTGACATCATCATCTGCTATCCGAACGGTTAAGGACAACAAGTGGTGGAGCTTCTGGAGTAGGGGGGATAGTATCTTGCCGCGGTCTTGAAAATCAAAATGAAGTCCCAATTTTCGTACACTTGTTATATTTGGCAATCCTCCCTCCCACGACTTTGGAACATCGACCGTCTCTAGTGTTTGCAGGTTCGGTAGATCAGCATATGGAGGTGGTCCTTCAGGTATAACCGCTGCAACTAAGAGTACATGCCTCAGCTTCTTGATATTCCATAGAGTGGGTGGTAGCTTTTTTAAAATAAAGGCGTTGGTTACATCTAGAGTTTCTAGATTTTGGAGATGGCCTATGGAAGAAGGGATCACTTCAAGCTCTGTACAACCGCTCAGTCCTAGATATCTCAGATGGATCATCGCTTTAATCTCCTCGGGAAGGGATTTGATGCCGCGTACACCACTCAAATCAATTACCCTCAGCAACTTGAATTGAGCAACATAATCACTAAAGTTAGGATGTTCCATATCGAAGGCTAATAGGGAGCGAAGTTTAGGAGGAATGGTCAAACCTTGCAGGCCATCAAGATTGTGGAATACCGCACGTCGTCCTGGTCCTGGTGGTGAAGTTGCATCCTGATTCGGGTTGTTGTAGATGACGAGGAACGCGTCTTCTTTAGCTTCTGACACGGCGAACTCCCGCAGAAGATCATGAACCCTGCATGACTTGATGCTTCTACCGATGGATTTTCTACTTGCAACTTGAACCATGCACCTCTGTGCCAGCTCTTCCAAACAGTCCTCTGCCATCTCCTCAATTGTTCCCTTACCTTTACGCGGTATGAAGCCCTCTGCAATCCACAACCTGATCAACCTATCCGCTTTTATTTTGGTGTCTTCTGGGAAGGCTGCTAGATAGAGGAAGCATGATTTCAAGTAGTGAGGCAAGTCCTCGTAGCTCAATGCTAAGATAGCCATGCATTCTTTTCCCTCCACTGTCCAACTCATGGTCTCCAAAACTCTCCGCCACGCGCTGTATTCCTTCTCCCGGATGGAAAGGAGACCTCCCACTACCACCAGAGCCAGAGGCAAATTACCACAAAGCTTCACCAGCTCTCGGCCGATACTCCTGAGATCTTCGGTGCAATTTGCCTGCACATCTTGATTGACGAAGGCCTTCTTCAGAAGAAGCTCCAGACTCTCTACATCTGTCAGAAGACGCAGTTCGTAGGGAGTAGCATTAGGGTCAGCATACTTAGCAACATTGAGAAATCTAGTAGTGATGAGAACTCTGCTCCCGTTCTTCTCATCAAGGAATGCCTCCTGCATCTGCTCCCACACACCCTGGCTCCACACGTCGTCCATAACAATTAGATACCTTTTCTCTTTCAAAGAATCACGAAGCTTCTCCATCACCTCTCTTTGCTCAAACTTCTCCTTGCACTTCCTAACCTGCTCAAGAATCTCGTTCAATAACTTGACCGACTCGTAATCCTGAGACACGGTTATCCACACCCGGATACCGAACTCCCTCTTGACATCGATGGAATTGTAAACTTTTCGAGCAAGAGTCGTCTTGCCGAGGCCGCCAATGCCAACTATAGACACTACCGAGCGCTTCTCGCTGTGATGCAGTAGCTGCTCCACCAATGCTGACATATGCCCATCGAATGCCACGACATCGGAATCTTCAACATGAGGAACAATAGGCCTCCGTGCAGGAACTCGCCTCTCTACACCTCCACCATTCTCATCCTCCAAGTTCCTGATATCATAAGTTATTCTACTGGCAGATATCTCGGAGATCTTGTCCGTGATGGCGGTTATCTGTGCGCTGGCTCTGTGACGTCCTACAACGTCAGTGGTGGCTCGCAAGCAACTCTTGAGGAATCGAAAGACGCCGGGCCTTCTCCTGTGCGTGTCAGCAGCATTGATGATGAACGTGTCGATAACGTCTTCGGCTTCATAGGCTACTTCGCGGATTTCCTTGACCCAGTGTTTCACGCGCTCGTCCCTTTTGCGCTTGGTGTCAGCGTCGCGGAGGAAGCACTGCATACGCTGAAGCTCACGCCGTAGCCGCTCGACCTGGTCGTTGACGCCATGCAGACGGATGAGCTCTTCGACAAGGAGGTTGCCGAGCTTGTCGACGACGAAGGAAACAGCAGCCTCGGCCATCTCTCTCTCTCTCTGTGTGGGTGTGTGTGTATGGTGTACAGATTGTAGTTCAATGGAAGAAGCTGTTGTTCTATTGAGGAAAGATGGAGCTAGACAGGGTGGGTGGATTGATAGTGAGAGGCAGCTTGGAGAGAGGAACCATACATTGTATGATACATTTTACTATTTTTCTGAAATAAATTATGTTGAACAAGAAGTTGAATAAAAGAATCAAAGGGAGTGGGATGGTGTGAGATTTTATTAATATTGGGAGCAGTTCCAATCGATAATGAATTGGAGTGACGGACAGATTATCATTTCCGCCAGCTGTTATGCGTGGAATCTCATTAATTTACTATGACTACCGCCACCAAGTGGGACTATTTGTTACTAAACTGTACAAATATATTGTAAAATATTTGTTTATTTTTTATATTTAAGTTGTGATGCCCTCTAACTATTTTCAAAGTGTATTTTGGATATTGAAATATGACCATCATTTTAACAAATTATATTTAAGTTGTTGGAATGTTGCTATCAGCATCTTAATGACAGAGTCACAGAGTGGATTGATATTACCGAATTAGAGTGGCTCTTGTGGTTACCGATGAGAGGTATAACTGTATAAGACCCCGGCTGGATAGCAGAAGATTAGTAGATCGAGCCACGAAGGCGTATTATTCTTTCCATTTATTTATTGGGCGTTGGAGACAGTGTACCCAATAGAAATGCAATTCAGTGTGTACAAAGTCCCGTGCATATCGTCGGGCATCTTAAAAAAAAAGAGTCGATTGATAGTGAGAGCTAGGGGAGAGGAACCATACATCTTCTATTCCAAAAGTTGTCTGCAAGAGAATTTTCGTAAACCGATTGACCCGTTGGGGTAGGGGTGAGTATTCGGTTTATTCGGTTCCAACCGAACCGAATAACCGAAAACCGAATTGGACCTAAATCGAATAAGCAAAACCAAAATCGAACCGAATTGGTCAATAACCGAACCGAACCGAATTAAATCGGTTCGATTTTCGGTTTATTTGATTTTTGGGTTTATTTGTGTTTTTTTGTTGTTAATATATATAATAACTAAATATATATATATATATATATATATATATATATATATATATATATATATATATATATATATATGGGAAAACGGGATATGAGCCATAAGCTCATACTCTTATATGAGCCATCCCACATGGCTTCCATGTGGACCAATAAGAATATAGTGACTTGGAGGAGAA
The DNA here is from genome assembly GCA_029216955.1 of Iris pallida. NCBI lineage: Eukaryota > Viridiplantae > Streptophyta > Magnoliopsida > Asparagales > Iridaceae > Iris > Iris pallida. Next base: position 7,132,769 of record JANAVB010006394.1, read on the forward strand.
AATTTATATAGATAGAAATAAAAGACCTCATAAAAGATTTCATAAATAGTAACTTACCATATCTCTGTCTACCAAATATGTTTGCCTAGGAATTTAAATAGATAGAAATAAAAGATACCATAATATTAATGTTACCAAATCTTTGCATAGGATATTACCAAATATATTTGCCTAGGAATTTAAATAGGAATAGTATCATTTGTCCCTCCAAATTTAAATTAAAATTAAAATTAAATTTAAATTTAAAATTAAAATTAAAATTAAAATTAAAATTAAAATTAATATTAACAATAATATTAACATTATTTTTAACATTAAAATTAATATTAACATTAATATTAATATTAACATTAATATTAATATTAACATTAATTAACATTAACATTAACCTTAAAATTAAAATCAAAATTAATATTAACATTAAAATTAATATTAATATTAATATTAATATTAATATTAGTATTAACATTAATATTAATATTAACATTAATATTAATATTAACATTAACAATAACATTATGATATTTTTTATTTCTATCTATTTAAATTTTTAGGCAAACATATTTGGTAAGTCCTAGGCAAATATATGATAAGTTATTATTTATGAAATATTTTATGGGATCTTTTATTTCTATCTATTTAAAATTTTCTTTTCCAAGTCACTATATTTTTATTGGTACACATGTAAGCCACGTGGAATGGCTCATATAAGAGTATGAGCCTATGGCCCATATCCCGTTGTCCCTATATATATATATATATATATATATATATATATATATATATATATATATATATATATATATATATATATATATATAAACTAAATTTTCTTATTTGGTTTTCGGTTTTGGACTGAAACCGAAACCGAAACCGAATAAGAAAATTTAGTATTTTCAAAATCGAAACCGAACCGATTTTTTCTAAAACCGGACCGAATCTCTTATTCGATTAAGTTCAATTTAATTTTCGGTCCAAATCCGAATAATGCTCACCCCTACGTTGGGGGCCAATTTTTTTTTTGTACCGTCCCATTTCTGTGATAGGGACATTGTGACGCACAACATTGATAAGGACATCGTTGACATGGCATATTTGGAGTGCCTTGTTTTCTGTATACGTATGATAAGGACATCATTGACACAGCACAACATCAATAAGGACATCATTAAGACCCCGTTTGGTTCACTGTAATATAATCGTAATCGCAATGTAATCAAATGAAAAAAATATTTTAATCAAATGAAAAAAATATTTTTTTCCATTTGATTACATTGCGAAGTGTACCAAACGAGGCCTAAGTGTTAGTTCTTAGGCAGGTCTAAGATGAGAACAAGAGTCGGAAACAATATGGGCTCATGCAAACTTTTCAATCTATCCTCTGTTGAATTCCGAAGAAGAGGTCCAGGATACTATGCAACAAGCTTGCTCCTTAAACTTTTTGATCCCAACGAAACATGGAAATCCTGGTTAAAAGCAAATAAAGAATAAAATTCGTTCTTCCTTTCAAATGCACTTGCAGTTGAGATAGAACGTTTACAAATTTGAGAGTATGAAGAAGAAATAAACAAAAGACATTCTTCTATTTACGTCCGCAGACGCTACAAAGAGAAAGAACGAATTTATAACAAGAGAAAGACAAAAACTATCTCCTTGCTACGACAAACAGCTCACCATTGCTCAAAGCAAGATTTGTCCCATAGACGACCTGTTCTCAGGAACCAGCAAGTTCACAAGTGAACTTCTAGAACGCTCTGGGTCACATTCGAAAATTTTCCCAAGTGAACCACCGTTGGATCTTTCATATAATGGCTTTCCATATAATTGGACTTGCAATTATGGCAAACCAATTATGATTGGATTTCCATTAAATATATGAATGATACATATTGAAAATTTTCATATATATTGGTATTCCATGTATAGATTTTCAATATGGTAAACCACATTCATGCAAGGGTTTATAAAAGGTAGATGCATGCTGTCACGTCCCGGTTCCAAATAGAATTTTCGGAGCACTGTGATACATCTCCAGGCTACGCACCCGTATAACACATGTCGTATCATACCTGCGATTGTCGCCTGTAATTCTAGAATAAGGTATAGACATCAAGGGGCAATCTAAAGTAATTTACATTTATTATACATAACTAGCATGTTCGATCATACATTTACATCTTTCGTACATTCACAAAAGATACATAATTTTACATGGACGACAAAACGACATCTCTAAACCAACATCCTTCATTTATGTCATTCATAAAGCTCATTCTCAGTATAAGGCTGCACTCCATCCTGATCTTCAACAAAACCTAGTGAACAAAAACTAGCTCGTCAATACGACGAGCAAGTCCTCGGTCAAGGAACGGAATAAGTAAAATAAGTTGATAAAATTTATTGAGATTAAATCGGAATGAAAAAAACAAAATTAAGTATAAGTTTAACTAAAAATTGAAATATACTTAAAAATAAAATTTATATTTCTGCACATTCCAAGACTACGGTTGTATTATAGAAATGTGAAGAGCCTCTAACAGCTCCAAATGCAAAACACAACATTTAGAGAAATACTTCTGGATCACACAACTTCTATTATCTCAACAATAATCCCATTTACCTGGGATCATGTTTATATTTAATGGACGGTGCTTAGATTTTTCCGTTCTATTTGTATCAGGATCACATATTGATGTGATATAGTCAGGATAACACATGAGTGATATTTCGAGTTATCGGAATCAAGTGTTATAACAATTGTCGCATGACTTAAATTTTTTCAAGAATATCGGAGTAGGCTACATTGGATATTACAGGGCCGAATTCGGGGATTCGGAATCCAATGAAAAACAGGAAATAGGAAACAGGAAAGTGAGCTAAGCCTCACCTCGGACGTCGTATGGCCCTACGAATGCCGATAACAGGAACTGAATAGTTTTGTAAAATATAATTATTGTAAAGAATTCGAAAGTGTGATACAAAGTTTTCTCTCCCAGCCCAAATGAAATACTAATCTACAACTAAATCTAGGTTTTGCCTTTCCAAAAGTCAATCTCTTGGAATTTTCCGAAAATTTTGGCAGAGTCTCATTTGTATTTATGACTCCAAAAAAATTCACAAGAGTTATAAAATATGGAAAATAAGAATTTGGGTTCGTCGACTCCTTCGGTGGAGCAACTCTCAACACCGGAACCACGCAGATATAACTCTGGTTCACCGACCCCTTCGGTGGAGCAACCTTCAACACCGGAAAACTCATACAAGTATCATATATATATATATATATATATATATATTTTTTTTTTTTTTTTTTTAATATATATATATATATATATATATATATATATATATATATATATATATATATATATATATATATATATATATATATATAAATGCAATTAATTGTAGACTTTTTACCTTAGCAAGCAATTTAGCAAGTAAACGTAATTATCTCGGGTACTTTGCTAAAGGCTATCCAATTTCAAAAACAAAGTTGTTAGTAGCATAATGATGCCAAATTTTACTCCTAAAATATCAATTAATTCTTATAACTTTGTGATAGTAGCATGATACTAATTATATTTAAATTACTTATAATTATACTTTTGGTTTGTTGAGGATGCCAATGGAAGTTTAAAAGTTGAACCAAACATATGCAGGGCCGGCTCTAGCATTTTTGAGGCCCTAGACAACTCCTATAAATTAGGCCCTCAACCATCTATATAATTGTTACTAAAAATTCAGCAAATCCAATAAATACAAAATAATACAATAAAATTAGTCCTTGAATACACATAAATTTTTATCAAGATTAAATAAATTGAGAAACTCTTAGCTCCAAATTTATTAAAAAAATGAAACCAAATAACACTAAACTAAATATAAGAAGTAAAACTCTTCCGATTTCAGATCCGGCAATCGTGCGGCGTGTCCCCAATTGAAAAAAAAAAATTATTTAGAGGGAGTTAGAAAGAGAAATCAATTATCAATTTTTCACTTATCAGGATTCAAATTTCAGAAGAGAGTATTATTTAGAGAAAGAAAGATGTAATATTAGCTATCAAATACACAAATTTATAGGAGAAAAATATTAACGTTAAAAATTAAAGAAGAAAAATTACTAACCTGCGATTGCTCGCTCCAAGATCGGACTGTGTTTCCTTTTCGATTTTTTTTTTTCCGTTGGGAACAAATTTTGGGAAGCCGGAAGGAAGGGGGAGGGAATGGGGGCGGATTAAATGGCTACGGAGGATGACAAGGTCTGGGTTTTGGGAAGTTTGACTCATTTGGAATGAAACGGAAGGGTTTGCCCAGGCGCCAGGTAACACATTAATTCTGTGACTGTGAGAGACTTTTTTTTGTTTGGTGTTTGCAGTTTGCATTTGGGGACATTCCTAATTGCTAATGCTTAATGGCAAATTCCTATTAGACTAGAAAATTTTGGAGCCCCCCATGGGGGAGGAGGCTCTAGGCCTGGGCTGCCTCCCCCTGGAGCCGGCCCTGAACATATGTAAGGTTACCTTAACATATAGGTACCCATACATATCAATATTAACTAAAATATCATGCCAAACTACCTTAAATTGGTATATTTTAAAGTATGGACAGAAATGATATTTATGATACGGCAAAAGTTATTGTTCATTTACATTGAAAACGAATCAAATGTGGACATATATACTAAATATGAGTTCATAGGTAAATTTTTGAATCTTAAACAAGTATAGGACTATGCCCAAAGTTATACCAAATGTTAATTTAAATATTCAAGATAATATAGCTCATGTCTTGTGTCCATGATATATTTTTATACATATATATAGATGTCCATGTATGTATGAAACTTATAGTTTTGTGTCCATACATCTTCATATACTATTATATACATATTCTCACAAAACATAAGTTGAAGTGTCCATTATTTGTATTCTTCACATGGTGTCCGTGTCCTAAATAAAATGTAAAGGTTGAGCATCCTAAATTGAACCAAGGTTTGTAAAGAGTATAATTTCTTGTTTCCGTGTCCAACAATGTATCATAATATAAGTGAATATATTTATACTAGCATGTTGTAATACACTTATATACATTCACGTATATATATCAAAAATTAATTTCGAAATGTCTATTCAAGATGTATCCAACACTTGTGTCCGAACATAATGTGTCCACATGTTGTTGTGTCCAATTTTCATATTTATTTAAGTATTTTATTTGTGTTGTGTCCATAAATAGGTTTCTTTCAAATTTTCAGTCTATATCCATATTACATCCTTACGAAGTTGGATTTGTCATGAATTTATTTAAATTCCAGAAATGTAAACTAACCCATATTAATTCAAGAAGAATTTAGAAAATCAATTTTGAGCAGTTATCAAGAAAGAGGCAAAGAAAGAGAAAGAGGACATGCCTTGGTATATAGCTTTTGAGTTTCGGAACCGTTGTCTTCGATTCCCTAAATATCTCCAATTTCTAACCTAATTTCTGAAATAATCAAATATATATAAGAGTTGACCTAAAAAATTGTAAGAGAATTTGGAGAAAAGAAAAAAAAATTGTGATACCTACAATTTAAGGAGAAGGAGGAAGTGGAAATTGGAGGAGATGTTCGTGCTGGAGGATGGTGAGCCGGCGGCGGCGGGCGGCGGAGGCAGCAGCGGTTGCCGCAATAGCAGTAGCGGGTAGCAGCAGCAGCAGTAAGAACAGGAGAGGGAGGAGGAGAAGAGAGGAGTGGAAATGAAAGGAAAGAAGAAGAAGTGAAGAAGAAGTAGAGGAAGAGAGAGAGAGAGAGAGAGAGAGAGGTGGCATAAATGAGGGGCTTCTCCTCATGCAAGGACCTACATGGCACAACCAGCCATGTGCCCATAATTTGACACATAACCCTAATGATGTGGCAAGCCAAGTATGAAATTCCATAATTTGTCTAAGGTTTCCATGCAAAATTTTATGCAAAATTATGTGAAAGTATTTAATAAATTCATTGTTATTAATATAATTGTTAATTATATAATTATTAGGAAGGAGGGAAAAAAATTAAGGCATAACATTCTACCCTCCTTAAAAAAAATTTCGTCCTCAAAATTTATAAGAAAATAAGAAAGTTTGAAAATAGCAACAACTAAAGTTACCTTGATCATTGAATAGGTAGGGATATTGTTGTCGCATATCTTCTTCTCTTTCCCAAGTGGATTCTCCAAGTGAGTCATTGTTCCAAGATACTCGAACTAATGAAATAGTCTTGTTCTTAAGAACCTTCTATCTTCGATCCAAAATTTCCACTGGCTTCTATTCTAGGCGAAGAGTTGGACCTACTATGATATCTGAATGATCGAGTATGTGACTGGAATCTGGCACATATTTTCGAAGTTGGGATACATGAAATACATTATGGACTCCTTCCAGATAGGGTGGTAAAGCCAGTCGATAGGATACATCTTCTACTCGTTCCAGAATATCAAATGGGCCTATATATCTTGGACTTAGCTTTCCTCTTGTTCCAAATCTGTTAGTTTCCCGAGTTGGCAAAATCTTTAAAAACACATGATCACCAGCCTTGAAATCGAAGTTTCTTCGATGCTTGTCTGCCCATATTTTATATCGGCCTTGCGCTGCTTGGAGATGACTTCGAATTGCCTTGACCTTGTCTACAGTTTGTGTAACTAGCTCTGGACCCAAGAGTCGACGTTCTCCTACGTTACTCCAACATATTGGTGATCGACACTTTCTTTCATACAAAGCTTCAAATGGTGCCATTTTAATGCTAGCCTGATAGCTGTTGTTATATGAGAACTCAATTAAATGCAAATGGTCATCCCAGGATCCCCCGAAGTCTAAGGTACAGGCTCTTAACATATCTTCTAGGATTTGAATCATTCTTTCTGACTGACCATCGGTTTGTGGATGGTATGCTGAACTGAACTTCAGACGAGTACCGCGACTATCTTGCAAGCTTTTCCAAAACTTAGAGGTAAACTGAGTATCTCTGTCTGAGACAATAATCACCGGTACCCCATATTGACTAACAATATTTTTCATGTACATATCTGCTAAGAGCTCAGTAGGTTGACCGACCCTAAATGGTAAGAACCTTGCACATTTAGTAAGCATATCCACAATTACCCAGATGGCATTATTACCCTTTCTTGTTCTTGGAAGTCCGGATACAAAATCCATCGTAATATGTTCTCATTTCCATTCGGGTACAGGCAGGGGTTGCAAACGTTTGGCGATCCATTGATGCTCGACCTTTACTTGTTGACATACCAAACATTTTGACACAAATTTGGCTATCTCCTGTTTCATTTCGTGCCACCAAAATTTTTGCTTCAGATCCTTATACATCTTCGTACTCCCAGGATGAATGGAGTACTGAGAACTATGTGCTTCAGACATTATCTCGGTCCGAAGTTCTCCATATGGCACACACAAACGATTTCCAAACCTCAAGGATCCATCGGGATGCTTAATCAATCCAGTTTGTGTTCCAGCCTCAGTCTTGCTCCATAGTCTTTGCAGTTTCATATCATCCTTTTATGCCTCTTTAATTATTTCTATTAGGGGTGATTGTATTTGTAAGTTTTTTCCAGATTCCATCTATTACTGGACATATTACTTCAATCCCCATCTTCCTCAGATCTTCCAATATTTTTTTAGGTGTATTCATAAAAAAAGCTACGGGTCTTCTACTTAAGGCATCAGCTACTTTATTTGCCTTTCCCGGATGATAGTCCAACTCCATATCAAATACCTTAAGCAACTCTAACCACCTCCGTTGCCTCATGTTTAACTTTTTTTGAGTAAATACATATTTTAAACTTTTATGATCTATAAATATCTTGATTTGTTCACCATATAAGTAATGTCTCCATAATTTTAATGCAAAGACTACAGCTGCCAATTCCAGATCGTCAGTTGGATAATTTCTTTCATGATTCTTCAGTTGACGAGAAGCATAAGCAATAACCCTTCCATATTGCATTGATACACAGCCCAATCCTTTTCCTGAAGCATCACTATAGATATCATAGCCTCCTGAGCCTGATGGTAATGCCAGTACTAGAGCTGTGATGAGTCTTTCCTTCAGTTCCTCAAAGGCTGCTTGTCACGACCTGTACCCTCTTTTCGGATACGAAACGTGTCCAAGTCCAGCCTATGCCGCAGTGTCGATGGTAGTGCGATGTCTATACTCACAAGTCACTGAATCTCTAATCACGGGAAAATCTATATCTCATCCACAGAATAATCAAGGCACAACAAGATCAGTAAATATCCATGAAACTAAGCAATAATGAATATAAACTGAATGTATCCAAAATCAATGTTACGTCCGGTGGACACAAATCCACTACCAGTAGACGGAAAAATAGAGAAATACAAGAAATGAACCAACTGAGTACAACCTGCTAGCCAAGTAACCTCAACTGCAAAGCGCCGTGATCTGAAGCTAACTCAAACCACTCGTCTGCTCCTGACTCAAACTCGGCTAACCTGAGAAGATCATCAGGTCCTCAGAGGACATAGCAAGATACATAATATACATGTCTATCTAGCAGTTTTATCATGCGCAAGTAATAAACAAGAAAGAACAAGAACAAGACAAATGACCACGAACACGAACACGAACAAGAACACTAACACGAACTCTAGAACAACTACGTATACAGGAACTGCCGGATGAACGAATACACGAGATCAATGGAAGAACCAAACCCTCATCCCGAGTGTGGACTCACGGGTTTGAACTAAGTACTAACCCTCATCCCTAGTGTGGACTCTCTGGTTAGCTAACGGCAAGGCACCCTCGTCCCGTGTGTGGACTCTCTGGTGCAATTGGTCAACCCTCGTCCCGAGTGTGGACTCTTTGGTGCCAATGATCACGACAAACACCCTCGTCCCGTGTGTGGACTCTCTGGTGCACTAAACAACCCTCGTCCCGAGTGTGGACTCTCTGATTGTGCAAAACGAAAATCAAGGCTATGGTAGTTCACTACACGCACTCGTTCTATGACACGACTCAAGCAAGGTACTGGTGAGAAAAATTCCAAACATAAGGCCAAACATGAACACGACTATAAACAATAAGAACAACTCCACAGAAAATAACACGAAAAGCACATGTCCATAGATAATCCAAGACAGTAAAATGAAAGGAACTGCATGTAAGTAAAACTGTAGAGGAAGGCAAGGTATACTTGCATGTGGTCCCGCGCTGCGAGTATGGTTCAGAGCACTGATTCAAATCCAATTAACCTGTTTAGATAGTTCGATATGATCAATACACAATTAAATGTACAAAAGCTATCTATTGGTTTATTTAGGCTTCGAGGTCAAGTATTATTTAATCAATCTTAGCTATTGGTTTTCCCTTAACACTAAATATTCCAACTCACTCATACTCTATACACTAACACACATTCTACCTATGGGCTGATTACTCATGGTTGTAGAACAACTAACTACCAAAGAATGATGGACAGTACTAGGATTTGTGTTGGTTTGGACAATGGTTCATCAATAGAGTTTCAAAGACTAAGGAAAAATCTATAATATCACAGGAACTAAAGTATCTTGGTGGTTCATGTGGTTAAGAAATTGAACCCTCCTGGACTGGTACACATAAAGTCACTTGGACTTATGTTCAGTTCTTATTCAAATTTAATGTGTCCTGCTACCAAACACCCATAGGATATTCCCAGTGATACTGTGACACGCAGGGCACTCTTTAGAATAGGGTCATGTACCCGACTTAGGCATATTGTCAAGAGCAACTTAGGTACTCCAATGCTAGTACTCGTTGGTTTACTTCCTAGTCCTGCCATGCCTAGGCCAACTAGAGACCCATATCCATATTCAGGTATTCACCTATGGCTTCTACATCAGAAAATATGCATTGGACCCCATGTCATTTGTGACAGGATCACCTGGCTCTAGGATATATCCAACAGATAAATGAGTTTCACCTACTCCTCCTAGCTGGTACAGTTAAGACCCAAACACAGGGGTCCTGTACTCCTGTGCCAATTTCCTGATGCATCAACTCCTAGTATCCAGGATACTCCTGGTTGTTTTCCCCCAAAGCCTAACCTACTGAACTGACCTCCTTTGCATCCCCTTCGACTCACCCTTCCAATTCAAGGTGTGGGTTAAACGATTGGCTTTCCATACATCAAAACATGCTAAACCAAGTCAATTAAAGCTACACTAACACTGGACACAGAGAAAATGCACAGTGGACATTTATTGGAAACCTGCAGTGGGCTATAATCAATACCATATTGGCTTTAGGCAGATGGTAAAAGCAATCATATAGTAAAACATAGGCTAAAACAAAAAGATCAAATTGATCATATCACCTTCTTCCTTACCTACTTCCTAAAACTTGTACTCAGTTGGGTACACACCCTTTCCATATCTGTCTTTAACCTGTATAAGTACCTACTAAGTACTAGGCTTACCTGCCATGTAACCATGATAATTGAAACGCCTAAAGTTCTTCAAATAGTTTCAGAACATGCTATCGAACAGTGAATGGTTCAATGTACATATGAAAGTATTCATCAAAATCCTGAAGACACCTGTGTTATCCTGAGTTTCCTTAGTCTACTGTTGTCCTAGCCTTCCTAGGAGTGTTCCTGATATTCCAATCCTTGATTTAGATTAGGTATCCATCCCATACTACCCATTGCCTTGGGGTTGAAAGGTTGTATCAACCTCAACCCAATACCCATGATTACCACTTAAGTATAGGGAAAGGTTCCCTTGGGTCCTCGTGTTGATAGTTGTTCTATATACTTCCTTGATACCTCCTAGTGTACCCAGTACAAGGCAGTAGCAGCTTGAAGGATTCTTAACTGGTTTATCTAAAGGTCACTGGGACAGGCCAGGAGTCTGTACCATTTGGGTACAGAGAAGTTATATAGGTATAAACACATAATTGCATAGTTAGATAGTATCCTACTCACCTAATACACGTAGGTCGTTGGTCTTGTGCACAGGGCTCTGATGCAAGGTTACATGAAACAACCAATCGGTAATAGAAGTATCCCAGGTTCAGGTTTATAGGTAGGTAGTGGTCGATTTCTTGGACTGCAGAGACTTATCAAAGTCTCTTCTAAAACAGAGCAAGGCTCACATTACCAACCACTATGGATGTCAGAGTGTTATACTCGAGGCACGCTATAGGAAGAGTACCAATTCACACAAAGGATAATAAAGGGTATCAGTTTGCAGAAACTCACCCTCTGATACTTGAAATAGTATCATGGCCCCTAATGTACCACAGTACACACCCTCTCTGTCTCTGTCTAGTCCTATCAATCTTCTGCCATTATTCCTATATCGAAGTATCAACACACATCCCTTATTCCTGATGAGTCTCAGGAACTCAGGATTTTCCTCCCATCTACATCATCCTCGTGTTTCTTTTAGACATTAACACAAATATCTAAAATGCAGCGTAAAATTATGTCAAAGTTTATTTAAGATTCGAAAATCAGGATTTGATTACATGGCCAAGAATTACCTGTTGAAGAATTTGAATATTCTCTTCTTCTCCGACCCTCGAAGTTGATCTGGACTGGGGAAGAACGGGGAGGCGGCTCTGCTTCTAGGGTTTACAAGGGAAAACGAACTCGGATCATGTATATATATACGTCCCAGTTCGATATACTCGAGGTGGTGAGGAGATGGGATGGAAGGACTACGAGTTGATCTCATATTTGAATTCAAATTGAACTCATATATGACAGTTGAGTTTCGGTTGAAAGAAGTATTTGAATTGGTGACATTTGCACCAAGGTCCCTGTTTATACCATTATTACTCACTTGAACCCTCCAATAGAATTTCAAATAAAACCAATAATAACCATAACAAATGTAAGTAAATAAATAAATACTAAAAAAATATGAGAGGATAAAATTGGTCAAGGGGTTGACACTGCTTGACACTTATCATTCCAATTAAATTTTTCATTCTTCCGGGTCAATCGAGTGAGTGGCTCCGCAATTCTTGAAAAATTCTCCACAAACCTCCTATAATATTCAGCTAGACCAAGAAAGCTTCGGATTTCGGCTACATTCTTAGGGGTAGGCCGTGACTTGACAGCTTCTACTTTCTTAGGGTCCACCGATATCCCTTCTCCGCTCTCTATATGACATAAGAAGGAAATTTTGTCCAACCAAAATTCACATTTATTTAACTTTCCATACAATTTCTCTTGTCGTAAAGTTTGAAGCACTATCCTCAAATGTTCTTCATGTTCCTTTTTATTCTTTGAGTAGATCAATATATGATCAATGAATACAATCACAAATTTATCCAAGTACTGATAAAATGTAATGTTCATCAGATCCATAAATATGGCTAGAGCATTAGTTAGCCAAAAATACATAACTTGAAACTCATAGTGCCCATAACGGGTTCTAAAAGCTGTCTTTGGTATATCCTCATTTTTTACTTTCACCTGGTGATATCCTGATCTGAGGTCAATTTTGGAAAATACTGTTGCTCCTCCTAATTGGTCAAACAATTCCTCAATCCTTGGCAACGGGTATTTATTTTTGATAGTTACTTCATTTAAGGCTCTATAATCTATCACTAACCTCATACTTTCGTCTTTCTTCTTTACGAATAGCACAGGTGCTCCCCAAGGAGATCCACTAGGCCTGATAAATTCCTTAGCCAACAACTCCTTGATTTGTTTATTCAATTCAACCAATTCTTTCTTGTTTATTAGATAAACTTTCTTTGCAACAGTTGCGGCTCTAGGAGTTAGATTAATACAAAATTCAACGACCCTATCAGGTGGTAATCCTGGTAATTCATCAGGAAATACATCCTTAAATTCGACTACAATCTTGGGCCATTCTACTACTTCTTGGTTCTGAAAATTTCTTCTTGATGGTAATTCGAATTTTTCTAATTCTTTTCCATCAAATTCCTTCTGATCTCTCATAAATTCGTGTATATCCTTACCGGGTAGTGAAAATTGCACCTTTTCTTGCCTATAGTCTATAATTGCTGAGGCCAAAGTTAACCAGTCCATCCCAAATACCACATCATAGTTATTCATAGGAAATACTAGTAATCTGGCCTTAAACCTTTCTCCTCCCATTTTAATTGGACAATTTCTAAGTATTCGGCTAACCTCTACAATACCACTACCCGTAAGGATTTTTAATTTTTTGGCTAGGGGTTGCGTGATTATATCATACATGGATATAAAAGATGTAGATATAAACGAGTGAGTTGCCCCAGAATCAAATAATACTGATGCAAGGCTGGATAATACAAGTATGGTACCTGACACCACTTCTTCGGTCATTTCTTCTTCGTTGACATTCATCATGAAAGCTTGTCCATGCTTCTTCTTCTTTTTGTTGTTACCCTGACCAACCTTCTGTGCTTGATGGAACTGATACGCTTGGGGTGCTAGAGCTGGCCTCTGCTGGTATCCGGTAGGTATGCGAGCTTGAGCTGCTGCATGAGTCATAGGTCGTGGTCCATTCTTCTGAAGTGGAGGTCTTGGCCAGAACCCTTGCGAATTGTTCTGCACCTCAAATCTTCCAGTGGCTTGTCGAGGACACTGTTGTATCTGATGTTCAGACGACCCACATCTGAGACACCTTCCTTGAAGCTTTCTACAGTCATTCTTTGTATGTCCAGGTTTCCCATAATATGTGCAGCTCTGACGATTTCTATTTTGTTCGATTTGGATGTATTTCTGTTGTCCCTGCCCTGAGTTCCTACCCTGAGGAGAGCTGGTTTCCAAGTTTCGCTTTTGCCCTCCTATTTTTGAGTTAATCTTATTATTTTGCATCCTTTCTTGGTCTCTAGCTGCATCAACCACCTCCGTATAAGTCTGACATACGTAAGGTGAGACCTTCATCTTTAATTTTTCATTTAGTCCTTCTCGGAATCGGGCTAACTTTGCCTTTTCCGTGGCTACCATATGGGAAGCATAGCGACTAAGTCTTGTAAATTCTGCCGCATACTCATCGACAGAGGTCTTATTCTGCTTCAAATATATGAATCTCCTTTCTAGCTCCATCATCGCGCTGGCGGGAAAGAACATTTCTTCAAATCTCCTTTTAAATTCCTCCCAGGATATAATCTCATTGGAGTCTTCGGGTACTGAGCGCTCCACCAATGTTCAGCCACATCTTTTAGTTGTATTCTTACTAGAGACATCATATCATCTGGCGCGATCTTGGCGCACTTCAACAATCCCTCGGTAGTCTTTAACCATTGAACGGCTTCCAAAGGAGTTTCGATTCCTACGAAGTTAAATGGTTTTATATTCCTGAAGTCTTAGATTATTCCAGTTTTGGGTGTAGGAGCGACATCAAGCCTTTCTAGTAGCTGATGTTGCTTGAGCAAGTTGGACTTGTTGGACATTAGTCTCTAGGACCTTCTGAAAAATTTTAAGAACATCAGTCGTCCGCGGTTCTGAAGATTCAGGTTGCACCTACTTTTGAGTTGGAGGAGAAGACATTTAATTTCCTGGATATTAATAATTCACAATTCTTAATATGAGGTTGAAAATAATTAATGGCTCGGGAATACTTAATTACCTATTAAGGGAAGATGAATTTGTAAAACTAAGATCAATTACAATTCGGAAATATCAGATATAAATAAGCACACTTTTATTTATTTCATAAGAGGACAATATACTTTCAGGGAGTCATCCTTACATACTAACACATTCTAACATTTCTAACCTTATACAGAGCTATTTTCATCTGCTGATTTAGAAAAGTGGTACAGCAGACAAAATATTTTCCTGACTAAGCCACTTCTTTCTATTAAGTGCAGTCTTCTTCCAGCACGAATAATGTCAAGTACCTTATCCTAGGGTTTTTGCTAGACTTCCTAAGAATACAACTTTGGATCTCAACCTATATAGGTCTCTAAATCTGACCTGCATGGGCCATCACTAAAAGACGTGTCACTCCCCGGTTCCAAATAGAATTTTCGGAGCACTGTAATACATCTCCAGGCTATGCACCCGTATAACACATGTCGTATCATACCTGCGATTGTCGCCTGTAATTCTAGAATAAGGTATAGACATCAAAGGGCAATCTAAAGTAATTTACATTTATTATACATAACTAGCATGTTCGATCATACATTTACATCTTTCTTATATTCACAAAAGATACATAATTATATATGGACGACAAAACGACATCTCTAAACCAACATCCTTCATTTATGTCATTCATAAAGCTCATTCTCAGTATAAGGCTACACTCCATCCTGGTCTTCAACAAAACCTAGTGAACAAAAACTAGGTCGACAATACGACGAGCGAGTCCTCCGTCAAGGAACGGAATAAGTAAAATAAGTTGATAAAATTTATTGAGATTAAATCGGAATGAAGAAACAAAATTAAGGATAAGTTTTGCCAAAAATTGAAATCTACTTAAAAATAAAATTTATATTTTTGCACATTCCAAGACTACGGTTGTATTACAGAAATGTGAAGAGCCTCTAACAGCTCCAAATGCAAAACGCAACATTTAGAGAAATACTTCTTGATCACACAACTTCTATTATCTCAACAATAATCCCATTTATCCGGGATCAAGTTATACTTAATGGACGGTGCTTAGATTTATCCGTCCCATTAGTATCAGAATCATATATTGATGTGATATAGTCAGGATAACACATGAGTGGTTTTTCGAGTTATCGAAATCAAGTGTTATAACAATTGTCGTATGACTTGAAATTTTTCAAGTCCCATTAGTATCAGATTTATCCTGTTCATGCGCTCCGCTACACCATTGAGCTGAGGTGTCTTTGGCAGAGTCTTCTGGTGTCGTATCCCTTGCTCTCTACAATACGCATCAAAGGGACCGATGTATTCGCCGCCATTGTCGGACTGAACACACAACAACTTCTTGCCCGTCTTCCTTTCAACAGAGGCCTGAAACTCTTTGAAAGTAGGCAGCACCGGATCCTTGGTCTTTAAGGCATAGACCCAAACCTTCCTGGAACAGTCATCAATAAAAGTTATAAAGTAAGAAGCACCACCAAGAGATTTTACCTTCATAGGATCGTAGACATCCGAGTGAATCAACTCGAGCAACGCCGGCTTTCTTGAACTTGGGTAACTTTGAAAAGACACCCTATTTTGCTTCCCAGCTAAGCAGTGCGTGCACTTCTCCAACTTTGTAGACTTGAGCCCTGGAATCACCTTCCTGTTCACCAAGTAGCTCATCCCCTTCTCGCTGATATGGCCGAGCCGCCTGTGCCACAACTCGGTAGACGCATCACTGACTGCGTTCACCTCCTGTGCCCCCTGTGCGCTCCCCTCCATATAGTAGAGACCGGACTTCTTGCTTCCTCTGGCAATCACCATCGAACCCCTAGAAAGCTTCCACTGACTGTTCTCGAAGAGACTGAAGAATCCCTCGTCATCCAACCTTCCAACCGACACCAGGTTGAAACGGATATCAGGAACATGACGAACATGAACTGCGTCCGTCTTCGTTCTCAAATGCACATCTCCAACGGCAACCGCCTTCGACACATCTCCGTTGCCCATCTTCAACACTCTACAGTCGCCTGTAGTGTAAGTGGCAAACAGTGCCCAGTTGTGAGATACATGTGCTGAAGCCCCTGAGTCCACCAGCCAAGAATTGTCGTCGTAGGCGAGGTTTGTAATGACCTCATCACCTACGATGATTACATCGCCTCCATGCATCGAGGCCGCCGCTGTAGTGTTCTCTTCTTGCTTCCCCTTGTCGCCCTTCTTCTCTCTCTTCCAAGCGAAACAGTTCTGCTTGATATGGCCCTACTTACCACAATGGTAACACTCTGAGTCCTCGTAACGACCCTTGGACTTTCCCCTGCTCTTGTCTCTGCCACCACCTGGACCCCTACTTTTGCTCCTTCCGCGGCTCTCTGAAACCAATGCCTCTGAGTGGTGGGATGTGGATGAAGTGCCCTGAGAACGTCTCCGCATCTCTTCATTCAGCACCCCGCTCTTGGCAAACTCAGACTGACCACGCCCTCTGGAGCAGAAGCGATCATGGATACTCGTACGGTCTCCCACGAGTTTGGCAAAGTACACAGCAGCCATAGTCCCTGAACTTCGTCGTCGAACTTGACTCCCATAGAAGATAGCTGGTCAACCACGCCCTGGAACTCACTCAAGTGATCCAAAATAGACGCCCCATCCTTGTATCGCAGACCCATCATCGTTCGGATCAGGAACAAGTTGTTTACCCCGGTCTTCTTCACATATAAGGATTCCAGCTTATCCCACAACGTCTTCGTGTGCTCAATATTGGCAACGTGGTTGTACACGTTCTCATCAACAAACTGTCGTAAGTACCCACACACCTGTATATGCTCGAATGTCCAGTCCTCCTCAGATTTATCACTGGGCTTCTCGGATGCAAACACGGGTAGATGCAGCTTCTTGACAAACAGCAAATCCTTCATCTTGCTCCACCAATAATGATAGTTTGTGCCATTAAGATTCACCATGCGCACCGACTTCGCGTCCATCTCTCCTCTCTGGTTTCTCTGTCAACTACTGACACTCCTTCTGAATTCTAGAACCTGGCTCTGATACCACTCTGATGGGAAAGAAGCACGGAAACCTTTCCCCAAACCGGAGAGTACCTACGAGAGGACCGAGCAATACAAACGCACGAACCCAAAAACAACCACACAAAACAATCCACGCAGACACAGAGAATTTTTGACGTAGAAAATCCTTGCGGGAAAAAATCACGGGACGATCGAAGTCCAACCCTGAGAAGCCTCCACTAATGGAATAGGAGAATTACACCCTCTACAAACTCCTCTCAATCCAAATCGGATCCCCACAACACTCAGAAGTAAGAACAATGATTACAAGGCTACGAAGAGCGAGAACGACGAGTAGAGATTACCCGAAACATGATCTCCTTCGAAAACGACCTTCAATCCTCCGTCTTCTCTCCCGAAGTTGTAATGGCACTCTTGGCTCCTTCTCTCTCTTTTCTTCAATGTTCTACGATTGTGTTACAATGGATTAGGGTTTGGAAATCCCAACTTAACTCCCTAATCCCGCAACAAACCTGGACCGTTTGACTAGATCCGATGGTGAAAAATTACCCGAAAACCCGCTTCAGCCCCGACGACACAGAGTTCGGCCAGAACTCTGTGTCGGGCATCCAGCACCTAACGCCAACATCCTGGAGTGGCCAGACCGAGTTCGGCCCGAACTCGCCATGGGACCGAGCTCGGCCCGAAATCGGTAGCCCCAGTCCAGAACCCCCTTTGGGTTGGCAGAAGCAGTAGCAACTCCGCGTCGCCTACTTCCCGAGCTTCTTCGACACACGAATGGCGCTCATCGCACTCCGGGGTCTTCTCCACATAGGTTGGGAACCCCACCCACTCCAACATATATATATATATATATATATATATATATATATATATATATATATATATATATATATATATATATATATATATCAAGTATCATTATATATAACAAAATTAATTTCGAAATGTCTATTCAAGATGTATCCAACACTTTGTCCGAACATAATGTGTCCACATGTTGTTGTGTCCAGTTTTTATATTTATTTAAGTATTTTATTTGTGCTGTGTTCATAAGTAGGTTTCTTTCAAATTTTCAAAGTCTATATCCATATTACATCCTTACGAAGTTGGATTTGTCATGAATTTATTTAAATTCCAGAAATGTAAACTAACCCATATTAATTTAAGAAGAATTTAGAAAATCAATTTTGAGCAATTATCAAGAAAAGAGGGAAAGAAAGAGGAAGAGGACTTGCCTTGGTATATTACTTTTGAATTTCGGAACAGATGTCTTCGATTCCCTAAATATCTCCAATTTCTAACCTAATTTCAGAAATAATCAAATATATATAAGAATTGACCTAGAAAATTGTAAGAGAATTTGGAGAAAGAAAAAAATAGTTATACCTATAATTTAAGGAGGAGGAGGAAGTGGAAATTGAATGAGATGGTGGTGCTGGAGGATGGTGAGCCGGCGGGGGCAGGCGGCGTGGCCGACGACGGCGGGTGGCATGGCTGATGGCGACGGGCGACGGAGGCAACAGCGGTTGCCGCAACAGCAGTAGCGGGTAGCAGCAGCAGCAGTAAGAACATGAGAGGGAGGAGGAGAAGAGAGGAGTGGAAATGAAAGGAAAGAAGAAGAAGAAGTGAAGAAGAAGTAGAGGAAGAGAGATAGAGAGAGAGGTGACATGAATGAGGGACTTCTCCTCATGCAAGGACCCACATGGCACAACCATATGCCATGTGCCCATAATTTGACACATAACCCCAATGATGTGGCAAGCCAAGTATGAAATTCCATAATTTGTCTAAGGGTTTCCATGCAAAAGTTTATGCAAAATTATGTGAAAGTATTGAATAAATTCATTGTTATTAATGTAATTGTTAATTATATAATTATTAGGAAGGAGGAAAAAAAATTAAGGCATAACAAATGCAAGTTGAAAAATAACAAAAAAAGGGAGAATAAAGAAAAGGTGGCAAGAGTGCTTGTGCAACTTTGGAAAGGAGAAAGAAGGGAATCAATTTCGGGTATTTCTCTCCGTCTTCTATCTTCGTGGTTGTCATCTATTTTCTATCCCAGTGAGTTATGGTGATCCATGTTGGATCGGGAGGAGCTTGTAGATGTGTATTCTCTTTATTCCATTAGTTGAGGTTCTTCAGGGTTGGACTCCGATCGTCCCGTTATTTATTTCGACAATGATTTTCTCCGTAAAAATCTCCGTGTTTGCGATTTTTATTGGTGCTTTTGGTTTGTGTGTTTTTTGTTCGGTTATCTCGCAGGACTTTCTGGTTTGGGAGAACGATTTTCGTGCTTCATTTCCAACATAGTGGTATCAGAGCTTTGGTTTCAGAGAGCTGTCAGAAGTTGATAGCCAAATCAGGGAGTAGGGATGGACGCGAAACCGATGTGTATGGTAAACCTGAATGGTAACTATCATTTTTCGTGGAGCAAGGTAAAGGATTTATTGTTCGTCAAGAAGCAGCATCTTCCAGTATTTGCGTTCGAGAAGTCCAGTGACAAATTCGATGAGGACTCGAACTTCGAGCATATACAGGTGTGTGGGTACATGCGGCAGTTTATTGACGAGAACGTGTACAACCATGTTGCCAACATTGAGCATGCAAGGATACTATGGGATAAGCTGGAAGCTTTGTATGTGAAGATGACCGGGGTGAATAAATTGTTCCTGATCCGGATGATGATGAGTCTACAGTACTAAGATGGTGCATCCATTACGGATCACTTGAGTGAGTTATAGGATGTGGTTGACCAGCTATACTTGATGGGAGTCAAGTTTGACGACGAGGTTCAGGAACTTTGGTTGCTATGTAAATTGTCAGACTCGTGGAAGACCATACGAGTATCTATGATCGCTTCTGTTCTGAAGACGTGGTCAGTCTGGAGTTTACCAAAAGTGGGGTACTGAATGAAGGAATGCTGAGACGTTCTCAGGGCACTTCAACCATATCCCACTCGGAGGCGCTAGTTTCAGAGAGCGGCAGAAGGAGCAAAAGCAGGAGTTTTGGTGGTGGCTGAGACAATAGCATGGGCAAGTCCGAGGGTCGATACGAGGACTCAGAGTGTTACTATTATGGAAAGAAGGGCCACATCAAGCGGAACTGTTTCACTTGGAAGAGAGAGAAAAAGGGCGACAAGGGAAAGCAAAGTGAGAACACTAAAGTGACAGCCTCGGCAGATGGAGGCGATGTGATCATCGTAGGTGATTAGGTTGTCATCAACCTCGCCTGCGATGACAATTCTTGGCTGGTGGACTCAGGGGCTTCAGTACACGTACCTCACAACAATGTACTATTTGTCACTTACACGACATGAGACTGTGGAGTATTAAAGATAGGCAATATTAGAGATGTGTCGAAGGCGATTGTCATTGGAGATGTACATTTGAGGATGAAGACGGGTGCAGTTCTTGCTCTCAAAGATGTCCGTCATGTCCCTGATATCCATTTCAATCTGGTGTTGGTTGGAAGGTTGGATGATGAGGGTTTCTTCAATCTCTTCGGGAACGGTCAACGGAAGCTTTCCAGAGGTTCAATGGTGACTGCCAGAGGAATCTAGAAGTCCGCACTCTATTATATGAAAGGGAGCGCACATGGAGCACATGAGGTGAACGTAGCTACTGATGTGTCTACCAAGCTATGACACAGGCTGCTCGGCCATATCAGCGATAAGGGGATGAGCTACTTGGTGAATAGAAAGGTAATTTCAGGGCTAAAGTCTACAAAATTAGAGAGATGCACGCACTGTTTTGCTAAAAAGCAAAATACGACATCTTTCCAAAGTCACCCAAGTTTGAGGAAGCCGGCGTTGCTCGAGTTGATTCACTCGAATGTCTGCGGTCCTATGAAGGTAAAATCCATTGGTGGTGCTTCTTATTTTGTGATGTTTATTGATGATTGTTTTAGGAAGGTTTAGGTCTATGACTTAAAGACCAAGGATCAGGTGCTGTCCACTTTCAAAGAGTTTCAGGCCCCTATTGAAAGGGAGATGGAAAAGAAGCTACTATATGTTCAGTCCGATAATGGCGATGAATACATTGGTCCCTTTGATGCTTATTACAAAGAGCAAGGGATACGACACAAGAAGACTCTACCAAGGACACTGTAGCTCAACGGTATAGAAGAGTGCATGAACAAGACACTGATGGAGCGGGTATGATATTTTATATCAGAGGAACCATACATGTTACTTTTTTGAAAAAGAATATGTTGAAGCACTGTGTTCAACAACAATTTTAAGAAAAGAATCAAAGGGGGGTGGGGCTGTTCCAATCGATAGAGATTGGAATCTATTGGGAGCAGTTCCAATCAATATTAAATGTAAAGGGGCCAATGTCTCTGTGAGGAAAGTAGGAGAGTGATTGACAGCTTGTCATTTCTCCATTTCTCCAGCTATGCATGGAATCTTATTTACAAACTGTAAAAGAAAAAATATGGATTAAGATTTATGGATTTGGAACAGAAGAGGGAACAAGAAGGTTAAAAAAAACTTTTTTATACTTAAGTTTGTGATGTCCTCTAATTATTTTCAAAGTGTATTTTAGATATTAAAATATGACCATCATTTTAACAAATTATGATAAAAAAAAAATCCTAAGAAACTCATGAGTTTCTAATTTTTGGAACTTGTCAGTGACAAATCGTTGAATTGCATTCATCTCATTCCTTGATTATTTTTAATGACCTAAACAAAAAAAATTAAACGGCCTAAAAAAAATAGTACACGTGTCATAATTCTATTGCAAGTTCTTATTTGAGTTTCTATAATCGAACTGATTACGATGCCGCATAACAACTAGTGTTGTGCCTTTAGTAGGGGTGCAACTCGGGCGGGTTTGGTCGGGTTTGAGGTCAACCCGAGCCCAACCCGATAGATCATAAGCCTAGCCCAAGCCCAAGTCCGACCCGACTTCGGATTCAACATATGAAGCCCAAGACCAAGTCCGGAGGATCGGGTTGGGTCGGGTCCATCGGGTTTATCGGACTCTAATATGATATTTGAAATAATTTTAAACAAGAGTAATATTAAATGCATAATCAAATAGCAATCAAGCCTCAATCATTACAAAATAAAACTGGAATGAGATTTAGGACAAGGAATTGAAGAGTTCGGGTGAAAAAAATTATAGTTTAAACTTTTTATTTAAGTAGTATGAAACAATATATATGTAAATTATATGAATGTCGGGTTTCGGGTTCTTCGGGTTACCCAACACATGAACCCAAGCCCAACCAGATTTTTGATCGGGTTCAAATGTTTTAACCCGAATCCAAGCCCGAACCCGAATATCTTCAACCCTAACGCAACCCATTAACGGGTTTAGCCCGCCCGAGTTGCACCCCTAGCCTTTAGTAAGAACCTAAATATGCTTCAACATACTTATATCATGAGAGTTATATTTTGAATTTTGACACACTTGATTCCCTAAATTGTTTATTATTTATATTATTTAATAATAATATTTTAAAATTATTGACTCATGGTGACATTTTAAATGATATATCACTGTCGGAAAGACCATTATATTTTAATTATAACATTTTCATTCTATCAGAAATATGTCTATCGGTTAATTTTGATAGTTCTTTATCCTCATATAGCTTGTTATTAAATGCAACTTTATTTTGTTATATTTAATTTTGTGTCTTCGCATTCTTTGATAATTTGATTTTTAAAATATTCTCATTAGTATCATACACTTGTTATATTAGTAGGCATTTTATATGCATCCTATTTTTTAATCGTGATCCTTCTTTATTGTTTTTACGGAAAATTTCGTACAGAGCATTATAGTTTCCTTTTATTTCATAAAAGGAACAAAGTTAAGGGAATTTACGAGTAAAGCACCGTTGCGCCGAAAAGTAGGGCGTGAAAAATTCACGCCCTAAATTTAGGCGTAGAAAAGTAGGCTGTGGTGGTTATGGGAATTAGTTGTGGTTAGGGAATTAGTAATGGTTAGGTTTTGTTAGATAAAGTTTGGTAATTGTTATGGTTGGTTGTTGTGATGGGATGGATGCTGGGAAAGGGAAAAAGGTTGGTGGTGATGGGATGGATTCGGGGGAGGGAAAAAAGAGGGAAAGAATTGGCTCCCTCTTTTCGGCACAACTTTTTATCTCCAACGGCTAGCTAACGGCTAGTTTACAACGGCTCCTATATTTTACTTCGGCTATTTTACCTGTATATTGTCTATATATATAGGATTTATCCTCTTGAAAATTTTCACACTCAGCTCATCCCCTCACTTCTCAAGTTACATCCCCTCATTTCTCAAGCTACCTCTATTAGGAAAAATTTCTTCTCTTCTGCAGTGGAGCTTTCAAGACGAATCATCTCCAAATCACCACTGGTGTCAAGAAGAATCCCTCAGAAAGAAGTTGCAACATTCAACGACTAATTGTAATTTTTTTTCATGGATCAAGTATTAACATTGATCTGCTACCATGGAGGTACACTTAGTGGATTATCTTATGAAGGAGGTACAACTAATTTAATTTCTACATATCCTAATATCTCCTTAGAAAATATACGTAATATTATTGTGGAACGTTTTTCTATTACATATGAATTTGTAATAAGATATTTTTTTACCGATACTTTTTTAGTAATAGATAGTGAAGAAGCATGGAACTTTGTTATTCAGGATAATATAGGTGCATCTTGTATAAAGATTTATATTAATCAAGCATTAACAAATATTGGTAGAAATCTTTCTTCTACCAGTCAACCTGTTTATAACAGCCAGAATTTCCATGTTGGTCCTAGCACTTCAAACCAAGTAGATTTAGTTGAGGAGAACGTTAATGACGTTGATAGTGACGACTTAGTCGAAGATTTAGACTATTATTTAGACAATAATGATGATAATTTAGATGGTAGCACCCCTGAGTTATTTGTTGGAAAAGAATTTCCTTCATCTTATGCATTTCGAAATTTTATTAGTGATATAGCAATCCTTCATAATTTTAGTTGTAGAGCTAAACATAACAATTCTCAAAGAATTGTATACATTTGTGACTCTCCAGATTGCAGTTGGAGAGTTTATGCTAAAGCAATTGGTAACGGTACAATCTTTGAGATTCGTACATTTGAATCTCGACATTCGTGTACCGGTGTGTTACCAAGAGGACATCATCGACATACTACTGCTGCATGGATTTGTGAAAAAATAATGGGTAAAATTAGAGATAACCACTCCTATAGTGCGTCTCATATTGTAAAAGATATACTTAGAGATTATCGAGTACATATTACGTATTCTAAAGCTTGGAGAGCCAAAGAACTTGCATTATCTGAAATCAACGGTAGTTATATTGATGCATATGGGAGCCTTGAAAGGTATTGCCTGACAATTGCGGAAACAAATCCTGGTAGCAAATGTTTTTTAAAGACCGTAGAAAATAATGTCTTTCAAAGAATATATATTTGTTTTAAGGCATGTATAGACGGTTTTTTAAGTGGTTGTTTACCTATAATTAGTATTGATGCAACATTTTTGACATCCAGATATCAAGGTAATTTATTTGTGGCATGTGCACATGATCCTAACTACCAGTTATATCCTATTGCATATTGTATTGCTGAAAATGAGAATACCGAATCATGGACATGGTTTTTAAACAATTTGAAGATTTCATTTGAAAATTTCTTTGACCGGTGGGATAGTATTTCATTCATATCAGATAAGCAAAAAGGATTAATTCGTGCAATGCGCGATACTTTTCCTACCTCTCCACATTTTTTTTGCATTCAGCATTTTAAACAAAATATGAAAAGTCAATGTAGTAGTAAGCCTAAATATCTAGAATGGTTGGATAAACTTGCTCGATCTTATAATATTGTGGATGCAACAGAATGGTTTGAAAGAATCAAGTCCGCGGATGTTCGTGTTTTTAATTGGATAGTTGGTACCAATGATGAAAATCGTAATTTTTCACATTGGATAACAGCTTATGCACCCTGTTCTAGACTCGATATCAACACATCCAATATTGCAGAATGTTTTAATAATTGGATTAAGAATTTGCGTGATAAACCAATAACAACATTGCTTGACGGTATTAGAGCGAAGATCATAACGATTCATGAAAAGCATCGACAAAATGCTGAAAATATGGACAACAACTTCTGTCCAAGGATGCTTAAGACTATGGCTCGCCTTAAAAGAGAGAAACATCATTTTCAAATGTTGCGTATTGAAGGTTATTTATTTGAAATATTTGATCACGAAACAAGTAGATGTTATGTGGTACAGTTAGAAAATAGAACATGTACATGTTTTCGTTGGCAACATACTTTTTTACCATGTGTACATGCATATTTTGCCTGTGAATCTACTAACTTACAGATTGAAAGTTATTATCCTGCTCAATTTTCTGTTGAAACACTTAAAAGTGTTTATGCGTCTTGTATGGAACCAATTCCATCTCCATACACTCCTGAAGGTGAACTGGTAAGAGGTGAAATTGGAGTACCTAAAGTTGGACGTAGAGCTGGCAGACCTAAAAAGAATCGTTTTATGACAAAGGAGTTGCCGACAAGAGATCTACATTGCAGCAATTGTAACGGACTTGGACACAACCGGAGAAATTGCACAAGACAACCGACACAGTAAATGTGTGAATTTTTTTTAAATGTTTTGTAATCTTGTAAGTTTTAATATTTTTTAAATGTTATGTAATCTTGTTATTATCACTTTCTTTAAATGTCTTGTGATCTTGTAATTCGGAAATTTATAAAGAGATTCGTAAATGAAAAAGTTATAAATAAAATTTATACATACTCGCATACTTACATAAAATTTATACATACTTGCACAATACAACATGACTTTTAATCATTCACCTCTGTTCATTCTATCATAATGCCGACGGGGAACTGTCCTAAGACCTAATCGCATTCTCCGAGCTGCCGTTTCTTCTGGGGTCTCCCCTGGCAATGGCTGGAAGTCATCCCCTCCATATTGGGGTGTCTGCGTAGATGGATAAGGCTGGGGCGTGTCAAATAATGAAGCTCCGGCGCTGTACATATAAGATTCCCAGTCAAAATCATTCGAAGCATACTGCGAACAACCAGGTTGGGATGTGCCCTCTCCCGCCGCATGATCAATATGTGACCCAGAATGATATGATGCATACTGCGAACAAGCAGGTTGGGATATGCCCTCATTTGCCTCTTGATCAATATGTGACCCGGAATAATGTGATGCATCTTGTGAGGCACCAGAATAATCTTCCCTCGCCTGTTGGTGTGGCCTACGGGGCTGTGCATGTCTGCGCCTCACAATTCCAACAGGATAATCCTGAGGGATTTCTAATGGTAGCACTGGGGGCCTATGGGGTTGGCTCAAAAATTGTGCAGAAAAGTCTAACAATTCACGTGGATCTACTCTTGGGTCCTGGGACAACCCTTCCCAACTTTGGAGCTGAAATAATTTAGATACTAAGTGAGTGAGATTCCACATGATCATAGTTTATTTAAATAAAATTAAGACACGTACCATTATATTTACTTGTGTATTTCGTACACGCAGGCTAGTATCATCCAGAGCTCGGTGAGGAAATCGGGCTTCTTCAAATTGCCAACGTCGATTTTCGACGCGAGGAGTCCCATACCAAAGTACGAAGGATTCGCTACCTTGCACTGCAAGAGAGATAATTTAGCATGACAAATATAAGAAAGTAATTGTAATTATACAATCAAGAGATGACTTACAATCAAGCATCGATGTCATCGTTTGAGACAAATGTTCCACCCCGTACGTCTCAAACCTGTTCTCCCAACCTGGAAGATGTGAGCGAGCCCGCGATACGACCGACCCTCTGCTTCGACTAGCAGCCAAAGGTTCTTGAGGAATGAATTGTTTCATCCCAAACTGTCCGTGAGCGGTATCTACATCATCTGAATTCCATCTCACTCCTGCGGGCATAACCCGCTCATCTACACTGTATCGAGTAAGTGGTCTACCGATATAAAAATATTCGTATGACCATAGCTGCAGATTAATAG
The DNA here is from genome assembly GCA_029216955.1 of Iris pallida. Classification (NCBI taxonomy): domain Eukaryota; kingdom Viridiplantae; phylum Streptophyta; class Magnoliopsida; order Asparagales; family Iridaceae; genus Iris; species Iris pallida. Next base: position 7,160,350 of record JANAVB010006394.1, read on the forward strand.
ACAATAAAAACGATATCAAATTTCTAACTTATATAACCATTTATGAAGAATTTTTTTTCCTAATTATACCTGTATAAGTGTAATACATCCACATATATTGGTGTGAACAACACCTTCCGATCCAATAGTAACAAAACTAGTCATCGAATGATAAATATAGGCTAACACTGCGGCACCCCATGCATGTTTTGTAGGAGTTTGTAAGTCTTCAAAAAATGGAAGGAGGTTTGCAGTAATCTTATTTCCGGTCCCGTTGGGAAATAACAATGCACCGCACAGACTTAGTAAATAAGCTCTAGTGCAACATACAAGCTGCAAATATAAACAAGTATTAAAACTATATTATATAGTACAATAATTATAGAAAACTATATAACGTACCCGTTGCTCGTCTACAGGAACCGGTGTATTTCCAATCCGATGAACATGCATAAAGGTTGTTCGAAGCCAAGTCATTTTGATACCGGAATTAGTACCTTGATCCGGTTCTGGCTCCACACCAAGATATGTTCTAATAAGATCTCCAACACTTCTCTCGTCTTCAAAATATATAGGACTACCAGTAATCGGTAACCCCAAAATCATGGCCACATCGGCCAGAGTGATCGACATTTCACCGAAGGAAAGCTGAAATGTGTTGCGTCCTGGCCACCACCGCTCTATCAAACTCAACAATAGATCTCTATCGTGACGCCTTACACGAATAGCGTCAACATAGGAAAAGCCAAAAGATGAAACAAGTTCGTTCTGACGAGTAGTGAGATTCCAACCGTGGCGCCAATCTCCATGTTCACGTAATTTTACCGTTGGATAATCATATAACTAAATAATGTCTGAAATTTTTTAGTGCCTATAATTATCAATTATAATAATGATTATTTACTTTAAGTAAAATACCTTTCCGTCGAATACCAGATCTGAAACGTGACGGACTCGTTCCTGCATAATACCATGTGTTGTAGGCCCACCGGGTATCCGACCATCATTTCGAATATCCATCTATAAATTAATGAAAAATATTATAAATTAATTTAAGCAGAAGTTGTACGGTATAGTAAAATCTACGCCCTTCTTTAAGGCGTTTTTTTTTCGTGATCTTCGAGACTATACTAACACACTAGCTATATAAAAAATATTTCACAAACCTTTTATTTGATAGAGATATCTTCTTCTCCTACGAACAGTTTACTCTCTTCCTCTTCCTCTTCCTCCTCCTCCTCCTCCTCCTCCTTCTTCTTGTTCTTCTTCTTCTCTGGTTCTCCTTTGGTTCTGCAAGTGTTCTCCACTTCACTGTCTTCTTAAAGCCGGCAATGACACTAACTTACAAAATTTGCCGAATCTTTTCGGTCAAAAGTTACTGAAAAAGAGAAAAGTTGCGGGAATCTCTGGGACAGCGTCAGGACAGGCGTCAGGACAGGCCACGCGGACCAAGGACACGGTCACGCGCACCAAGAACACGCGGCAAAGCCAGGTGGTGGGAGTGGAAATTCCACGCCCTAAAATGGGGCGTGCTTTTCTGTTTGGCGCCCGAAAGTTGGGCGCAGAATGTTTTTTTTTTTTTTTTTAATATTTGGCGCCCGAAAGTTGGGCGCAGAATTTTTTTTTTTTTTTTTTAATATTTGGCGCCCTAAAATTGGGCGCGATTTCTCCTATTAGGATTAGGTTATGGGATTTATATTAAGCCGGTGGGATTTATATTAAGCCAGTGATTAAAGATGCGGTGGTTAAAATAGGAATATTTGACGACCTAATATAGGGCGTGAAAAATTTCACGCCCTAAAATAGGGCGCGACTGTGCCCTCTTTGGAATTTCACTAAACTTGATGCCTTTTACGCAATTCTTACAAAGTTTGATGCTTCTCATAAAATTTTCCGTTGTTTTTATATTTTGACATAAAATTTCAATGGAGGATGTTGTTGTTCTATTGAGGAAAGATGGATCTAGACAGGGTGGGTGGATTGATAGTGAGGGGCAGCTTGGGGAGAGGAACCATACATTGTACGATACATTTTAATATTTTTCTGAAATAAATTATGTTGAACAAGAAGTTGAATAAAAGAATCAAAGGGAGTGGGATGGTGCGAGATTTGATTATATTGGCCTGGGAGCAGTTCCAATCGATAATGAATTGTTGTGAGGAGAGCGACGGACAGATTATCATTTCCGCCAGCTGTTATGCGTGGAATCTCATTAATTTACTATGACTACCGCCACCAAGTGGGACTATTTGTTACTAAACTGTACAAATATATTATAAAATATTTGTTTATTTTTTTTATTTAAGTTGTGTTGCCCTCTAACTATTTTCAAAGTGTATTTTGGATATTGAAATATGACCATCATTTTAACAAATTATATTTAAGTTGTTGGCATGTTGTTATCAGCATCTTAATGACAGAGTCACAGAGTGGATTGATATTACCGAATTAGAGTGGCTCTTGTGGTTACCGATGAGAGGTATAACTGTATAAGACCTCGGCTGGATAGCAGAAGATTAGTAGATTGAGCCACGAAGGCGTATTATTCTTTCCATTTATTTGTTGGACGTTGGAGACAGTGTACCCAATAGAAATGCAATTCAGTGTGTACAAAGTTCCGTGCATATCGTCGGACATCTTAAAAAAAAAGAGTGGATTGATAGTGAGAGCTAGGGGAGAGGAACCATACATCTTCTATTCCGAAAGTTGTCTGCAAGAGAATTTTCGTAAACCGATTGACCCGTTGGGATAGGGGTGAGTATTCGGTTTATTCGGTTCCAACCGAACCGAATAACCGAAAATCGAATTGGACCGAAATCGAATAAGCAAAACCGAAACCGAACCGAATTGGTCAATAACCGAACCGAACCGAATTAAATCGGTTCGATTTTCGGTTTATTCGATTTTTGGGTTTATTTGTGTTTTTTTGTTGTTAATATATATAATAACTAAATATACCTAGATATAATTATTATATACCTATAGTATATACTTATATATATACTTATAATTATTATATATCTATAGTATATATATATATATATATATATATATATATATATATATATATATATATATATATATATATATAAACTAAATTTTCTTATTCGGTTTTCGGTTTTGGACCGAAATCGAAATCCAAAACCGAAACCGAAACCGAATAAGAAAATTTAGTATTTTCAAAATCGAAACCGAACAGTTTTTTTTTAAAATCGGACCGAATCTCTTATTCGGTTCAGTTCGATTTGATTTTTGATACAAATCCGAATAATGCTCACCCCTACGTTGGGGGCCATTTTTTTTTTGTACCGTCCCATTTCTGTGATAGGGACATTGTGACGCACAACATTGATAAGGACATCGTTGACATAGCATATTTGGAGTGCCTTGTTTTCTGTATACGTATGATAAGGACATCGCTAACATACCACAACTTCAATAAGGACATCATTAAGTGTTAGTTCTTAGGCAGGTCTAAGATGAGAACAAGAGTCAGGGAACAATATGGGTTCATGCAAACTTTTCAATCTATCCTCTGTTGAATTCCGAAGAAGAGGTCCAGGATACCATGCAACAAGCTTGCTCCTTAAACTTTTCGATCCCAACGAAACATGGAAATTCTGGTTAAAAGCAAATAAAGAATAAAATTCGTTCTTCCTTTCAAACGCACTTGCAATTGAGATAGAACGTTTACAAATTTGAGAGGATGAAGAAGAAATAAACAAAAGACATTCTTCAATTTACGTACGCAGACGCTACAAAGAGAAAGAACGAATTTATAACAAGAGAAAGAAAAAAAAACTATCTCCTTGCTACGATGAACAGCTCACCGTTGCTCAAAGCAAGATTCGTCCCATAGACGATCTGTTCTCAGGAACCAGCAAGTTCACAAGTGAACTTCTAGAACGCTCTGGGTCACATTCAAAAAATTTCCAAGTGAACCACCGTTGGATCTTTCATATAATGGCTTTCCATATAATTGGACTTCCAATTATGGCAAACCAATTATGATTGGATTTACATTGAATATATGAATGATACATATTGAAAATTTTCATATATATTGGTCTTTCATGTATAGATTTCCAATATGGTAAACCACATTCATGCAAGGGTTTATAAAAGGTTGATGCATGCAAGTTGAAAAATAACAAAAAAAAAGGAGAATAAAGAAAAGGTGGCAAGAGTGCTTGTGCAACTTTGGGAAGGAGAAAGAATGATTGGAGGTCGTTTCGGAGAACGAGATTAATTTCGGGTTTTTTTCGCCGTCTTCTATCTTCGTGGTTGTAATCTATTTTCTGTCCCAGTGAGTTGTGGTGATCCGTGTTGGATCGGGAGGAGCTTGTAGATGATGTATTCTCTTTATTCCATTAGTGGAGGTTCTTCAGAGTTGGACTCCGATCGTCCTGTAATTTTTTTCGCAAGGATTTTCTACGTAAAAATCTCCGTGTCTGCGATTTGTATTGGCGCTTTTGGTTTGTGTGTTTTTTGTTTGGTTCTCTCGCAGGAATTTCTAATTTGAAAGAACGGTTTTCGTGCTTCATTTTCAACATAGTGGTATCGGAGCTTTGGTTTCAGAGAGATGTCAGAAGTTGATAGCCAAATCAGGTATGGATGGACGCGAAACCGGTGTGCATGGTAAACTTGAACGGTAACTATCATTATTGGTGGAGCAAGGTAAATGATTTATTGTTCGTCAAGAAGCTGCATCTTCCAGTATTTACGTCCGAGAAGCCCAGTGACAAATTCGATGAGGACTGGAACTTCGAGCATATACAGGTGTGTGGGTACATGCGACAGTTTGTTGACGAGAACGTGTACAACCACGTTGCTAACATTGAGCACGCAAGTATACTATGGGATAAGCTGGAATCTTTGTATGTGAAGAAGACCGGGGTGAATAAATTATTCCTGATCCGGATGATGATGAGTCTACAATACTAAGATTGTGCATCCATTACGGATCATTTGAGTGAGTTCCAGGGCGTGGTTGACCTGCTATACTTGATGGGAGTCAAGTTTGACGACGAGGTTCAAGAACTTTGGTTGCTATGTAAATTGTCAGACTCGTGGAAGACCGTACGAGTATCTATGATAGCTTCTGTTCTGAAAAACGTGGTCAGTCTGGAGTTTGCCAAAAGCGGGATACTGAATGAAGGAATGCTGAGACGTTCTTAGGGTACTTCAACCACATCCCACTCGGAGGCGTTAGTTTCAGAGAGCCGCAGAAGGAGCAAAAGCAGGGGTTCATGTGGTGGCTGAAACAAGAGCAGGGACAAGTCCGAGAGTCGATACGAGGACTTGGAGTGTTACCATTATGGCAATAAGGGCTACATAAAGCGGAACTGTTTCGCTTGGAAGAGAGAGAAGAAGGGTGACAAGGAAAAGCAAATTGAGAACACTACAGCGACAGCCTCGGCAGATGGAGGCGATGTGATCATCGTAGGTGATGAGGTTGTCATCAACCTTGCATGCGATGACAATTCTTGGCTGGTGGACTCAGGGGCTTCAGCACACGTACCTCACAACAATGTACTATTTGCCACTTATACGACAGACGACTGTGGAGTATTAAAGATAGGCAATATTGGAGAAGTGTCGAAGGCGATTGTCATTGGAGATGTGCATTTGAGGACGAAGACGGGTGCAGTTCTTGTTCTCAAAGATGTCCGTCATGTCCCTGATATCCATTTCAATCTGATGTCGGTTGAAAGGTTGGATGATGAGGGTTTCTTCAATCTCTTCGGGAACGATCAATGGAAGCTTTCCAGAGGTTCAATGGTGATTGCCAAAGGAATCTAGAAGTTCGGACTCTATTATATGAAAGGGAGCGCACATGGAGCACATGAGGTGAACGTAGCTACTGATGTGTCTACCGAACTATGGCACAGGCTGCTCGGCCATATCAGCGATAAGGGGATAAGCTACTTGGTGAATAGAAAGGTAATTCTAGGTCTAAAGTCTACAAAATTGGAGAGATGCACGCACTGTTTGGCTAAAAAGCAAAATAGGGCGTCTTTCAAAAGTCACCCAAGTTTGAGGAAGCCGGCGTTACTCTAGTTGATTCACTCGGATGTCTGTGGTCCTATGAAGGTAAAATTCATTGGTGGTGCTTCTTATTTTGTGATGTTTATTGATAATTGTTTTAGGAAGGTTTAGGTCTATGTCTTAAAGACCAAGGATCAGGTGATGTTCACTTTCAAAGAGTTTCAGGCCTCTATTGAAAGAGAGATGGACAAGAAGCTACTATATGTTCGGTCCGATAATGACGACGAATACATTGGTCTCTTTGATGTTTATTACAAAGAGCAAAGAATACGACACAAGAAGACTCTACCAAGAATACGGCAGCTCAATGGTATAAAAGAGCGCATAAACAGGACACGATGGAGAGAATACGATATTTTATATCAGAGGAACCATACATGTTACTTTTTTTGAAAAAGAATAGGTTGAAGCACTGTGTTCAACTTCAACAACAATTTGAAGAAAAGAATCAAAGGGGGGTGGGGCTGTTCCAATCGATAGAGATTGGAATCTACAGGGAGTTCCAATCAATATTAAATGTAAAGGGCCAATGTGACTGTCTCTGTGAGGAAAGATGGATCTAAGATTCTAGACAGGGTGGGTGGATTGATAGTGAGTGTTGAACAAGAGGTTGAACATTAATTGTACGATACATTTTACTATTTTTCTGAAATAAATAAATTATGTTGAAGCACCGTGTTGAACAAGAGGTTGAATAAAAGAATCAAAGGGAGTGGGATGGTGTGAGATTTTATTAATATTGGGAGTCAGCAGTTCCAATCGATAATGAATTGTTGTGACGGACAGATTATCATTTCCGCCAGCTGTTGTGCATGGAATCTCATTAATTTACCATGACTACCGCCACCAAGTGGGACTATTTGTTACTAAACTGTACAAATATATTATAAAATATTTGTTTATTTTTTATATTTAAGTTGTGATGCCCTCTAACTATTTTCAAAGTGTATTTTGGATATTAAAATATGACCATCATTTTAACAAATTATATTTAAGTTGTTGGCATGTTGCTATCAGCATCTTAATGACAGAGTCACAGAGTGGATTGATATTACCGAATTAGAGGAACCATACACGTTACTTTTTTTAAAAAGAATATGTTGAAGCACTGTGTTCAACAACAATTTGAAGAAAAGAATCAAAAGGGGGGTGGGGCTGTTCCAATTGATAGAGATTCATGTTGCAAACGGTCCGGTCCGGGCCGGCCCACGGACCGAATTTGGCGGGCCAGATCGGGCTCGGGCCGGTCCTGGACTGGCACTTAGATCCAAACGGGCCGGGTCAGGTCCGGACCGGTTCCGCTCTCGTAGGTCCAGTCCGGCCCATTGGACCGGACCATGGTGCAGTCGGTTCGGGCCGAACCGGTCCACTGGCCGGGCCTTGGTCGGTTCGGGCCGGTTGGGGCCGGTTGAACCGGGCCGGCCGGTTTAGATGGGTTTTTTTTTTTAACTTTTTTTGTTTAATTTTTTTCAAAAAAAATTTGTAATTTATTTTTTTGCTAAATTATATAATTTTTCTTACTTTATTTAACTTTTTTTTGTTAAATTATTATCAAAAAAAGTTGTAATTTATTTTTTTGGCTAAATTATATAATTTTTCTTACTTTATTTAAAAATGGTAAAAGTAAAAAAAAAATGCTTGCTAAATTATATAATTTTTAATTTTGTAATTTATTTTTTTACTAAATTATATAATTTTTCTTACTTAATTTTTCTTACTTTTTTTTGCTAAATTATATAATTTTTAATTTTGAAAAAAAATGGTAAAAGTAAAAAAAATATTTCTCCCTCTTCCTTTATCCGGACTTGGGACCGGCAAATGCTTGCTTGGCATAGGAGGAGTTAAAAAATATTTTTTTTTATTTTAAAAATAAAAAATAGTTTTTGAAAGTATAAGTTAAAATTTGAAAAGTATAAGTTAAAATTTAAAAGTATAAGTTAAAATTGAAATATTTTAAGTATAAAAGTATAAGTTTAAATGTACATACATAATACCTTGCACCGTAGCCTCATTGTTGTTCGCCTTCATGCAATGAAAGCGATTCCAAATCCAGCTCGTGGATATCATGATCTTCTTCATCTTTCTGGTTTTGGGTTCTTTTATCGGCTTTCATCCAATCTTGTACGCACACACTAGTGCTTCCAAGATATCGGGCTTCAAGCGGCTCCTCCTATCGCTCAACATCCTTGAACTTGCACTAAAACAGGACTCCGATGCTACCGTAGACACCGGGACCATCAGTAGATCACGTGCTATTGTAGAAAGAACGGAAAATCTCTTGTCGTGTCTCTTCCACCATTCTAAAACGGCGAAGTGATCTGGAGTCTCATCTTCGTCTTGATAAGAATTAAGGTAAAGAGACAACTCTTGAGTATGTTGGGAAGGTTGTTTTTTTTTCTTCCTTTGTAGTATGCGACCAGCTGCTGATAGCTTAGACGCCAAGCCGGAGCTACTACTAGCCCCCCCTGAGTTGGTTGGGTCGACGTTGCTCCTTCTTCGTACAGTATAACTAACATGTCCAACGCAACTTTAACTTCTAGTTTCATGTCAGTAACATCTATACCCATATATTCTCCATATCCATCTAATAAAACCTCTACGCCATCCAATTTGATTGTAGGATCAAATATGGAAGCCAAACAATATAAAAGAGGTACTTCACCCCAATATTTCTTGAATTTGGCTTCCATATTTCTCACCGTATATTCAAAATTTGGATGATCTCTATATTTAGAAAATAAATAAGACATGTTACAAAGTTCACGTAAAGCTAAGCAAGATGTGGGATAATAAACACCAGAAAGAATACATGTAGCATTGTAAAAAATTTCTAAAAATTCACAAACACTTTCAGCTGCTACCCAATCATCAGTAGTAACTTGATAGTCAAAGCTGACATCCGAACTACAATAATATGTAATAGCATTCTTAAAAGGAATTGCAGATTTCAATATCAAGTAGGTGGAGTTCCACCTATTTGGTATATCCTTCACAAATCTTCTAAAAGTAATACCAAAATGTGCGCACGTGCATGCAAAACTTTGTTGTCTACTTGGAGACGAGTTTAGGTGGAGCAAGCATTGTCGCAGAGTGTCTAAATGGGGACCAAAAAATTGTAAATATTCTTTAACAACTAAGTTAATTATATGGCAAGCACACCTAACATGCAAAAGTCTACCTTCTAAAATAGGCTGAAAAATCACTAACAAAGAAGACATAGCAGCAGTATTGTTTGATGCATTGTCCAAAGAGATAGAAAAAATTTTATGGTGAATATCATATTCACGCACGTGTTTTGAAATCTCACTTGAAATTACAGCGCCCATGTGTGGACATTCTATAATTTTAAGACAGATGGTGCATTTTTGCAACATCCATTGTGCATCTATATAGTGTGCAGTAATACAAATGTAAGCATAACTTCACTTAGTAGTCCAAATATCAGAAGTAATAGACAACTTACTAACATTTTGAAATTCAGCTTTCAAAGCGGCTTACCGCTCGTTAAAGAGACGAATAGCCTCATTTCGAGCTTGTTGTCTACTCACTCTAGTAAAGGAGGGGTTTAGAGAAATTGATGCATAATCTCGTAAAGATTCGTTTTCACCCGTCGTGAAAGGAAGTTCTTCACGAATAATATGTTTAGTTAATTCAGTTTTATGCCGAGCAGCTGAGTAAGTAAAGTTACCCATTGAAAAACCGGTGGTGCCAAAGCTTATTTGTGTTTGGGACGCTTGAAGTGTGTCCTTCCCGTAGCAAGTGTCGTAGTGTCTGGATATGGTTCCGGTGCCACCGTCCTTCTTCCATGCGTACTGGTTGCAACATTTCTTGCATTGCGCCTTGTATGGTATTTGTTCACCCTTGGCATCTAAAACAAGCGAACTATCAGGATTAGTTTCAAAAATCAAAGTAAATATTTCCAATATTTAGACCTTTTTTTTCTTTTCAGGACGTTGGGTGGAACTAGCGACTTCCGGAGGAGATGGTTGGAACCCCTCCGGAATCGGATTGGTTGCTACTTGCTCAGGTGGAATTTCAGTACCGTCAAAAAAAAGTATTAAAAAATTGGTAAGTCTGTCCAGCAAGATCAGGTGGGTTTGAACCTTCACCAGCCATATATAAAATAAAATAAAGTAAAATTTTGTTAGAAGAAAGTAAGGTATTGAGAGGAAGATCGGGAAGCCGTAGAACCGAAATGGAGTTGGGAGGGAGATCGGGAAGTCGTAGAGCACCAGAGCATCGGGGAGGGAAAGCCGTAGAACACCGTAAAAAATGTAGAGAAATGTTTGGAATGAGTTGTGTTTGAAAAATGAAATTTTTGGCCTATTTATAGAAATTTTTCAGGGTTATTTTGGTAATTTTGGGCCCAAAATGTCCCTCCCAACGTTTTAAAAACGGCTATATGGGAGGGGCATTTTGGTAAAAGACCCCCCTCCCAAACGGTCGGCAGGATTTAAAAAAGAAATTTGAACAGCCCAACGGTCAGCTGGACCGGTCCAACCGGGCCGAGCTTCGGGCCGGTCCAACCGGGCCGGTTTTCGGGCCGGGCCTACAACTGTTAAAAAAAAAACAAATTCGGGCCGGACCGGGCCGGGCTCGGGCTGGGGGGGGGGGGGAGGCCCGACCCGACCCGTTGGGGGGTGGGGGGCCGGGCCGGTTCGGGCCTCGGATGGACCGGGTCGGGCTGATTTGACCGCGGGCCGGTCCGGGCCTGGGCCGGGCACCGGGCTAACCGGCCCACCATACAACATGAATAGAGATTGGAATCTATTGTAGGGGTGCAACTCGGGCGGGCTAAACCCGAACCCGATCGGGTAAACCCGTTAATGGGTTGGGCTAGGGTTGAAGATATTCAAGTTCCGGTTTGGGCTCGGGTTAAAATATTTGAACCCGATCAAAAATCGGGTTGGGCTTGGGTTCATGTGTTGGGTAACCCGAAGAACCCGAAACCCGACATATATATAATTTATATATATATATATATTGTTTCATACTACTTAAATAGAAAGTTTAAACTATAATTTTTTTTTCACCCAAACTCTTCAATTCCTTGTCCTAAATCTCATTTCAGTTTTATTTTGTAATGATTGAGGCTTGATTGCTATTTGATTATGCATTTAATATTACTCTTATTTAAAATTATTTCAAATATCATATTAGAGTCCGATAAACCCGATGGACCCGACCCAACCCGAACCCAACCCGATCCTCCGGGCTTGGTCTTGGGCTTCATATGTTGAACCCGAAGTCGGGTCGGACTTGGGCTTGGGCTAGGCTTATGATCTATCGGGTTGGGCTCGGGTTGACCTCAAACCCGACCTAACCCGCCCGAGTTGCACCCCTAATCTATTGGGAGCAGTTCCAATCGATATTAAATGTAAAGGGGCCAATGTCTCTGTGAGGAGAGTGATTGAAAGCTCGTCATTTCTCCATTTCTCCCAGCAATGCATGCAATCTCATTTACAAACTGTAAAAGAAAAAATATGGATTAAGATTTATGGATTTGGAACAGAAGAGGAAACAAGAAGGAAAACAAAAAAAAATTTATACTTAAGTTTGTGATGTCCTCTAATTATTTTCAAAGTGTATTTTAATATTAAAATACGACCATCATTTTAACAAATTATGATAAAAAAATTCTAAGAAACTCATGAGTTCCTAATTTTTGGGACTCGTCAATAACAAATCGTTGAATTGCATTCATCTCATCCCTTGATTATTTTTAATGACTTAAACAAAAAAAAGAAGTAAACGGCCTAAAAAAAAATAGTACACGTGTCATAATTCTATTGCAAGTTCTTATTCGAGTTTCTATAATCGAACGGATTACGATGCCGCATAACAACTAGTGTTGTGCCTTTAGTAAGAACCTAAATATGCATCAACATACTTATATCATGAGAGTTTGTTTTGAATTTTGACACATTTGATTCCCTAAATTGTTTATTATTTATATTATTTAATAATAATATTTTAAAATTATTGACTTATGGTGATATTTTAAATGATATATCACTGTCGGAAAGACCATATATTTTAATTATAACATTTTCATTCTATCAGAAATATGTCTATCGGTTAATTTTGACAGCTCTTTATCCTCATATAGCTTGTTATTAAATACAACTTTATTTTGTTATATTTAATTTCGTGTCTCCGCATTCTTTGATAATTTTATTTTTAAAATATTCTCATTAGTATCATACACTTGTTATATTAGTAGGCATTTTATATGCATCCTATTTTTTAATCGTGATCTTTATTTATTTTTTTATATTTTGACATAAAATTTCACTTTGCTTAGAAGATGCATAAAGAATTGTTGAAATAAATGTTCTAGTAGTTTTTATATATTTGGTGTTTGGAAACTATGGATAAATATTACAACTATTGCAATCCCAAATAGACAAATTTGCATTAAATTTCCTTCCATTTTGTTGTATATTTAGATTTTGGCCCTATTCGTGGCTACTTGATATTTTCTTAAAAACATGTATTTTCTAACTTGTTCTCTATCATAGAAACTAAGAACTTTTGTGTGGTTAATTTTGTTGCTCATGAATTTAGTTCTTGAAAAACTTTCGTAGAAATTTATAATTTGTGGGCAAATTTATAACAAAATATTCGAACTTTCACAACAAAATATTTGAACTTTCACATATTTGCAAGTTGTTAACCTAATTATTAAAATTGACAACATGTTATACTAAAATATTAAAATTAACAACGAAGTATCGTAAAGTTTTATCGATTGCTACCAAATACCAGTATGGTAGGGTACCATTAACAACTATAAAAATATAAAGTGTACCATTGTTAACCGCATAAGAGTAGCAACTTGTATATTTGAACTTTTTATAAAAGTATTTTATTGTCATTTATAGTAGTTTATGGCAAATTATCATAATTTCTATCATCTCCTCGTCATCTTGCAAGGTGTTAACTTGGTAACATTTATTCATCGTTAAGTTTGTTCAGTGCATGATATAGAAAAAAGAGAATTCTTAGTAATAAAAAAAATCTGAAAATTGAGTTTCCATCCTCTTATTTGTATCTATCAATCTCTGACATCTTTGGAAAAAAAAAACAAATTCTCTTAAAATTTAATGCTTTATACTTAGCAACTTTGAAATAATTCCAACTAAATGCTTATTAAAATAGTGAAAAAAGAATATTCCTCTTGCTCAGTCCTTGTGCTCATGTTGTAAGTCTTCATCCGAGAAATTACAGCCATTTCCTTTTATAATACAAGTGGACGTGGTCTTTATGGTCTATTACTATTAGCTAGTGGAATGTTCATGTGTTAATTTGATTTAAAAAGGGGGTTCAAAATTCAATTACATATGTGCAAAGTTAGTGGATTTTTGTGTTATCTTTTATATTTAATTTTCATGAAATTATTCGACACAAAATTCGTTGGAAACGGTGGCGTACTCCGATGCAGTGGCATGGATTCGAGTTTCCTTGGAGACATCTCTCTCTGTGTTATATGGAAGATGTTGTTGTTCTATTGAGGAAAGATGGAGCTAGAGAGGGTACTGAATTGATAGTGAGAGGTAAGGGGGAGCCGAACCATACATGTTACTTTTTTGAAAAAGAATATGTTGAAGCACTGTATTGAACAACAACTTGAAGAAAAGAATCAAAAGAAGTTGAAGTAAAGAATTAAAGGGAGTGGGGCTGAGTACGCACTTGAAGAAAAGAATCAAAGGGAGTGGGGCTGAGTACGCACTTGAAGAAAAGAATCAAAAGAAGTTGAAGTAAAGAATTAAAGGGAGGGGGGGGCTGAGTATGCACTTGAAGAAAAGAATCAAAGGGGTGGGGCTGTTCCAATCGATAGAGATTGAATTCTATTGGGAGCAGTTCCAATCAATATTAAATGTAAAGGGGCCAATGTCTCTGTAAGGAGAGTGATTGACAGCGTGTCATTTCCTCGAGCCAGGGGTGAGCATTATTCGATTTTGGACCGAAAATCGAATGGAATCGAACCGAATAAGTGATTAGGTTCGGTTTTAAAAAAAATCAGTTCAATTTCGGTTTGAAAATACTAAATATTTTTATTCGGTTTCGATTTCGATTTTGGATTTCAGTTTCGGTCAAAAACCGAAAATCGAATAAATTTTTTTTAGTTTATATATATATATATATATATATATATATATATATATATATATATATATATATATATATATATATCTTTTTAGTTTATATATATATATATATATATATATATATATATAGAGAGAGAGAGAGAGAGAGAGAGAGAGAGAGAGAGAGAGAGAGAGAGCGAGAGAGAGAGGGGGGTATATACTAAATAAATTTAGGTATATTTAGTTACTATATATATAAAAAAAAACACTAATAAATCGAAAAATTGAATAAACCGAATAAACCGAAAACCAAATCGAATTAATTCGGTTCGATTTGATTCGGTTATGGGTCAATTCGGTTCGGTTTCGGTTCGGTTTCGGTTTCGGTTTTGCTTATTCGATTTTCGGTCCAAATCGGTTATTCGGTTCGGTTTGAACCGAATTAACCGAACGCTCACCCCTACCCCCAGCTATGCATGGAATCTCATTTACAAACTACAAAAGGAAAGAATATGGATTAAGATTTATAGATTTGGGAAAGAAGAGGACCAAGAAGAAAAAAGAAATCTTTTTTATACTCAAGTTTGTGATGCCCTCTAATTATTTTCAAAGTGTATTTTGGATATTAAAATATGACCATCATTTTAACAAATTATGATACAAAAATCCTACAGAAATTTTCATATACAGTAAAGAAGTTTAACTCAATTACAAAAAAGAGGAGAAGTTTAGAGAAATTGCAGATTGGGTAGCGGAACGACAATAGTGTTGGCGCGCTGCAGGAGGAAGCGGGGAGAGAGGGTGGGGGCGCCATCGGAGTTGGCGCGTGAAGGCAAACACGCCATCAGAGTTGACGCGTCATTACGTGTGGCAGGACGCAGCGAGGGATGCACCATTAATGTTGGCGCGCTTGGAGGGACGCACCATCGCCACTGGCGCGCGCTTGCGGTGAGCTGCCAAATGTGGGGGAGGCGCCATCAATGTTGCACGTGCTGTCAGAGCAGCGGGAGAATCTGTCAGAAAGTGTGGTGGGGAGGGGGGGAATCTCTCAGTGAAGCGGGGGGGGGGGGAGGAGGATCGAAGGGAATCTAGTCAAAAAAAAAGGAGAGAAAGTGAAGGGGGGGGAGGAGGGGAAGCTGTCAGAGTGTTGTCAAAAAAAAGGTGAGAGAAAAGTGAAGGGGGAAGTTCTGCATGTCAGTCGTATTAGAGGCCACAATTTTTGTCAACCGTATTGAAGACAACTTCAAGACCCTCCCCTCCCTCTTCTTCATAAACCCTTACTACTTCTTCTTCTTCACAGAATCTCTTCCATATTCTTGTTCTTCTATTCATCTTCAAAGAGTAGCAAACATCTTCAAATTCTTCCTCTGCTTTCCGAAGGGTAATTGTTCAGTAAAAATAAGTATTTTTTTATTTTTTGTTGAATTTAGATTTTCTATGAATATTTATATTCATAATCGTATTTTTTAGAAAATTTAACAGATGGCTCAACCTAATGATAAACTTATTCTCGGGGGACCGGTTACAGAAGTCGTCAAACAGGAACGAAACAATCATATATCTATGCTGGTTTTTGAGGGAAAGGTAAATTTGAAAATGGTAACCATCGTTATTATTTATTTATTTTATATAAATATAATAAATATAATTCGCTTGTAGCTGTATGATTATCCTTCCGAGGCACGAATACGGGAGCATGGAAATTGAAGGATCCAGAGACGATACCACAAATGTGAGTAAAATGCTCCCCAAAAGGAGCTGTTATGTTCCTTTGGGTTTCAATATCTAGATTCGAATTTTAGTCCATGATGTGCACCTCATTTTTAGTCTCACTGAGCGTTGGTGGCCTCAACGCAACACTTTTCAATTTCCAGTTGGTGAAATGACAATCACACTGTGGGATGTTGTAAATATTCTAGGATTACCTATTACAGGGTGAACCTATTATTTTGATACACAGTTAAATCCATCTGCAATAATCAGGAGATATCTAGGTATTATGCAACCATCGGACATAGGAGGAAGTAGTTTTGTCACGTTAACTTGGCTTCGGGGTAGTTTTATGGATTTTGATAGCACTATGGACGGTCCAGTCGAGGTCGATGATTTAAGGGTACATATTTATTGTTAAGATTTACTTATCAGTTAAATTTAATAGCGTGTTAATTTTAATATGTTAGTTTCAATATTTGCAGATACTTTGTTGTACTAGAGCATATTTGCTCTGTTTGTGTTGGACAATGCTACTTCCCGACGGGCAAAAAAATAGAATAAACGTGCAACTAATACCTTTCTTAGATAATCTAAAAAACCTACTCCTCATGCATGGAGAGCTGCTACCTTAGCATATCTATATGCCAGCTTGACGGAATTTGCTAGATCGAATGGTTCAAAAAAAATTGTGTGGGTGCATGACTTTGGTTCAGGTAATAGAAAATCAATACCTAAAGTAGTTTAAATTATACACATTTTTTAATACCATATTATTTCTGTCGTAGGTAAGGTGCTACGAGCATTTCTTTATTGGTCGACCTGTAACCAGCATTACAAGTGATGTTGGAATTTTTTTGCTTGCTACGCGATGGGCCACAAATATAGTGGACCCGCATCACAATTTACACAAGGATGTTTCAGTCTACAGGACAGAATTTGATACGTTACCGTGGAATGAGGTAACTACTCAATTTAGCAATAGTTTGCGAATGTTTAGCTACTGGAGAGTCGCGTTGCAAGGAGCGAAAGCTTGTAAGATGGAGAGATTAGCTTCCGTGCTAGGAGATGGAGCTTCCAAGCATCAAAGAATAGCTTCTATGAGAGATTTTGAGAGAGAGAGAGAGAGAGGTAATGTGTTGGGGTGGAGTAATGTATTGGTGTGGAGAGAGAGAGGTAAATGTACCAAATAAATAGAAAAAAAATAGGCGTTGAAATCTTGCCGTTGGAATGTGGACATTAAAAAAATTAGCCGTTGGAATGGGGCAAAAAACATCTCTGCACTTAGCGCGCCATCTGTGGTGGCGCGTCATCACGCGCCAATGGAGATGGCGCGCCCTCTCCGCCGTCTATCACGTACGCTCCACAGTGCCAGTTAGGTTGACGCGCCAACCCTTCCAACTCCACCTGTCACGCCCCGAGTCGACAAACCGTTCGTCCCCGGTGTTATTTTGTCGAATTGATCGTCCTCGCTAAGGCGTGATACCGTACGAGTCTGGAATTGCACTCGTACAAGGCAAGAACGTTACGTTGATTCATTATTTTGAAACGCCAAGTTGAAACTTCACAAATCACATCAAATTGAGACGCAGTATAGGAAGATAGAAATATGTTTTTTCATTCATAGCTTGCAACGAAGTGCAAGTCGTAATTACATTGGATATCGTTGCGGCTACATTGATTGAAAACAAAAGAAAACATACTCGACAAGCTGTCTGAACTAACACTTGTCATTCCATACATTCGTCCCTTTATACATAAGCCTTCGATTGAATTGGCTTTAAAATACTTCAGCATAGGAAGAGCTTCGAAACGCCTCTCCGCACTTCAGGTTCAGTTTAGAGCGCCCGTCGCACATGGGGAAATTGGGGGAGGAGATTAGCACACTTGCAAAGTGGACGAGACGAACCCACTCGTCTAAACCGACTCTGATTGTTAAGGTAGACATGCTTTAGAGTTGTCTTTCTATTTAGAACTAAATGAATTCAGTTCATATTGATAGCCATCTTTGAAGTAATAAAGCATACAGTAAAAACATAGCGATTTATCCCATTTCTTACCACGGTCGTGTTCATCCCTGCATAAAAACAGAGATAATACTTACTACCTGCATAAGAAAATAGGTGAGCATGCTACTATCTTATATGCGTGGTCATTGATGCTATGCACCACGAGAGACTTTATATGGCATTACGACGTGCCTGCAGTTTGGGTTGCAAGCCCTGCTGCAGGTCCTGTAATGCCTCGTGCCGAAGCACTAATTTTTTTATTCCCCCTAGGTCGATTCGGTTTCGATGCCCCGGATACCACATCGAGGAAAGTTCAACTTGTGCACAAGCTGTCCATATCCATGCCAATGCGTGAACAGTTTAATATGTGCAGACAGATTTGTATAGCGCGGACAGTATTGAGCGACATTATCATTTATCCCAACTCATGCAACGAATTATTTTCCCCGAGATGTTCTTCCGACTTAGCATCCCGTAGGCACCAAATTCCTCGCAGCACCGTAAGCCACAATCGACGTTTCATATTATTTTACAGCACGTGAAATAGTCTATCTTTTTACTAGAACCTTAAACTTTCTCGTTTATGTGCAAAACTTATATTTTTTGAGTAAATTACTCTAAATCGATACGTTTTTTCCGAGTTCTTGACCTTAGTGGATTGGCATGCATTTAACTTGGCATCGTCGATTTGAATGAATTCGAGACAAAGAAAATTTCGTTTGCGGGACAGAGTAGAAAAGAAGGGGTGAATTCACCCACCAAGTTCTTCGAATCGTGCCGACCGTCGAAGCGCTTCGCAACGTTCAAGCTTTAGTTACGCGAGCTCCTGCAATGGCACCAACACTTAGTTAGGATTTCTTCTTTATTCCCTCGCTTCAAAATTCGTAAATTGTATCCAAAAAACGACGCAAAAGCACTTCATCAAAATCCAGCGGCAAAAGCTCCAAGAAAACCATACAGCGGTCCGATCCCGTCGAAGGGACTCTTATATAGAGCTCACTCGCCGAGACGCAGCCCGCTGTATCTAGGACTTATTCCAACAGAAGTCGTTCCATTAGTTGGATCGATTCTCATAACATCTGTCCAAATCGATTTGATCGATGCCGCAAGGTGTTATCGTTTACCAAGCTCAGCGATCGAGTCAGATGGCCATCTAAGTTCCCGACCGATCTGACTCGGCGCAAGCATATTATGAAGTCCGTCGCCTATCGAAAGCAGGACGCTACATGTCACTACCATATTTCTAGTGTGAGGGTAAATTTGTCATTTTGGGGGTAATTTAAATTTATTAGAATTAATTAGAATTTATGGGAATTTTTAGGAATTATTTTGGAATTGTTTGGACTAGTTTGATTTTTGACTAGTGTTGACCCTTGTAGACCAACCTAGGAGCTAACCCTAGTTAGTTGGACATGGTTAGGTCAAGTGACTCTAGTCTAACCTAGTATGACTTAAGTTAGTAGTTATTGATTCATTAGAATTTGAATTAGAAAATTAGGAATTAAGTGAGTTGAGAAATGGCTTGTGATTTCACAAGTCATTTTGTGACTAAACCTAATAGGACTAGCTAACCTAGTTCAAACCCTACCCTAACCCAACATGGCCGGCCACTTGAGTTAACCTAGGGATTCCCCCAACTATAAAACCCCTCCTAAATTCTAGGGCTAGCCTCCTTTCCCTAGGAAAATCATTTCAAGAAGAAAGAGGTGAGTTCCTATCTTTAGAAATTCATTATGAATCCATTTTAGGTCCTTTTTCCCCCAAACTAGTTGCATTAGATCCTAATATCAATCTTCTTGCTGTTGGTATTGATTGTTTGCAGGAAGGAAACAATTTGTGAGATTTTGGTGGTTAAGGAAATCTTCCCATTTGGGGCTTTTTCACCCATAGTTCAAGAATAGGTAATCTCTCCATTTCTCCATGGATTTTCATTTTGTCTTCATCAATAGGAAGCCCTAAGGGTCCCCTAAGATTCTGGATAGGATTCGTGTCGGGTGTCATGGGTTTTGTGTCCGTTTTGGACACGTGTCTGTGTCCCTACACTGGTGTTTGTGAAAATGCCACAAAGGGGCTGTTGGTGTTATTTTCGATTTATTTTTGAATAGGAATATTAGTTTTAATCTTGCTTATTGATTTCTGTTTGTATGTGGTAGTGTTCGTGTCGCTTTGTGTCGGTTTCGTGGAGTGGACACGCGCGTGCACACGCTCGCGCGCGTGCTACAGTGCTCCCCTGCCTATCGGGGTCTGTAGCGGACACGACACGACACTATTTGGGATGAAATTTTGGTGACACTTAGGACACGTGACTGACATGACACAGACCAATTTTCAGCTCATCTTATCGAGCGGATTGGGAGAAATCCCACCCGCACCGATTTCACATTGCACTGTGCATTGTTGATTATTGTCACTGATACGGGCCTCGTGTCCGACACTGGCACGTTGTGGACACTGGCCAATGGGCCTATGTGGTAGCCCTATAGGTGGGCTACCTATGAGGGTGACCACGAGACTCCCTCGTGTCTTGTGTCGTGCACACGACACAAGTGCACGTGTGCACGAGACAGTGTACTGACAGTGCACTGTGTATGTGTTTTTATGTTCTGTGCATTTGGACACGCCGTGTAAGGCCTTGGGTGACACGAAGTGATTTGTGGGGATTGTTCACAAGGGTTGTTTTCAATTACTAACCATTAGATTCATGATTTGTTAATTTTTCCTATTCAAATTCTCATTTAACCAATGTTAACTGATATTGAAATTCTGTTACTTCTCCAGTTTTCAAGGTTGAGTTTTGTTTGATGGATTAACCTGTTAATCACTGATTAATGTAGGTTTTATAAACTCTAACCTATGCTCCTATTTGTCATCTGCCTGTGTGTCAAGTTGGAGTTGAAATGATGGGGTTTTGGGGCTCAAATCTGGAAAATTCATTGGGGACTGTCTAAGTATTTTTAATGTGAAATGTAATGTTGCATATCCTGTTAGAAATCATGTTAAACCTGAGATTACCTGTCATAGTTGCATTGTTGTTCTGAATTCTGAATATAGGTTTAAAACCTGGACATGGGTTGGGGTTTTCATTGTTTCATTAATTGCTTCCTTTTCGATTTAGCCTATAGCTAAGCTTCATTGTCAACTAAAGTTTCACATGAGTTCAAACCTGAGATTTGTATAAAACTGATTTTGTATTGAGATGGGATTCTGAGTTTGATGTTGGGTGTTTCCCATGTTGAATTAACTGATGAGAGTGGACTGTTTTTGTTTAGCTAAACCTGAGAGCAGGGGGTCTGTTTTGTCACTGTTTTATGTTCCTGCACTTGTTACCTGTCTTCACCACACTACTTTTCACATGTTTCAGTCACAGCCTTCATGTGGCACACACACACACATATACATTGCAATTCTCACTCACTGCACACACAAAGTATACACACACACACACACTTTTCTCCTCTCTTCACTGTTGCATTTCCTGTCACAGTTGCAACTCCCACACACACACACATGCTTCCCTCTCCATATGCTCATGTATATATATATGTTATATATGAATATTTATATGTGGTGTGTGTAATGTTTATGTATTGTATAAATACATATGTACTTGTGAGATGTATATCTATATGTATATATATAGTACTTAGCCTAGGTATACATAATGTTAACTCGTTGTATGTATCTATATATATAATGTAAGTTGTGTTCCTATATAAGTTAATAGAGTATTGTGAATAATTAATGTATAGGAATATCTAATTGTGTAAGTGTGAAGCTAGATTGACCTAGTGATGTGTAGGAGTACTAAGCTAGACTTATTTAGACTAAGGTAGACTAGTTTGACCTAAATTAGACTTAGTTGACCTAGTTTGACTTCTAGGGTTGACTAGAGTTGACCAAGAGTTGACTTTGGCCTAGATTGACCTAGAATCATGTAGAATGCATAGTAGAACTTTATTTTACCATTTTAGACTTGTTGTGACTTGTGCTGTTCTGATTAGGAGCCAGACACCACTCCTCGGACGGTACTTCTCATATTGGACACTCAGATACAGGCGAGTACATTCTCTGATCATTTTATATCCTGCTTAGAACTATTTCCTGCAGTAGATTACTTTACTTGTACTGTCACGTTGGTCACACGGATTGGTATTATATGGATCCTTTCTTGAGATGTTATCCTTAGGGAGCATCGGGTACCCTATGTTCTGTGCGTTTCACTTACATAGCGTATCACTATGCTTCGTTGATTCTTCGATCACTTGTGACATATACTCTTATGATCACAGAGTCTTCCTGGAATCCTTATCCCATTTATGGGTCTACTATGTATCACCCTTCAGGGGCTTATCACCTTTCGGAGGCTTACCACCCTTCGGGGGCTTATCACCCTTCGGGGGCCTTACATAGTATCATAACATAACCTGGTTGGATCCTTGTATATTGATTGGGGGTACAGGGGAGTAGAAGTGGACATGTGAATAATACACCAGTAGTATCTTCTCAGAATCATTCTGTAGTGTCTTATCAGAATCATCCCAGGCCATTTACATGTTCATGTTGTACTCTGACTCACTAGCCACATGTTAGCTCTTTATTTATAGTAGATATTTCTATTACAGCTTTTTCTCTCTGTTTACATACTGCACTTCTTTCAGTACTGGTATTTTACTTTACTGCATGATTATATTTTCTAACCTGCTATGAACTGTTGAGATGTACTGTGCTCGCTCCTGTCCTGACTGGACCTGTTGAAAATATTACAGAGGACGAGGAGGAGGCCTGCCTGGACACTTACTACGGGGCAGCCTTAGATGACACCTGTGAGCTGGACCCTCAGGAGGACCCAGCTCTAGCTGAGGATATCACCCCGATTGCCTAGACTAGATTAGTTAGGCTTATCTTACTTTATGCAGTCTTGAGACATGTTTTAGCTAGACTATATTTGGAGTTCAGAGTTGTATATATTCTTTCATTATGTATCTGAGATCTTGTACTACTGGATGTTGCTGGGATTATCTTAGACTACTTTTCATCTATTTATTTCCTTGATTTCTATTTCATATCGTGCTATCTCTTCCTTAGTTGTGATTGAGTTTTACTGCTATGTCACCCCCATTCGGGGAGTATAAACTGTTTAGATATATATATTGTTAGATGTTGTGACCTAGGACAGCGTTCTACCGCCGACACTGCGGCGTAGGCTGGGCGTTGTTACGTTCTCGTACCCTCATAGTGGGTGCGGGTCGTGACACTACACCACCCACGCGCCAACTCCACTGGCACGTCCCCCTTCTCTCCTCCGTAGCCCTCAGCACGGCATCTCTCGTGTCGTTTCACTACCCTATTTGCAATTTCCCTAAACTTATCCTTTTTTTATAATTTAGTAAAACTTCTTTACTGTATATGAAAATTTCTAAAAATCCTAAGAAACTCATGAGTTCCTAATTTTTGAAAATCATCAATGAAAAATGGTTGAATTGCATTCATCTCATCCCTTGATTATTTTTAATGACCTAAACAGAAAAAAAAGTAAAGGGCCTAAATAAAAAAAATTGTACACGTGTCATAATCCAATTGCAAGTTCTTATTTGAGTTTCTATAATGGAACTGATTATGATGCCACATAACTAGTGTTGTGCCTTTACTAAGAACCTAAATATACTTGAACATACTTATATCATGAGAGTTATATTTTGAATTTCGACACACTTGATTCCCTAAATTGTTTATTATTTATATTATTTAATAATAATATTTTAAAATTACTAACTTATGGTGACATTTTAAATGATATATCACTGTCGGAAAGACCATTATATTTTAATTATATCATTTTCATTCTGTCAGAAATATGTCTATCGATTAATTTTGACATTTCTTTATCCTCATATCTTTTGTTATTAAATGCAACTTTATTTTGTTATTTTTAATTTCGTGTCTCCGCAATACTTCTCTTTAATATCATACACTAGTTATATTAGTAGGCATTTGATATGATTCTTCTTTATTTTTTTTATATTTTGACAGAAAATTTCACTTTGCTTAGAAGATGCATAAAGAATATTTGTTGAAATAAATGTTCTAGTAGTTTATATATTTGGTGTTTGGAAACTATGGATAAATATTACAACTATTGCAATCCAAATGGACAAATTTGCAATAAATTTCCTTCAATTTTGTTGTATATTTAGATTTTGGCTCCATTCGTGGCTACTTGATATTTTCTTAAAAACATGTATTTTCTAACTTGTTCTTTATCTTAGAAACTAAGAACTTTTGTGTGGTTGATTTGTTGTTCATGAATTTAGTTCTTGAAAAACCTTCATAAGAATTTATAATTTGTGGGCAGATTTATAACAAATATATTCAAACTTTTACGTATTTGCAAGTTGTTAACCTAATTATTAAAATTGACAACATGTTATCCTAAAATATTAAAATTAACAACCAAATATCGCAAAGTTTTATCGATTGCTACCAAATGCCAGTATGGTAGGATACCATTAACAAATAAAAAAAAATAAAGTGTACCATTGTTAACGACATAAGAGAGCAACTTGCATATTTGAACTTTTTTAAAACTATTTTCTTGCCATTTATAATAGTTTATGGCAAATTACCATTGTTTCTATCATCTCCTCGTCATCTTGCATCATAGTAAGAAAAAAAAAATCTGAAAATTGAGTTTCCATTCTCCTATTTGTATCTATCAATCTCTGTCATCTTTGGAAAAACAAAAATTCTCTTAAAATTCAATTCTTTATCTTACTTAGCAACTTTGAAAAAATTCCAACTAAATGCTTATTAAAATAGTGGAAAAAGAATATTCCTCTTGCTCAATCCTCGTGCTCATGTTGTAAGTCTTCATCCGAAAAATTACAGCCATGCCCTTTTATAATACAAGTGGACGTGGTCTTTATGGTCTATTACTATTAGCTGGTGGAATATTCATCAGTTCATGTGTTACTCTGATTTAAAAAGGGGTTCAAAATTTAATTACATATACGTGGTACTTTGTGTTATCTTTTATATTTAATTTTCATAAAATTACTCGATGTTCACCAATAAATCAATAGATTGCAAATATGCTTATGAGAAGATTAAAGACATGTCTTGGCTTCGTTGGTATTCTAACAGAATCACTTACACCATATTGTATTCTTTTGTATTATTTGCTTATTGAATTTTCTTCATGAAAATCAAGTTCTATTTCAATAAAATTATCACTTTATCTATAGAAAAACTTTTGTGAGAAACGTAGATGAAGTTTTCTTGTTAATTTTTTTAAAAAATATTATCATTCTCACTCAGCTCAACCCCTAATTGTTATCGTCTTGCCCTGCCCTTTCCATCATGATCATGATTTTCCTATGTGTGCATACCAGTTGTATGTCATCGCTACTGATCATCGTCCCTACATGCGCGCTTATAAGGTGTAACCACGACTCCAACATTGGCTCAATCTCCTACAACTGAAGAGTAATAGGGCAACAAGGAAAATGATTAGTCTACAATCAAATAATTACAAGGAAAATGCTCAATCTCCCACCCCTTACACATGGGTCCCACCGGATCCCATCTCCCCTCTCACCCTCCTGCTATTTGGGCTCCACTCGATCCCACCACTTCCCCCCTTTTCCAATTGAAGTCCGAGACATGACAGTTGTAAGAAAATTGTAAGCATTTGGTTGTAGACATAGCAAAGCTCGTGCAACAAAGGCAAGGGATTGCACGGGTAACGAGACAATTTAAAGAGGCAAAGTCGGATGAGTGATATACAAGGATGATAGACATATGGAGGTAATAATTTTAGACATAGTGGAAAATAACAAGGGGTTTACTTGTTTTATTTTGTATATTATGACGCTATCGAAGTTTAAGATGTCGAAGCGAACAAAAACAGATTGTGATATCAATGTGGAGATATAATGACAAAATCAATGGTGTTGTAATTTGTGGATAAAATCAAATAATGGATGCTCTTATCTCTATATCTACAACAATTCTTCTCTTATATATATATATATATAT
Organism: Iris pallida; assembly: GCA_029216955.1. Classification (NCBI taxonomy): domain Eukaryota; kingdom Viridiplantae; phylum Streptophyta; class Magnoliopsida; order Asparagales; family Iridaceae; genus Iris; species Iris pallida. The sequence goes on from JANAVB010006394.1 coordinate 7,186,220, forward strand.
ATATATATATATATATATCCGTCCTCCTCCGGAGGGTCTTCCCTGGCTCTCCGTAGCCCCCCCACAACCCCCAGTGGCCGGGTGGCTGGTATGGTCGGTCGGCCCCCACGGCCCGATCGCCCTCCCTGGTGTCTTCTTCCCCATTAGTAGCCTCATCCCTTCCCGCCCCCCTCCCCCGCGCCCCCGGACGGCTGGTTTCCGCCTGGCCGGGCGTTTTCTCGCCCTCTCTCCCCCTCCCACTTCCCCCTCGACGCCGTTGTCCCTCCCGGAGTCATCGACGCCACCGAGCGAGGCACCGGCTGTCCCTCCAGCCGCCCCTCCGGCTGCTTCCCTCCTCGGCCCTTTGCCGGGGTCGAGCCCCGCCCCGCCTGGCTCGCCCTCAATCCCGGCACCTCATCCTCCCGCCGCCTCTCTCGCTGCGCCGCTCCCCTCCTCGGCAGCGTCGACGTTCTTTTCACTTCAGTGGCCCCCACTCCCCTCGGCGGCGCCCACCTCGAGCCCTCCGGCCCCCGGCGGCCCAGGAGCGGCCTACCCACCCCCTCTCTTCCCTGCCCCCACCTCGGGCCCCTCGGGCCCCCCCTCCAGCTCCGGCCCCTTCGGCGGTTCCCCTTTCCCCGGCGTCGGCCTCCCAATCCCAGGCGTCGTGCGGGCCTCCGTCGCCTGCGGCGACGTCATCCCCAGCGTCACCTCCTCGCGCCGCTCTCCCCCAAAGCTCCGGCCTGCAAAGCGGCCCTCGTGCTCGGCCTTCCACTCCCAGGCGTCGGGCGGGCCTCCGTCGCCTGCGGCGACGTCGTCCCCAGCGTCACCTCCTCGCGCCGCTCTCCCCCAAAGCTCCGGCCTCCGGCGCTCCCTCCAGCGCATGCTGGAGGGCCCCCCCTCGCCGGTGATCGCCTTCCGCCCGGAGGTCGAGCCCCCGCTTCCTCCCCCAGGCGTCCCCCCTCCCCTTCCTCCCCCGTCCGCCGCCTCGCCCGGGTCTTTCCGGCTGCTGTTGCAGCCTTCCTTGAGCCGCGCGCCTCCTCCTCGGGATGCGCCCCCCCTCGGGATGGGCGTCCCCTTCTCGGGCAGGGCAACCGCCGCGTCTCGGGCACAGCAACCGTCCCTTCTCGGGCAGAGCATCGGCCCCCCTCGGGCCTATCGCGGCTGCGGCCACCGGTCCCCTCCCCTTCGCCGTGGCCGCCCGGAGTGAAGCCCCCCACCCCTTCGCCGTGGCCTTCCGGCGCTACGCCCTCCCGGAGCTGAGCCCCCCCTCCCGCGTGTCTGCTCCACCTCCCACCCTCCCCTCCTCCCCCTCGGGTCTCCTTCCCCGGCCTCCTCCGTCGGAGCCCCCAACTTCGGGTCCTCCCCGCTCACCCCCTCCCCTTAACTTCCTCCCCCTCCCGTCCGCTGCCACTCGTCGGGCTGGCCTCCCTCCTCAGAGCCCCCGCCATTCTCCGGGCCGCGCGCTGGCGTTTCGTCTCCATCTCAGCCCCCTCAACCACCCGCCGGAGCCATCCTGGCTCCGGGCGCCGCGCTGGTCTCCTCCTCGACTGCCTCCGCCCTTCGCCGGAGCCCACACTCCCCGCCCTCCTCTCGGCCTTCCCCGGCAGTGCTTTGCGCCGACATGCGCGCTGGGGAGGGTCCTGGAGACTCGCGCCCCTGCCTCCTGACGCTCCCTTTCCTCCCGCCTCCGTCCAAGCCTCGCCGGGCCAGTCCCTCTGCCGGAGCCCAGCAACGGCTCCCCTCCCGCCTCCCCGTCTGAGCTCCCGGCTCCGGGCCCTCCTGGCCGTCCTCCGCTGGAGCCCCCCGTCTCCGGGCTTCGCGCTGAGGCGGGACCCGCTGCTCCTCGTGCCGAGCGCCCCCACCTCGGGCAGACCCCCTCCTCGTTTAGCGCGTCTGCTTTGGGCAGAACCCCCCCCCGCCCACGCGCCTCGTTGCGCGCGCCCACCAACCCCCTATTGGGCCGTGTGCCCTTCCCAACGGGCAGGGCCCTCTCACCCGCCAATTTGAAATTTTGAAATTTCAAAATTTCGTCTACTGTTTTAGGATTTTCGTTTTTTCGGTAATTTCGAATTTTCGATTGTCTACCTTTCCTAATTCCCGCCTGTTCTTTCAGGGTCCGTTTTGTGTTTCTCGGCCCTGGACCCGCTTGTAATGCTCTTTCAGAGCCGCCCTTTATTTTAATGAATTACTTTTTGTTATATATATATATATATATATATATATATATATATATATATATATATATATATAAAGAGAAGCACCATGACTATTCTATATATATTTTTTTACACATTATCGGTGTAGTTCGTATAATAAGTGTAAAATATATGAATAGTTAATAGAGACCCATAATTTTAAATAATATTTGTAATTAGTAAATATAATAAAGAATATTTTTGGGAAAAAAAAATTCTACAGTAAAATCTACTTACTTTTGGTATTATATAGTACGTAGATAAAAGAACTGGGCTTTTCATGAAAAATGTCTTTCATCTGGTGTTAAACTAGGAAATTGGGAACACCCTATGATGTGATTTCATTGGTGCGGTTATTTGGTAAATATAAGTGTTGGCAGATTATTTCTCCCATCAAAGTCTCCACACCATGACACCTCAAAAAAAATAAAAATAAAAATCAAAGTCCCCACCATTACACTATTATATTCAAGGGTTAATTGCATGACTCCTATATTTTACACTTATTATACAGACAACCCATACTTTGAAACTAATTACACATACACCTCCTACAGTTTCTATTTTCTATAGAAACTAATAACACTGACCACCACTATGGTCAATAAAATTTGTGAAGGAGGGAGGTGGTCAGTGTAATTATTTTTGAATATGGATAATTTTTGTAATACTCACAAACATACGGATAATCAGTGTAATTAACTCTTAAAAAATGAACAAATTTTGATAATGAGTATCAATTAAGATTTAAAATAATAAATATGTACAACGCAAGTGCAGATATGCTGGTATAGTAAAATGCCGACACCTGATATCTGAGCTTAACAGGAAGCAAGATTCATTGTTCAGAATTCGCTCCAGTGCTCAAATAGGGCAACACAATAGAACACAGCATACCAACAGTACAAACGCACTGAATCATTTGTCGACAGCAATTTCTTTATATTTACATTATTTTTTTTTCCACTTCATTCAATAATTTCACACACAAAATTCTCTCTTGTAACTGGGATCAATTGCCAGGCCATGGAAACTTCAAGAGAAGACTTTGCAAGCCACAGCAAGCCTGGATCGTCTCTCTTCAACACCAGGTAAGTTTCTGCTCTCCCAACCTCGTCGCGCATAACATCTTCGCAGAAGCCAACCATAGTGAGAACCTCCATAGCAGCTGTTTGGAAGTAGAACACCAGTTTCAGAAGCAAATTCGCCGTTAGAAGCTACTAAAAATGAGCGAACAATAACCTAAAAATGGTGAACATGTTGAAATGTTAAAAGACTCTATTACCTTTGTAATTCACTAAATTCCTTTGAATTTGCGGATTGGCCTACAATGTTCGATAACAATTAGATACTGAAGCTATGAACATTCAACTTGAGAAGATTTCAAGCACAACATAGGTAGAGAAGTACACCTTACGTAGTCTTTTGAATTTGACCTCTTCCGGGTGTTCTATTACGTTCCTAAAAGCGAATAGAAAATATCCAAATAATTATTGGAAAAAGATGAAGCTGAAAAAGAAACAGAATATTTGAGTACACGTACCTGATGATTTTAAGAAGTGTTTGAAGTGCAGATACAGCTTCTGCGGGAGTTGATACTTCGGACCTGAGCATCTCTATAGCCCTACGAATTCGTGTACATATAGCAGCTACAGGCTCTTCAATTCTTTGCAGAACTTCGGTGTTCGATGCATTGAGGTTGGCATCAGGGTCAGGTTCAGCCTTCACAATTTCAGGTGCCCGAGAACTGTAAGTATCTGATTCTATTTTACTCGCATGATAGTCGGTGTCAGGCTCCTTGAGAACTTTTCTGCCGCTTGCTTCAGAAGCATCAGGATCAGGCTCATCCATCTTATGAGTCACGTCAACCGTGCCTGACCTAGAATTATCAGGATCTGGCACTGCAAAAGCTTTAACTGATTCGCCAAGCTCGGATTTATCAAAGGCGGGCTCATCAACATACACCATACCTTCCCCAGAATCAGAGTGGCACTCATTATCCTTAAAATGAACAGGAGCTCCATAAGAAGAGCTCACATGCTCCCTTATGATCTCAACATCAGTAGCATTATTCTCAATCATCACCACGTCCTCGGGGACTGGCTCAGCATGGATATTCTCCTGAACCCCTTTCAGATCACCATCATCAGGATCGGTTCCTGTTGCTGCATCAGATAATTGATCTTCATCTGAAGGATGAGGCTTCTCCTCATTTGACATTTTTACGAAACGATCATAAGCCGCAGCCACTGAAGATGCGCGGGCACTAGAAGATAACTGTGATCCTCCCCCGAGCTTTTGACCAGTGAACGAACTGCTTGCTCCAGAATCAAGCTCCTCTTCTCGATGATCCGATATCTTGCGACCACTCAAAGTATGACTTCGCGATTTTGTCCAGTCCAGGTTAGCAGCCTCTTGGATCAACTGGATTAACATCAAAGTAAATCACAAATGTTACAGCTTTGGAGCTTTACTTGGCCACGAGAATAAAGAATAAAAATCACAAAGTACCTGGCTATTAAGAGCGAAGAAATTGGCATCGTGTTCAGAGTACACCATATGGGCCTGAATTGAAAGTGTAAAAGATACGAAATTCAGTGGGAAATGTCACAAATAAGAACTTCAGTCATGACTAATTAAACTATTCAAGTAAATGAATAACTAGTTCCACTGTCAGGGTTACGTTACGTACAAGTTCATGCAACAAAGTTTTCTTGATGCTTTCATATTTTCTGAATCCTTTAAGATCATCCGTCCGAAGACGAAGGGATATCTCCTCCCCTTTGTTCTGTGAAAATTAAAGAAAACATACAACGACAAGAAATATGTGCTAAATGAAGAATACTAATTTCCTCTTTGTCTGTACTTATGGTTCATCCATCCCAGGCCCACCCATTTTAAGTAAACTTTTAACATATTATTACCTTGTTAAAACCAAGAATGCATTTAGGACTAATGCCAACATATCCCACAGGTGCCATCTCAGTCATAATTCCAACTCGCCAACGATGCTGATGGATCAAACAAATAAGTGAAGTTAGTCTGAGAAGACGTAATGGAACTAACATGTGACTGTTTTAAAGAGGAAGCTTTACCTTGTTCATAATGGCAACGATCCCAGGATCACAGGCAAGCATGTGCATTCTTCTTAGTGCCTCGGAAGGTGGAGGATTTAACTAAACAAAAATGAACAACACATTAAAAATGGATCACAATGTTCATCCAATTATGTGCATTCTTATTATTGCCTCGTTTGGTTCGCGGAATCATCGGGTTGTGAAAGGAATGTGATTACTTTCCTATGTTTGGGTGCCAAAGAAATTGAGGAGGAAAGGAAAGTGATTCCCAATGGAAGGAAAATTAGGGGGGAAAGTGATTCCATCCATCCAAGTAAGGAATCACTTTCCCACATTGAAGTATTCACTTTCCTTTCCAAATTCCTTGGAATTTCCAAACATCGGAAAGGAAAATCAATGGGAACTATAATTTCCCAAAGGAAAGGAAATGCTAAGGAATTGATTTCCTTTCCCTTCCATTCCGCGAACCAAACGAGGCCTAAAAGAGAACGAGACACTGTGTACAAGCCAACAAAAATATACTCGGTTTTGTTGTTTTGACAATACTACTATACTATACTAGGTTATGTTGTTTTGACAATACTACTACCACAAGAATTAACAAACATATAAAACAAAAACAGTATCAGAAATTATGGAGGTGTGATGGCAATGGACACACTTCCTCTCTCCAATCCGAGTAAAGAAAAACCAACCTCAATCCCTGGAAGGTCAAGCGTCTTAAAATCACAGAAAATGTAGGGACCCTGAGGAAGCTTCAGAGAAGATTGTGGCCTAGTCAGTAATCGTTGTCTCGACCGCTTTTCCTCCTCATCAAACCCGAGTATCCTTGAATCTGATTTTGAATTGGCATGTGAGACCTCCTTAATTTCATCCTCGAAAACACCCATCATTCTAATGTGCTTTCCCTGCAATATAAGCAAGTCAGGTTTACTGATACTAATATATAACCAAATAAGAATCCTATTCATATAAACCTCGCTAACTCAGCTCAATAATCAGTTTAAACTTAGCTTTTGCAGTAGTTTAAAAAAAAAAATGAGCAAGCAGGTCAGGTTTCATTGAAGAAAAAGCAGAAAAGGCATTAGCTGAAGATCAGAAGATGTCCACTCACATGCCACGGTATCTGAAGGCACAGATATAAACATGTGACAGAAAAGTAGTTATTTCCAATTATATGAAACATCTTCATTTCAAGAGAAATTTACTTGAAACACAATGCAGGAGAAAAGAAATAAACATGACGTAAAGGGGAAAAAGAGAGCAAGCAATCTAAATCAGCTTGATGATGCCTGCTCAATAATCTAGAAATTCTTGTCAGCAACACTTACTCTACGCATGATAAATTCATGTACTCTAACACAAAGAAATTAGCCTTATTAGCATCATCAGTTCCCAACAGCAACGCAGGACACATGGTGACCGGAAGGTCCGAGCTTCGCCTGCACAAATCATGCCCACTCCCCCCATGAAACATGTTCCCCATGCAACAGACTCTCCAGTTTAAAACTTAATTTGAGAATATAATTAAAACACAAAAATATCGAATACTTGCTCTTCAAATACTTTTTCTGGAAAAACTAATACACCAATTACCTAATACGGGTCCAGGTATGATCACCTTGATGTTTTGAGTATAATATATTGTTATTGTTTTTCACCCTTAGTTAACACAATGGTGCTTATGGAGATAGTAAGATGTTTATGAACAACAAAGAACGGACATGAATGCATATACACCATGATATAGAACATAAAGATGGTCAAAATCCTAAAAGGACATGATGGCACAACACACGTGTGCGCACCAATAACAAGAAAGATTGGATACAACTGGATGACTGAATTAGTAGTACACCGAAAGGAAGAGCTCACTCTGTCCCATACGAAGTTGGAAGGGAAGATTTGAAGGCTGCTGCTATTGCAACCCAAGAGTGACTTAATATGTTTATGTGAACATTGTCAATTTTTTTTTTTTTTTTTTTTACTTTTTTTTAAATAGTGGCCATAGTGAATAATAATTATATTTGACAATGGGTTAACATGATGTATGGGATTGTAAGACATATCCGTATGCAGATGGACCAACCAAGGCAAAGGATCTCCCTCCAACCCAATGTATTAATTTCTTTACTACAGTTATAGGCCTCTGATTCGAGATGATTCGAAAATTCATCATAAATTAATCATCCACCCTTTCTCTTAACTCAGTATTCTCACCAAATCGTCCCACATCACTCCCACCAAGGTTCACAATATCCCTTCCTATGAGTATATATATCTGTATCAGTATTTAAAATACTTGAAAATATTTGATAGAATTAGGCATATTCTTTGTCGTTAGTTTTAAATGGAATAAAAATATTCAACATGTATAAATTGTTCGTCCGCAATATATATTTTTTGTTTATTTTATTTGCCTTTACACAAAATACCCTCACAATATATACTTTTGAACAGAATAAGATTGATGTATAAACATTGTGATTTATAGTATATACAGTATTAATGGTTACAGTGTGTAGATAAGAAATTTATCGACAAATTGTAGCTTGTTGATATTCAACACGATCAAATCATTTTGCCGGTTTTCTTTTCTTTTTTTGTTGCCATATTTCTCTCTTGTTCTTTGAGTTTTCTTTCTCAGATTGACCGGGAATGAGAGCCCCAAATTTTGGCACCAATGAATCGGACATGCCAAAACCGATACGATACATCTGATGCATACCGGTATCATGAATACCGTGAACCTTGATGCCAAAATGTTGAGTACTCGGCTACCCAAGATCTTTTTTGAACTAAGAAATGGTTGTAATTATATAGCATTTCCTGATCTGTCCCAACAAAGACGAGACTGTTTTGTCCTCGACATCCAGGTTTAAACCCCATGCACTAGAACATGGTCATCATTATATCACTTTGTTACATGTTTCTTGATTTACTATGTGGACATCTATGGACCATGGTAATTATCTTTAGAACTCACACATTCATAATTAACAATATTTCAAAACAGCAATCATAACATGCACATGACTTGAACTTCCGATGACTTGTATCAGTCACGCATAATTGGAATTTTCAGAAACAGGAAGGAATTAACTATAAATGACTTTATTTTTGACACAATGAATGGGTACCACCTCTATACAAGACCCCAATGTAATTTAACTTTAGTAGCACTTGGTTACTTCAAGTGAGGCGAGATATATTACAATGAGAAGGAGAACAAAGTGAGGCAACCGTTAGGGAGCTAATAGAAGGAAGGGGGGCAAGGCAAAATAGGTGGTGTGTTAATGTAATATGTATTGTGTCAGCACAATTCATGTCAATGCAACATATGCCAAAACAATATTCATGTCAATGCAACATATGTAATATATCTAGCCAATCTTGAATATTAGTTAACAACATTCTCAATTCTACCAAAACACCTATAACCACATTCACAAGTCATTTACGCAGGACATATAAATGACAAATATATGATGTTGTTCAATATTAATCTTACTTCAATAACAGCAATTTCGTTCAAACGTAAGCTCGAGTGTTCAGCAGAGAATGGAGTGATCAGTCTCGAACTTTTGTTGGCAGACTGCGGAACAAGAAGTCTCAGAGTATCAGGCTTGACATCGGTCAACATCTGCAGCTTCTGGCCAAGATCGATGACTTTCGAGTTCGGATCGACCTCCACATTAAAATTTCTCCCCCTCCAAACTACCAGAACATTCAGCACGTCTTGTTGTTCCATTTCAATAACAAATTTGTACTCTCTGCCACATTTTTAAAGAGGAAAAAGAAATTGATCATTTGACATTCTTAGGGAAGTAAAAGAATCAAGGACACGCGGACACCCCGAAAACTGGTTTCTGTGTCTCTGTGTCGTGTCCCATTCATGCTCCACAACAAATCTTGGGCTAATATAAGCAAATGATATATATATCATTTCAAACTCAAAACTTTTTCATGCATCACATTGCCAATTAAGGTTAAAAAACAGACGAATTATGAAAATTTCTTGCTGGAAGGAAGTTTGGAACAGAAAAAGAACCGATTTTGCACGAAAATAACGAAAATGAGAAATGATTTGTACCAAATATTCAAAGAGGAGAAGGAAACCAAATCAATTTTGGACTAAGAACGAAACAAATTGTCTCTCTACTACTCCAAAGCCCAAACTTTTATATCAACACATCAAATCCTCAATTAAGATCACACCATAACCATAGCATAAAATTAAAATTTTCAGCCGGTTTAATGCCGTATAGGTAGGAAGGAAAATTGGCATAATAACCAATTTTGCTCGAAAACTACAGATAATTTAATAAAAAAGTGATAAAAGTTCTATTTCTCCCAAAAAAAAAAAAAAATCAACCAAAAGAGTAAGAAATCAATTTTAGACTCAAAATTCCAAAATTTCATATTAAGACATAAAATTCCAAGTTAAAATCACATCGGTCTAAAAAAGAACCAATTTTTAACGAGAATTGACGAGTAATTGAAGAAAATTAGGGTTTAGAAAGGGGAAGGGGGCGGCGAGCTTACCGGGCGAATTCCGGTGACGGAGCAAGGCTGACTCTGAAATATGAATCGCGATATCGTGACCTCCGGTGATTATAAGATTTGGGGACTGACGATTCTATGGAGAAGGTGATTCGAACCCCTCTTTTTGTGTATTTATGGATCGAGACGGTGGCGGGCTTTTCCAACCGGCGCGGAAAGTTCTGGACTATTGGAGAGGCGTACTTTAGGACCTTGACTTGTGGTATGGATAACATGCGCCGGCTAACTTACGTCAGCGATGACATTTTTTTGTAAGTTGATTTTGAAAGAAAAAAAAATTGGATGAAACTATTTCTAGTGATTTCTTTTATAGAAATTCAGATGGACTTTTCTCAAAATTGTTATTTCATCATTCAAATGATTGTTTCTAAAACACCATTGGCAACGCAAAAATAGAGCAACGTTGAGCAGCGGGTAACACAATTTATTTTAGGGATTTTTTGACTTTCATCCCACTTACTAATATGAATTTGTACTTACAATCCCACTTTTTAATTTTATTTGACTTACGTCCCACTTTTCGTCACAAAAAGTATTTATTTTGTCACGAAAAATATTTATTTTGTCACGAAAAGTCTTTTCGTGACGAAAAGTGGGACGTAAGTCAAATAAAATTAAAAAGTGGGATGTAAGTACAAATTCATATTAGTAAGTGGGATGAAAGTCAAAAAGTATTTATTCTATTTTACTTTTGAAAATAATACATACTTTTTTTTAAAGAGAAACAATGTTCTTCTTTACTTTCTTAATCTTCCTAGTCTCTCATTCTAAATCTCACAGCAATTATCGGCATCGAGAACAAAAAAACCTACACAATCAAGATAAAGTTACACCAAATAAACTTAGTTTTTTTTAAAAAAAAAAAATTAGCTTCTTAGATTTCAAGTGGAATACATATTTTCTTATGATTTTCTAGTAAAATGTCCACTAAGTCGCTATTTCTGAAGTTTCGAATTATGATCGACATAGTAACATTTGGAACGATAAAAAAATGTCAAAATTTTGACAATTCTTACACATAGCTATGAATTTCGAAATTTTGTCAGTCATAATGTGTTGTTCTGAAGAAGACAAAAAACCTAAGAATAGTTAAGGAAGTAAAAAATAATAAAAAATAGTTATGTTGCTCTTGATTGCCAATAACACTAAGCCTTCTAAAATGTCATCCTAAACGAGTATCTCACAAATGGAGGTTTGAGTTTATGAGATGAAATATAACTACAATGTATAGTAACCATGTCTTTATGAATTTGGCACGCAAATTAACCAATAGTAAATTTGTTTTATGAATTTGGCATGCTATATACCATGCCACTTTCATTGGTTTTATTATTTGCAATTCAAAGTTTTCTAAATTTACCACAACATATTCACCTTATATATCATGATTTAGTGTCTGAGATGCATGTAGGGATTGATTGTTAGTGGGATAAATAATGATATCGTATATGCTAGCTTATGTGAATTTCGATTCATATTTTAGTTCTGTAATAAGACTATTATGTTTCCGAAACTTGAGTTTCGTTAAGGTGTCGTGTGTGAACTTTAGTATTTGGACTCGTAACATTCAGGCGGTCATTGGACGGACACCAAACATCGACTAATTCTGGTATTTAGACTCTCTCTATTCTTTAAGTACTTCATGCTTGTGAACGGCAAATCCACGATTAGAACAACTCAACATCATGAATATTTTGACTTGATCAATTAGGAAAAGCATTCTACAGTGACCTACTACGAGATATGCTACCAGTAAATCAGGTTAGTTTCTGGTTTTTTTTTTTTTTTCATTTTTAGCTTATTTTTGTATATTTAGCAAATAATAGATCCAAATGCTAGTGGTAGAAGCTTGAACACAATGATATTTTAAAAGTTTTCAATACCTATTATCCCCAATATATAAATCATAATCATAGGACTCATTTGGTTTGCGGAATCGTCGGATTGGAAAAGAAAAGTGATTAATTTTGCTATGTTTGGATGCCAAAAAAATTGAGGATGAAAAAAAAGTGATTTCCAGTGGAAGAGAAATTAGAAAAAAAAAAAAAAAAAAAGTGATTCCATCGATCCAAATTAAGAAATCACTTTCCTACATTGAAGTATTTATTTTTCTTTCCAGATTTTTTCACATTTTCAAACATTGGAAAAAAAAATCAATAGAAATTGTAATTTTCTAAAAGAAAGAAAATGTCAAAGAATTGTTTCCTTCCATTCCTCGAACCAAACGAAGCCATATAGTTTCTCATTATGATCCTAACCTTATTTGTAAATGATGATGATCATGTAGAAGTCCAAACTAGTAATTACCTACCACATTTTGTTAATGCTAGTGCACCAATTTATGCAAAAGACCAGAATAATTATAATGGCCGAGTCTTTGGTGACCAAAATGTTTATCCTGGTAACAAATTATCCAAAAGGTTTAAGATTAAATTATAATTTGATACCATCAACTATTTATGTTTTTTAATTTGATACCCTGAATCATGATAGGTATCAACTTAATATCCGAAAATTTAAAAAAGACAAAATTGTCTCCGTCCGCCTCTCCCCCCCTCCCCACCATCGGCTGCACCACCCCCGGTCACGCCCCTCCTCCTCCGGCCACGCTCAGCCCCCCTACCCCACCCTAGCCGCGTGCAGCCCTCCTCCTCCCGGCCGCGCAGCACCCCCCTCCCCTCCCTCCCCGCCGCTCACAGCCCCCTGTGCGCAGCCCCGCCTCCTCCCGGCGGCTCAACCCCCCCCCCCCCCCCCCCCCCCCCCCCTCCCCAACTTCGGCCGCACGCAACACCACCCCCCTCCTCCCCCGAGCGCTCGTGCCTCCACCATGCATCGACCCCCCCCCCCCCCCCCCCCCCCCCTTCTTCCTCCGCTGCTGGCACAGCCGTCCCTCGCGCTCGCGCCGCTCCGCGGATGTGCTCCAGCTGCCAGCGTCAGAGAAAGGGGGGCTGTCGGAGTGAGAGGAGGGGTTGGAAAGGGTATTTTTATCTTTTTAGAAATTTAGGATATCAAGTTGAAAAACTGAAATAGTTGAGAGAATCAAGTTGTAATTTAGCCAAGATTTAAATATAAAGTTTGGATTGTTTTCGAACCAATCAGGGGCAGATCCAGAAACTATAGCTGAGATAGACTACCAAAATTTTGGATGGACTGGAAGTGGATTAATCCATATAAAAATTAAAAAAAAAAATTATATGACAAAAAATAGTAAAAAAAATTCAAGCTTAGCTTGGATCTGCCCCTGGAACCAATATACATAAAATGAAGCTAGGAAATCTTCTTGTCATTCTTAATTGAATTTAGAACAATAGGTAATTTACACATAACCAAGCATTCTTGTTTTGATAAATACAAGACGCGCCTTAGAGACAATAGGAAGTCATAATTACAATTGGATTCAACTATTGTTGCATGAGGAACATTTACTTACTCTCATGACTTTACTAAAGGAGAACTTACAAAGTTTATTATTCATAATAAAATTCCATTCAGAAAATTTACTGTACCGAAATAAATTTGTTAGAAATTAGTCAAAACGAAACAAGTTTGGAGAAATTCGTTTAAACGAAACATGTAGCCATCCAAGATGGCGGAATAAGAAAAGTTAAAGAAAGTAAAAAAAAATAAAAAATTTCGAAATCCTGCCAACCAAGTTGGCGGAATTTGGTCATTTTCGTAAAAAAAAAAAAAAAAAAAAAAAAAAATTGTGCCACACCAAGTTGGCGGAATTTGTGAATTCCGAAAAAAAAAAAAAAAAAAAATTGTGCCAACCAAGTTGGCGGAATTTGTGAATTCCAAAAAAAAAAAAAAAAAAAAAAAAAAAAAAAAATTGGAAATGATAAATGATGCCAACATAGTTGGCGGAATTTTAGCATTGCTAAAATTCCGCCAACTTAGATGTTGGAATTTTAGTAGTAAGTTGGTTTTTTGGGTGGTTTTTTAAGTTGGTTTTTTTTAGAGATTTTTTAAGTTGGTTTTTTTAGTGGGTCGAAATCCTGCCAACTCAAATCTCTCGTCTCTATGCAACATGTGAACTAAGAATAAATGGGAGCAAGTGCAATGCAACATGTGAACTAAGAATAAAGGGGAGCAAGTGCAATGCAACATGTGAACTAAGAATAAAGGGGAGCAAGTGCAACCCGTGAAGCATGAATCAATTGAACCCGTGAACCATGAATTAATAACCTGTGAACCATGAATCAATTAAACACATAAATCCACAATCGAACCCAAAAAAAAAATCGGACCAAAAAAAAAAATCGGCCCTAAAATTCCGCCAACATAGTTGGCATCATTTCCTTTTTTTTGGTTTTTTTTTTGTTTTTTTCCCAAATTCCGCCAACTAAGTTGGCATCATTTCCTTTTTTTTTTTTTTTTTTGGGAATTGCACAAATTCCGCCAACTTGATTGGCATGATTTTTTTTTTTTTTTTTACGTAATTGAGCCAAATTCCGCCAACTTGGTTGGCAGGATTTCGGTTTTTTTTTTTTTTTTTTTAAACTTTCTTCTACTTTTCTTATTCCGCCATCTTGGATGGCTACAAGTTTCGTTTAAACAAATTTCTCCAAACTTCTTTCGTTTTGACTAATTTCTCAGAAATATATTTCGGTACAGTAAATTTTCTGAATTCCATTCATGTTTGCTCAAAATGAAAAGTTTGAAAAAACTTACAGAAATGTATTTTATAAAATATTAAGGACTGTTGTTAGAGAAATGTCAGAATTTCTAAAGAGTATACAGATAAATTAGGATGTCATTTCATTCAACTTAATGATAAAGTTTCATTAATTTTTGATATCTAGATAAATACTCAAAAGTTAGGTTATATATTTTCTACTGCTCATTATACTGATTCTGATTAAAAGTTACAAAAGAAAATAATTAGTTTGGCATGTTAGAGTCTCTTAAAAATATAATTGTAGTGTTATTTTGAAAATTGTTTGTGAAGAGGGCCCACTTGTAGGCATGGATGGAATCCCAGCAAGGAAATGTAAATGTTGCTTAAAGCCCGACGGTAAACGAAACAGGACCATTTTCATTAGAGCAGTGCTACATTGTCTGCAAGTTTGGACTGCGGTTCTGACTCGTAGACCACGTATCATCCCTCCATTAGAGGGGGACGCGAAATTCGCGAGCATGAGCCCGATGGATGGGGGTGGGGGTGTTTTGGTGGGGAGAAATGGGAGATGACACGTCGGCGTGCGGTCACCTCTCCTACAGGCAAAATAGGATTTTTATTTTCGTTATGATCCAAGTAACATAGCTCGGTGAGTCATTCCTTTCTTCCGTGATGAACTATTGGCATCTTTTCTTTACCTGCTCCCACATGTTACAAGAAAATTTTTCTCAGTTTTACATGCTAAATCCTGTGACCAGTTTCCTACTTAGAAGGAAAATTTGGTCTCAATTTTACATGTTATATCCTTTGATACTGCCATCAACAATATGATTTGTTAGTCCCGGGGCTTGATCAAAGATGGTAAACTCGATGTCGAGATCAGAGGTTCAACAAACGTTCACCTTCTGATTATTCTCGAGATCCAAGAGGAACACTATAATATGAATCTGATTACAAAAACAACAATAATCAGAAAGTAAATCTGACGTTCTTCCTCGCAATCGCAGTTGCAGACGGACATAACTGAGTTACAACTCAGATGAAGGAGAAGAAAGAAGAAGAAGGTTCTTGCTGGGGTGATTAAGATCACCGTTGCTCAAAGCAAGATTCGTCCCAACACGATCTGCTTCCAGGAACCAGCAAGTTCACGAAGAACTTCTGGAATGCTTGTAAGTCAATATTTGAGACTTGAACGGACTTCCTGGACTTTGCAGACTCCCTTAACTCTCTTATTGGTGCATCTTTCAAAGGAGGCCAAGGGGCTCTATTTATAGAGTGGAGTTGAGACTTCACCACTTCTCCTATCCGATGTGGAACTAAAATACCAATACTCAAAAATAGAGTTTGATATTTTAGATCATCCCACAATCAGCATAGAAGTGTGCCAGTCCACGCCTACCCTCCGAACACTTCCGTACATGCACGAGACATCCTGGAGTCCGTGTCCGAGTCCGAGTCCGCACAACAAAAATCAACTTGCATCCTTGTTGGAATTAATCATTTTTCCTTCTAGAAAAATACTCTCATATTGCACACACTTGTGCCCCACCACACCTCATGTGCACACCTCAACACAAGCAATGCATTATATTGAGATACTCACCATTTGGTGTAGCCGATGTGGGACTATCTTTCCTAGTCCAAAGGCAAAAACACCAACAATCATCCACATATCTCAATATATGGGTTGAGCGTTCCCCACAGTGAATGTCCATCATGCATTAGGAGAGATATCGCTACGACTTGAATCTTTCCGCATAGGTTAAATAACCGCATGATACAAGAATGGACTAAGCCTTGAATTCTGCACCATAACTGTAATTCTTCCTACTCACATAATGACATCAACTGTGCTTCTGGCTGCACATTAAAGGCCTTGTGCCAGCCTGGTTTCAGTGTATAATTTTGGGCGTCTACAAGTTTACCCTCAAGAGACGGCCTGATATCTCTGTCCATACACTATAGGTGAGTTCTTTATAAAGAGTCATGGCATGAAGCATTGCGCTTCTTTACGGTGCTACGCCGCTATGACATGGCTTAAAGCCTGTGAAATCCAGAATTTTAGGATTAATAAATTACTGGATCTGTAGTGTAATTTTAGTTTATTGCTATTATTATTATTATTATTATTATTATTATTACTATTATTATTATTATTATATATTATTATTTAGTCGGATATGGAAAAAAAATATTATTTTAAAAATTATCGTTGATTTTTGATTGTGGCTTGTCCCCGATCCCGAGTCCGGACTCCGAACCTGAGTTCGAACCCGGTTCGATTCCCGAAACCCGATCCCGATCCAATTCTTTATTTCCTTAGAAATTATAGTTAATTATATATATATATATATATATATATATATATATATATATATATATATATATATATATATATATATATCACCTGGCTTGGTCACCCACGACCAAGCCAGCCACCCAACTTTCCCTTTATTTCTCTCTCGCGAACACTTCTCCAACACCCATATTCCTACTCCTCCCTTCTTTCACTCTCCTCCATCCCTACTAACTCCTCAAACCCCTCCAGCACTCCCTCCATCCCTTCTCCTTCTCTTTAAACCAACTCCTCTAACCCTCCCCACTCCCATTCCAACTATCTCTCCCTCTCAAATTCTTCCCCAAAGCAACCCGCGCCCAAGCCCACGCGGCCGCCCACCTCCGGCCTCCGCCGCCCAACTCCAGCCCCGCGCCCACGCGCCCTCCGGCCTCCGCCGACCCCTCGCTCGCGTCCCCTCTGCCCGCTCCGGCGCCGCTCCCCCGGCTTCTCCTGCGGCCGACTCCACCCGAGCCCGACCGCGCCCCTTTTTGGCCAGCGGCGACCCTGCTTTGCCCAGCGCCGCTCCCCGAGCGCTCCGGCAGCCCCCTCCTCTGTCCAGCGTGCCCCGTGCCGGATCTCAACCCCGATCTCCCGTTCCGCGATTTTTCTTTACTGTCCGCGAGCTCTGGATTGTCCCGATTCCGCGGAAACTTGGTTTTATTCTAATTTTAACATCTGAGAGCTCTAGCCGAGCAACCCAAGGTATAATTTTGCGTTCCCGTTTCCGTTTACGTAGTCGATGATGATTTCGGTCCCCGATCCCGCAACTGGAATCGGTTTTGAGAATTTCGGTAGTGATTCCGATCCTTCGGAATTTTTGAACTTTCCTTCGGAAAAGTTCTGTAGATTTTCTTATTTGTGCTTCTGTTGGTTTTCTTGTAATTTTCCGAGTTAAATTCGGATATTTTCGAATCTATACTATTTTGGTTCTGTGACTTTTCGGAATTTTTTCGAACTTCGTTTCGGAATGTTCTGTGGTTTTGGCTTTATGGTGCTGTGGTTTGGATTCTTGGTTTTGAGTTCATAGTTGGTGATTAGTTCTTTCTGTGGTTTTGTTGGCTTGGCCTATGTTGGAAATTGGTTGTGATTTTTTGGTGGAATTAATTTCTGTGGTTTCCCTGGTTTGGGATAAATATTTTGGTGTTGTTGGCACATTTTTCCAGTATTTGGTTGTCCCAAATATAGAGGGAATGCTGCCTAAATTTTTATAAAATTTTATAAATAAATTTTTGGGAATATCTATTAATTGGATATTTGGGCGACGACCGTACCGGTCCGTGGGCCCTAGCAAAATGCAAACGAAATCGGTTTTACCCGGACGTTGAGGCATTAGCTAAAAATAGTGACGATTGGACCAAGTCTGAGACTCCTAAGATTTAATTTAATTTATTTATTAGTTTTGTTTTCAGTATTTAAAATACGGGACATTTTTCACAGCTAACTAATTTTCCTCTAATTTCATTTATGTAAAGTTTGTAAGGGTATAAGTCCAGATTTCTATTTTGTTAGTTGTGCCTCTGTATTGTGTAGTCTAGATTTTTTTATTTCTTTACTGGGTTGATTTCATTTCTTTCTGGGTTGGTTTCCATATTTGGACGCGTAAATTATAATTAGGATATTAATTATTTTGTATAAAATTAATAAAGATTTTCCTAAGTTAATTAAATGAATAAAATATTAGCAAGATAACAAGCTCATGTTTTATCACTAGAAGAAAACTAGTTTATATATATTACAAAAATACAAAATTTTGCCAAAGTAACCGGTAATTGTCATTTTTCCAATTAATCAATAATCGACTTAATTTAATTAAATAACAACGAACGTAGAATTGCGACGTTAGACGTTTCCGGTAGAATAATTAATAAATTTAAAACTGAATTAGGACCAATTATAGAGATTGTGACTAGCACACCTAGAATGGTTTCATATTGGTTCTAAGTCAAGGTTCTCAACTGTAGGATCTCGGAGACGAACCTGACATCCTCCTCGGAACCGACTTTACCGATCCAGTCATAAACAAAGGCAAGTTACGGTTATATTTTCTTATATTTTACTTAGTAATTGTGTAGCTGCATGTTTAAACCAAATTGTTACACGGGACCCTCTCCTAGGGTTCAGATATTGATTGATATTGATTGTGGGGATTGGAGGAATAGTGTAACGTTTATGGCCAATACCCCCTATATTGCAGGATTGTGCGAGCTTACCCCTCTTACACACGGGGATAAGCCGTATCGCGTCGCTAGGACGCTATTGTATAACCTAAGCCGGTCATAGACGATTACACATTCAAATTACATTGTTTTTAATCGTAGAACTACTGGAAAATATTGTTTCAACTGTTTAGCCTGCACTTTTTCATTATTATTTGAAATATGAGATACATATTCGTACTACTTCCTCCTGACTGGAGACAACATTTTTAGGTGACATTGAGGATGCAGGGCTATTGTACAATAGCTATTATGACCCGATTTTGTACCCTGTGGCGTTGTCGGAGTCCCCCTTGGAGGACGCAGGACCTGAGGCCGAGGAGGCGACCGCTTAGCTAGTCATTTCTAGTTTTCTAGTTTTGTTGTTTTGAAATTTTGTTAATTTGAATTCAGTATTTCATTTCAGTTTTTATATTCCAGTTATACTTTTCAGATGATGAATAAAAGTTTTAAAAAATTTTGTATATTGAGTTGTGACAAATGTATAGATGTTGTTGTGAATACCTGCATATAGAACAGCTTACTGCCGTCGTCTCACAACAGTGCAGGCTGGACATGATCCGGTTCGACCCAATTATTTGGGATCGGGTCGTGACATGTTTTTAGTGGTGGCCCATGCAGGCCCTGAAACAACAAATTAGGAAAACATATTTTGCAACAATTAGAACACTATAACATCAATTTGTCATGACATAGGACTGAAATATATATTATAAGTAAATATTTTTGTTTGCTATAGACTGGTAGGCTACCTTGCTTGTGTTTGCAACCAGAACCTTCCAGAGTGCGGCCAAAGGAAAGACCACTCGTTCCGTCCCTGCTGGCGATGAGGTCCACCATCGGTCATACTTGGACCCATACCCATCACCGAGACTTGTAACTGTCCCATAACTATCTCAGGCCACAAATTCTTAACACCCTTACTTGTGATGTCTTTGCCCAACTATAATATAGTCCTAGGGATGGACTGGTTAAGTGAACAGCATGCGCTGATAGATTGTCACAGAGGATGTGTAATCTTCAGCCCACCAGGATGTAGTGCCCTGACCCGCAAAGTCAATCGGAGAAATCGAAACGCCGACGGTGTTGGAACTTAGCCTTGCAACGGCTGCTCGAAGGCTCGCTCGTCCGAGGCGACTCCTCGCTCAGGTGGGGGAGTTTCGGTGAACTCGCTTCATCTTAGCCTTCACTTAATAACTCGCTTGTTTTCAACTTGCACAAGTAGGCTAATCTAAAAGCTACGAACGCATATAGCTAAGGGAGTAATCCCGCCCCGTCGGAATGTCATAGAACATGGAAAACGGTCCCATGATCTGCATAGAAGTCGGCTCAGCGTACTTTCAAATGACATTCGATCCTTCGATCCCGTGGCTTGGGAGAAGGAAGTTGGCCTAAGTTGCTAAGTTGCCCCGACACTCGAAATGGCCTAAATCATAGGCGTCGCCCGCTCGAATGCTTGCTAAAGCATGCACGGTCCCGTCATGTTGCCCCGACACTCAAATCAGCCTAAGTCATGGGCGTCGCCCGCATGAATGCTTAACAAAGCATGTACGGTCCTGTCCCGCAAGGCTTGGCATAGCCTTCGTACGTTCCGCAAGTTGAGTCGTCTTGCACGACTCGTTGGCTAAGTCTAGGCACGAACTTGGTTGTTCAAGTCGACCCCGTGCATAGCACGTTCCCTCGACGCGGAACTCGACGCGTGTGCTTGATGAATTAAACTCGAGGATTGAGTAGGTCCAATCCGCGTATCGAAAACGAATTAGTCTGGACTCAAACAAGAGTTACGCCCCGATGAGAATGATTATTCCGCGGGTGCGTTGCATGGTGATTCATGAACCACCGTGGATAATCGGACTCGCGTGAGATTGGGGCACAACGTATTGTCAAAGCTAGATGACCTCGTGATCGAATACATGAATTGGTTAGAATTGGTAAATTAAACGGATTTAAATTCTGCACAACGAACGCATTGATGCGAATTGGTGATCGTGCTCGATGTTTAGAAATCTGAGTGACGCGAGCTTGGATAGAAAATCCCGTACTACCAACTTTGGTTTGACCCTAGGATTGGGGTCAGTGTTGGCATTATTGTTGGGGAACTATGATTCCAATCCTGACATTGACTTAGCCTCGGAAAGATTGGCCTAGCGGTTAGGCGAAACGCCCCTGTTGCAAGAGTTATCAATCGAAGAATTGATCTTGAGGATTGGTATGAAAGGATAGCGTGAATCACGAATATAGGAAACCCTGCTCACGAGACTCGACTGATATGCATATATTTCAGGGACGCCTGGGTATGTGCACGATGCGACTCGAGTGAGAATGACAAATTCTCTATCATGCGGCTTGGCTGAATGCATGTATTTTGAGGACGCTTGGAATGCGTGCACGATCCAGCCAAGTGATACAATGAGTTTAAGCAAGACTTGAAAAATGGGAGTGTGTCGAGATCTTGAAATCATGTTAACGGAAGGATTGATAGTCATGAGGGCGTGGCTCAGAATTGAGGAAACGCGTAGGCGGAGTGTGTACGATTAAGTCCTGGCCAAAGAAATGGTAGGATGGCTTGCCACCAGGAAAGTCTCGAGGACGAGACTTGTTCTGAGTGGTGTATGTTGTAGTGACCCGACCCGCAAAGTCAATCGGAGAAATCGAAACGCCGACGGTGTTGGAACTTAGCCTTGCAACGGCTGCTCGAAGGCTCGCTCGTCCGAGGCGACTCCTCGCTCAGGTGGGGGAGTTTCGGTGAACTCTCTTCATCTTAGCCTTCACTTAATAACTCGCTTATTTTCAACTTGCACAAGTAGGCTAATCTAAAAGCTACAAACGCACATAGCTAAGGGAGTAATCCCGCCCCGTCGGAATGTCATAGAACATGGAAAACGGTCCCACGGTCTGCATAGAAGTCGGCTCAGCGTGCTTTCAAATGACACTCGATCCTTCGATCCCGTGGCTTGGGAGAAGGAAGTTGGCCTAAGTTGCTAAGTTGCCCCGACACTCGAAATGGCCTAAATCATAGGCATCGCCCGCTCGAATGCTTGCTAAAGCATGCACGGTCCCGTCATGTTGCCCCGACACTCAAATCAGTCTAAGTCATGGGCGTCGCCCGCATGAATGTTTAACAAAGCATGCACGGTCCTGTCCCGCAAGGCTTGGCATAGCCTTCGCACGTCCCGCAAGTTGAGTCGTCTTGCACGGCTCGTTGGCTAAGTCTAGGCACGAACTTGGTTGTTCAAATCGACCCCGTGTATAGCACGTTCCCTCGACGCGGAGCTCGACGTAGCCTTCGCTCGTCGAGTCGTTGCCCGAATAAGTAGACAAGAGTTGTGCTGGGCTATCGAAGCCATTTCTAGCACTGTCTCGCTCTATCTGCGGTTGTCAAGTCGTGTAGTCCCTTGAGAAGAAGGCTCGTCGTATAAGTATATGACTTGAGCGTTAGCGTCGCCTATAGAACCAGGCCTGTCTAAGGCACGAGTTACGGTCGGTTTAGTGAAAAGCTTGCCACGAACAAAGGAAGTCCACGTGACTTGTTGTCGCCGAGATCGGTCCCGCTACTTGGGAGTCTCGTCATGTCTTGATATGTCCCGCACACGAGATCGGTCCCGCTACTTGGGAGTCTCGCTAAGTCTTGATATGTTCCACACACGAGATCGATCCCGCGGCTTGGGAGTCTCGCTAAGTCTTAATTTGTCTCGTTCACGAGATCGGTCCCGCGACTTGGGAGTCTCGACAGATAGAAGGAAAGCATGGTCATGTTAAGGAAGGACTGGATAGACTGGATAGATCGAGTATGCATGGTCATTGGACAACTTGTCGACAAGGTGTAGTCTTCTCGAGTGATCACCGGGGCGCCGGGATCATTCAGCCCGGGGGAAGCGAGTGTGGCTCAAAGTAGGATGCTGGATGACCGCATGGGAGAGTTCGGCCCCACCGGGCTAGCTACCCGTATAGGTACAGGCCGATATCCCACGAGCCATGTCTAAGATAGCTTGACATTGCTAGTGACCACCTTATGTAGATGTGTCGGCAATAGCGGCACACCGCGTGTATGCCTTTAGATTAGGATTAGAACTGGAATCATGTCTAATCGGTAACACAAAGTCTGGGCCTAAGATGGGACTGCAGCATAGGCACCGTGCTTAGCACGATACTCGGCATCGGGATGTCCAGGAAATCGATACTGGGCTTGGCATGGCTTGTCTAAGTTGGTTCATGAGTCGAACAGGAAATGCCGTAAGACGGTACATGGCTAAGTCTTGACAAGTTGGGAGGCACGGCCTCAACTTCATGGCACGAACAAGTCTAGGCAAAGTCTAAGGGCACGACCTGCACGAGTCGTCCCGTTGTCGTCCTTGGCATTTGAATCGTGGCACGAGACTTGGTCTAGTGAACTTGAGTTTAAGTGAAAGCCTTGGAACTGCCGAGTTCGCGTAAGTTGCTCCTCGGCATAGCGTTGTCGTGAATATGTCTAAGTCGCGAATAGAATGTGGCACGACCCTGTCGTCCCGAGTTGTAGTTCGGTCAAGTACTTGAGTAATGAGGCACTGCCTCAATCGAAACACACGTTAGCATGATAGCACGACCCCGTCGTCGTACGACCTTGTCGTTGCATCGCTAAGTATAGGCCGAGACGTCTTATTTAAAATGCATCCTAAGGCAAGACTGGAAAGACAATCAAAAGGGTTTAAGCTGCACAAAGTAAATGAACGTATCGGTTACGTATGGGTGAGCGAGAAGCTCACTCCACCAGTACAGTTGAGTACTGACACCCACACAGTATTTCATGTGCAGGCACAGGTAGAAGCTCGTGGCGTAGAGCTCGCTTGGATGCGTCGAGGCACGGAGTTCCTTGGCGAGTCGAAGCGTGTGGTCGCGTGAACTCAGAAGACTTATACAGGACATAATGTATGGACATCGCCTTCCGAAGCTTCTACTGGCTCAAACAATTGTATCGAGAGATGAGAGAGAGCAGAGTGAATTGTAAATGAGAGAAAAGTGAGCCTGAGAGACTTATAAATTGGCCCAGCGCCCACAAATATAATCATGTACTCAATATCAACAAAAGAGTTTCTTTTGAATGACTTGTGTTCATGTGTACTTGCTTCAAATTTTCGCTGCGTATTCAATGTTTCTGCTTGGGACTTCTGTGCGACGACCCCGTCGTCGCCGTTGTAATCGGCCGTTATGGAACCTACCTTGCACAAGCGCAATCTAGGCTCGTGCGGCATCACGCCTTAGCGAGGACGATCGCTCCTACGGGAGCGGGGCGTGACACAGGAGAACCGGAGTTTGAAATCTCTCGAGCTCCAGAAGACATGAAGAGTGTTACCTACTCCTCTATCACCGAAGAACCCGGGCCTCCTCGTCCTATTATAGCGGAATTCATGGACGTCTTTCCAGATAGTCTTCCAGGATTGCCGCCAGATCGAGATATAGAATTCACCATCGATCTAGTACCCGACTCTTTCCTTATTTCTCAGGGATGCTACAGAGTCAACCCTAAGGAGGCAAAGGAGATGAAGGACCAGATTGACGAACTGAAGGCACAAGGATTTATCAAAGACGGGGCTTCACCCTGGGGAGCACCAGTTTTGTTCGTGCCCAAGAAGGATGGAACCGTGCGGATGTGCATCGATTACCGGGCGCTGAACAACATCACCATCAAGAACAAGTACCCTCTGTCCCGGATCGACGACCTGTTTGATCAACTGAGTGGAGCTAAAGTATTTTCGAAGATAGATCTCAGGTCTGGCTACCATCAAATCAAGGTCAGGAAGGAGGATATTCCAAAGACGGCGTTCAACACCAAATATGGTCAGTATAAATTTTTGGTCATGCCGTTTGGACTGACGAATGCCCCTGCAGTATTCATGAACCTTATGAACAAGGACTTCCATGAATATCTGGATCAGTTTGTTGTTGTCTTCATCGACGACATTCTGATCTACTCGAAGACTGAAGAAGAGCACCTGAGGAAAGTTCTAGGAACTTTAAGGAAGGAGAAGCTCTATGGTAAGCTATCTAAATGCGAATTCTTCTTAGACAAAGTGGATTTTCTTGGCCATGTTGTCACAGGAGAAGGAATTTCGGTGGATCCAATGAAGATAGCTGCTATTGAGAAGTGGACTGCACCAAGTTCAGTTGCAGAAATCAGAAGTTTCTTGGGTTTAGCTGGCTACTACCGAAAGTTTGTAAAGGATTTCTCCAGGATTGCTAAATTGATGACGAAGCTCACTAGGAAGAACAAAGAATTCATTTGGTCTGAAGCTTGCCAATCAGCATTTGAGGAACTGAAGAAGAGGCTTACAATGGCGTCGATACTTGCGCTACCCTCAGGTATCGGCGGTTTCTCAATTTATAGTGATGCTTCCGGTAAGGGATTGGGCTGCGTTCTTCAACAACACGGGAAAGTAATTGCTTACGCATCTAGGCAATTACGGACTCATGAGAAGAACTATTCCACACATAATTTGGAGCTTGCAGCGGTGATATTTGCATTGAAGCTATAAAAGCACTACCTTTATGGAGAAAGAGTAGAAATATTTACAGACCACAAAAGTCTTAAATATATTTTCACTCAGAAGGAGCTGAACATGCGACAGAGACGATGGCTGGAGCTGATAAAGGATTTCGACATCAACCTGCAGTATCATCCGGGTAAGGCTAATATTGTTGCAGATGCACTTAGTCGATACCCGATGGCAATGTTCTTGACCAAGGAGTGTCATTTGCTGGAGGACATGGAAAAGCTTGGACTAGAGATTGTACTGCCCGAAGAAGAAATGAAGAAACTGGGAAGAGAAGCCATTGTACCAGGAGCTGATTCAACAATGATGCAATTGCAAGTGCGTTCAAGTCTAATGGACAGAGTCAAGGAGGCACAATTCCAAGATGAGACGCTTTACAAACTCAGAGATCAAGTGCTGGCAGGAACACTTGAAGGATTCTCAATCGCCAGCGACGGAGCACTGAAGTATGGTACGAGGCTGTGCGTACCAACTAGCGAACTGAGGAACGAGCTGATGCAAGAAGCGCACCAGTCGCAATATTTCATACATCCAGGAGCCAACAAAATGTACCGGGATATGCGTACTATAGTACGGTGGTACAAAATGAAGAAGGACGTATCCAGGTATGTAGCTAGATGTTTAATTTGTCAACAAGTAAAAGCTAGCAAACAGAGACCAACAGGACTGTTGCAGCCACTAGACATCTCGGAGTGAAAATGGGAGCACATAACGATAGATTTTGTGTCAGGACTGCCTCGATCCCAAGGAGGGAAGGATGTCATTTGGGTTATCGTGGACCGACTGACGAAGTCAGCCCACTTTATTCCTTTCAAGGTGGGTCTATTCACCGAGAAGTTGGCGGCACTGTACATACGGCACATCTATCGAATTCATGGAGTTCCGGTAAGTATTATGTCCGACAGGGATTCCAGGTTCACCTCTCACTTCTGGAAGAGCTTGCATGACAGTTTGGGAATGCAACTAAAGTTCAGCACCGCCTACCATTCCCAGACTGACGGACAATCAGAGAGAACAATCCAGACGCTAGAAGACATGCTGAGATCCTGCGTCTTGGAATTCGGAGGGTCTTGGAAGGACCTTTTGCACTTGGTAGAGTTCTCCTACAACAACAGCTACCAAGCTAGCATCGGTATGACACCGTTCGAGGCACTCTATGGACGTCGTTGCCGCACTCCACTTGCTTGGGACGACATAGGAGAACGAGTATTGCTGGGACCTGAGATGGTGACCGATGCAGCAGAGAAGGTAAAGATGATCAGAGACAAGCTCATGATTGCCCAAGACAGACAGAAGTATTGGACCGATAGCAGCCGACGGCCGTTGGAGTTCGAAGAAGGTGACATGTGTTCGTGAAGATCTCTCCTACCAGAGGAACCATCCGTTTCGGCAGAGCAGGAAAGCTAAGCCCCAGGTATATTGGTCCATTCGAAGTACTTAACAGGATTGGAGAAGTGACTTATCGGGTGGCTCTACCCCCAAGTCTCGAAGGCGTCCACAACGTCTTCCACGTTTCACAGCTGAGATGCTACATCCCGGACCCGAGCCACATCTTGGACCATTCGGAGCTGAAAATTGGATCCAGCCTTACCGTGCCAGAGAAGCCAGTGGCAATATTGGACAGAGGAGAGAAGAAAACCAGAAACTCTGTGTCGCCTCATAAACTTCTACTTCTTGCAAGCATTATCTTTCGTTATAATATTTTTGACTAATGCTGCTAAGATAGCCTAATTTTTCGAGCTTATTTCTTTATCGAGCTTGATCATCATGACAGTATTTTATTGGGTGCATCCACTAATATATTGTCTAATCAGAACCGGTGCATGATGGTCTGATCAACCACGTGTACTTTGGTTCGCTTATATATATTCTTGTTCTACGTGGATGGTGACATAGTTAAACTTATTCCTAAACGTCTCATCTACGAATGCCTTGACAATTCTTATTGTTGGACCTGAGTTACGGGCGAAGTACCCGTACCTGTTTAATTTGAGTTTATCCTACCCATCCTTTAATTTCGAGGACGAAATTTTCTAAGGAGGAAAGATTGTGAAACCCAGAATTTTAGGATTAATGAATTACTGGATCTGTAGTGTAATTTTAGTTTATTGCTATTATTATTATTATTATTACTATTATTATTATTATTATTATTATTATTATATATTATTATTTAGTCGGACTTACGAAAAAAATATTATTTTAAAAATTATCGTTGATTTTTTATTGTGGCCTGTCCCCGATCCCGAGTCCGGACTCCGAACCTGAGTTCGAACCCGGTTCGATTCCCGAAACCCGATCCCGATCCAATTCTGTATTTCCTTAGAAATCCTAGTTAATTATCTATTTATTTTAAAAAATATATATCACCTGGCTTGGTCACCTACGACCAAGCCAGCCACCCAACTTTTCCTTTATTTCTC
Organism: Iris pallida; assembly: GCA_029216955.1. Classification (NCBI taxonomy): domain Eukaryota; kingdom Viridiplantae; phylum Streptophyta; class Magnoliopsida; order Asparagales; family Iridaceae; genus Iris; species Iris pallida. The sequence goes on from JANAVB010006394.1 coordinate 7,214,156, forward strand.
TCTCACGAGCACTTCTCCAACACCCCTATTCCCACTCCTCCCTTCTTTCACTCTCCTCCACCCCTACTAACTCCTCAAACCCCTCCAGCACGCCCTCCATCCCTTCTCCTTCTTTTTAAACCAACTCCTCTAACCCTCCCCACTCCCATTCCAACTCTCTCCCTCTCAAATTCTTCCCCAAAGCAACTCGTGCCCAAGCCCACGCGACCGCCCACCTCCGGCCTCCGCCGCCCAACTCCAGCCCCGCGCCCACGCGCCCTCCGGCCTCCGCCGACCCCTCGCCCGCGTCCCCTCTGCCCCGCTCTGGCGCCGCTCCCCCGGCTTCCCCCGCGGCCGACTCCACCCGAGCTCGACCGTGCCCCCTTTTTGGCCAGCAGCCGCCGCCAGCGGCGACCCCGCTTCGCCCAGCGCCGCTCCCCGAGCGGTCCGGCAGCCCCCTCCTCTGTCCAGCATGCCCCGCACCGGATCCCGACCCCGATCTCCCGTTCCGCGATTTTCCTTTGCTGTCCACGAGCTCTGGATTGTCCCGATTCCGCGAAAACTTGGTTTTAATCTAATTTTAACATCTGAGAGCTCTAGCCGAGCAACCCAAGGTATAATTTCGCGTTCCCATTTCCGTTTACTTAGTCGATGATGATTTCGGTCCCCGATCCCGCAACTGGAATCGGTTTTGAGGATTACGGTAGTGATTCCGTTCCTTCGGAAAAGTTCTGTAGATTTTCTTATTTGTGCTTCTGTTGGTTTTCTTGGAATTTCTCGAGTTAAATTCGGATATTTCCGAATCTATACTATTTGGTTCTGTGACTTTTCGAAAAATTTTCGAACTTCGTTTCGGAATGTTCTGTGGTTTTGGATTTATGATGCTGTGGTTTGGATTCTTGGTTTTGAGTTCATAGTTGGTGATTAGTTCTTTCTGTGATTTTGTTGGCTTGGCCTATGTTGGGAATTGGTTATGAGTTTTTGGTGGAATTAATTTCTGTGGTTTTCCTAGTTTGGGATAAATATTTTGGTGTTGCACATTTTTCCAGTATTGGGTTGTCCCAAATATAGAGGGAATGCTGCCCAAATTTTTATAAAATTTTATTAATGAATTTTCGGGAATAGCTATTAATTGGATTTTTGGGCGACGACCGTACCGGTCCGTGGGCCCTAGCAAAATGCAAACGAAACCAGTTTTACCCAGACGTTGAGGCATTAGCTAAAAATAGTGACGATTAGACCAAGTCTGAGACTCCTAAGATTTAATTTAATTTATTTATTAGTTTTATTTTCATTATTTAAAATACGGGACATTTTTCACAGCTAACTAATTTTCCTCTAATTTCATTTATGTAAAGTTTGTAAGGGCATAAGCCCAGATTTCTATTTTGTTAGTTGTGCCCCTGTATTGTGTAGTCTAGGTTTTTTATTTCTTTTCTGGGTTGGTTTCCATATTTGGACGCATAAATTATAATTAGGATATTAATTATTTTGTATAAAATTAATAAAAAATTTCCCAAGTTAATTAAATGAATAAAATATTAGCAAGATAACAAGTTCATGTTTTATCACTAGAAGAAAACTAGTTTATATATATTACAAAAATACAAAATTTTGCCAAAGTAATCGGTAATTGCCATTTTTCCAATTAATCAATAACCGGCTTATTTTAATTAAATAACAACGAACGTAGAATTGCGACGTTAGACGTTTCCGGTAGAATAATTAATAAACTTAAAACTGAATTAGGACCAATTCTAGAGATTGTAACTAGCACACCTAGAATGGTTTCATATTGGTTCTAAGTCAAGGTTCTCAACTGTAGGATCTCGGAGACGAACCTGACATCCTCCTCGGAACCGACTTTATCGATCCAGTCATAAACAAAGACAAGTTACGGTTATGTTTTCTTATATTTTACTTAGTAATTGTCTAGCTGCATGTTTAAACCACATTGCTACATGGGACCCTCTCCTAGGGTTCAGATATTGATTGATATTGATTGTGGGGATTGGGGGAATAGTGTAACGTTTATGGCCAATACCCCCTATATTGCAGGATTGTGCGAGCTTATCCCTCTTACACACGGGGATAAGTCGTATCGCGTCGCTAGGACGCTATTGTATAACCCAAGCCGGTCATAGACGATTACACATTCAAATCACATTGTTTTTAATCGTAGAACTGCTGGAAAATATTGTTTCAACTGTTTAGCCTGCACTTTTCCATTATTATTTGAAATATGAGATACATATTTGTACTTGCTCCCTCCTGACTGGAGACAACATTTTTAGGTGACATTGAGGATGCAGGGCTATTGTACAATAGCTATTATGACCCGGTTTTGTACCCTGTGGCGTTGCCGGAGTCCCCCTTGGAGGACGTAGGACCTGAGGCCGACGAGCCATCCGCTTAGCTAGTCATTTCTAGTTTTCTAGTTTTGTTGTTTTAAAATTTTGTTAATTTGAATTTAGTATTTCATTTCAATTCTTATATTCCAGTTGTACTTTTCAGATGATGAATAAAAGTTTTAAAAATTTTCGTATATTGAGTTGTGACAAATGTATAGATGTTGTTGTGAATACCTGCATATAGAACAACTTACTGCCACCGTCTCACAACGGTGCAGGCTGGGCATGATCCGGTTCGACCCAATTATTTGGGATCGGGTCGTGACAAAGCCGAGGCTTTACCCCACCTGGGTACCTCATCGTAGTGTCATACTACTGTAGCATGAGGTCACAAGCCTCTTTGTAGTGCCAAACTGCCCATCATGAAGCCTTGCGCTTCCGTGCGGTGTTACGCCGCTATGGCATGGCTCGCGAAGCCGAGGCTTTACCCTACCTGGTACCTCTTCGTGGTGTCATGCCACTGTAACATGAGGACATCGTCCTCTTTGTAGTGCTGTCTACCTCTCTTTATTACGATTATCATACAGCATTAGGCTACCTGCCTATTTACGGTGCTACTCCGCTGTGACTTGGCTTGTAAAGCCGAGGCATTACCCCTACCTGGGAACCTCATGGTGGAGTCACCCCACTATAGCATGGAGTTACACTCCTTGTAGTGTTGCGCTACCGTGCTTCCTGTAAAGCACTCCAGGCATTTACTCTACTTGAGAACTTATTAAGGCATTTAAGCCAACCTTCCCACAGGATCCGTTTTCCGCAGAAAACAACAGTAGACAACAGTGGTTGTAGGTCCGTAACCTCTCCATGTCATAGAGGACAAGTATCCACCGTTCCTGATATTCTTCTGGTTAATAGTCCTCCCTTAAACCAAAAGCTAGATGCCTAGTAGATTTCTCTTTAAACTAATAGCATAAAACCTTATGGTAGGATTATAATAACACAATATCAGAATGCCTTCAAGCCCATTTTACAAGCTGTGTCATCGACCAGCTGGCGCTTGAGGTCCTTGGTGAACGGATCCGCCAGGTTCTCTTGACTCCGAACATCAATCACTGTAATAACACCCCTCTTGATGAGATCGTGTATTGTCCTGTGCTTCAACCGCACAGTTCTCTTCTTTCCGTTGAAGAGGTCATTTGATGCCACCGCCGCAGTCGCCTGGTTGTCACAGTATATCGGTATACCCGGTATTTGCGCCCCAACCACTGGAAGATCATACATGAGCTCCCGAAGCCATTCTGCTTCCTCCGCTGCGGTATCAAGTGTAAAGAACTCAGATTTTATGGATGACCGCGAGAGCATAGTCTGCTTCTTTGATTTCCACGATATAGCAGCTCCATCCATTGTAAAAATGTATCCACCTGTGGACCTCTCGCTCTCCACTTCTGAGCACCAGCTGGCATCACTGAAGCCTTCCACTACCGACGGATCTCCGCTGTAGTGCAGTGCATATGTCTGAGTCTTCTTGAAATATGTCATAACCCGTTTAACAGCTTTCCAGTGCTCAATGCCTGGGTTGCTCGTGAAATGACTCAGCATTCTCACAGCGAAAGCTATGTCAGGCCTTGTGACAGTAGTAGCATACATCAAACTCCCGATTACGCTTGCATACTCCAGCTGCCTGACACTTTCCCTTGAATTAGGCTTCAGTTTCAGATCACACTTGTACGACATATCGATCCCTGGAAGATCCTGATACCCGTAACGAGTGATCATCTTCTCAACATAATGAGACTGTGACAGCGCTAGTCCAGTGTCTGTCCGGATGATCTTGAGTCCCAAGATAAGCATCCTCCAAGTCCTTCATACTAAACTTCTCGAGAGGAACTTCTTTGTCTCCGTGACACAGCTTATATCCGTACCTAGGATTAGCATGTCGTCCACGTATAGATAAACGATGACTCCTCTTCCGTCAGCAAACTTCGTATAGACACACTTGTCTGTTTCACTGACCCTGTAGCCATTTGACCTTATGACTTTGTCAAACTTCTCATGCCACATTTTGGGAGCTTGCCTTAAATCGTACAGAGATTTTACCAACTTGCAGACTTTGTCTTCAAGACCTTTGAGGACAAACACTTCTGGCTGTTGCGTGTAGATCTCTTCGGTCAGCTCGCCATTCAGGAATGCCATTTTTACATCCATCTGATGTATCACCATATTATGTATCGCTGCGAGAGCAATCAACATTCTGATGGTGGTCATCCGAGCTACTGGAGCATACGTGTCAAAGTAGTCGATCCCCTGCTTCTGAGAAAACCCCTTGGCCACCATGGTCTTAAACTTGTCAATAGTTTCATCTGCTTTCATCTTCTTCTTGAAGATCCATTTGCATCCGATGGGTTTCGCTTCTTCAGGAAGATCAACCAACACCCAAGTATTATTTGAGGTGATGGAATCAATTTCATTGCCAATCGCCTCCTTCCAGAAAACATCATCTCTGGTCTTCATCACCTCATCATAGGTAAGCGGATCTGCTTCCACATGATAGGTGGTGAAGTCATCTCTGAAGTTCTTTGGCCTCCTCGCTCGCTTCGACGACGGCTCAGCGAGTTCTGGTTCAACCGTTGTTTCAACAACAATATCTTCTTGGACTACTTCTTTATTGAAAACTTCAGTTTCTTGCGCACCCTTATTATTCTCCGAATTATCCGTAAGAACAATATTCTTGTGCCTTGCAAATTGTCTTCACGAGATTCGATGATATGATTTGACTCAATATCAAGAAATCTCCGAGCATCACTCTTCTCGGCATACCCCAAGAAGATCGTCTTCGTAGTCCTAGTCCCCAGTTTCTGAATCTTCAGATCTGGGAGCTTCACATAAGCCAGAGACCCCCACACTCGAATGACATTCAAGTTAGGTCTGACTTTGAACCAGAGTTCATGAGGAGTTACGTCCGAAGTTGCATACGGCACTCTATTTAGAATAAAAGTGGTCGTCAATGCAGCTTCTCCCCATTAGCATTTAGAAGACCCGTAGTTAGCAGCATTGAGTTCATCATTTATGTCAACATTCTGTTCTTCCTCTCCGCTACCCCGTTAGAATGAGGAGAATACGGAGCAGTAGTCTCATTGATGATTCCAAGTTCTTTGCAGAACGATGCGAATTCATGAGACTTATACTCTACATCTCGATCACTTCTGAGTAGTTGTAGATCGGTTTAACGTTCAGTTTCAGCCCTGAAGTCTCTGAACTACTCGAATGCTGCATCCTTCTACTTGAGAAGTCATGCGAACGTGCACTTCGAGAAACACTTCGAATCGGCCTCTGTGGAGAATTGATAAAAGTTACAGATATCTGAGTGTAGTAACTCCAGATGATCAATACTTTAGTTCAATCATCTGAGCAGCTTTCCAACAGTCTTGTATCTGCACAGACCTTAAACTCCTCCACCTCCTTACCCCCACATTCCGAAGATAAGGTCCCGGTAGGACAACTTGAGTCTGCTTCTGTCATAGAACAACTCTCAGTCCACTCAATGAAGTAACTTCATCGCCATCAGCAGAAGTTCGAACATTCTTTCAGCATCGAACATCTTTTCGAAGCATGTTCCTCGCCAAGAAATTACCATCTGGCTAGTACGAATGTCCATCTTTCAAGTCTGTATCAAATAACAGACTTTCTGAGATCAGTCGCCGAAAAATCTCTGGTACGTGCAACGCGTATTCCAGTGTCCTTGTCGGTGGTTAATAACCACTGTCTCGATCTTCAGAACTTCTGCTAGATATATGTTCGCCATCGAGACCTTCGTCATAACATGACTCGTCCTTGGTGAACAGCTCCTTTGAGAGCATACGTGGTCAGATGCACTAGTGTCAGACCACTAGTCAGCTACCACGCTAGATAACTCAACCTATGCAACAATAGCAACCAAGTTAAGTAATCAAAATAACCAAGTTTAGCTATACCTGCTATTTTGGTTTGGGCTTGGATTTGCATTCACTCATGTAGTGGCCATTCTTGTCACAGTTGAAGCAAGTCACGTGGGACTTGGACTTCTGTTGCTTGAACGAAGGACCGTTCACTTTTAGATTAGTTGAGTCCTTCTTCTTGTGATGAGAAGCCACCTGCTTCCCCTTGAACTCTCTTGTCTGCACCAAGTTGGCCTTAACCAGTTTTTTGGACAGAGAGTCCATCTTCAGTTGAGATCGTATTTCGTCCTCAACGTGGATCTCTTGTAGAAGATCTTCCAAGCTAATGTCCAGCTTCTTCCGATGCATTCTAGCATATAAGTTGCTCCAACCAGCAGGAAGTCTCGAGACTATCCCTCCAACGACAAACTTGTCGACGAAGGGCATCTTCTCGTCATCCAACTTCTGGCGCAACTTCAGGAATTCCTTCACTTGAGGTAGCATCGCCATCTCGTCTTCGAAGAGCCACTTGTGGTACTTCTCGACGATGAAGATTTTGGACCTGTTCTCATCATCTTCATATAGCTTACCCAAAGAATTCCAGATCTCTTTGGCCTTCACCTTCTTAGAATATGACTCTGCCAGAGAGTCTTCCATAGAATTGAGAATCAGCAGTTTACAGATGTTGTTTTCTCTCTTCCATTTGCTCTGCTTGACGAGCGCAGCTGCAATAGCATCGACAGTTCCTCCTTCTGGAATCGTTGGTTCATCCTCAATCAACACATGGTCTACGTCCACGAGTTGGAGATTAAGGGTGACCTTCCTCTTCCAGATTTGGAAATGTTCTCCGTCGAATTTTTCCAACTTGTTAAAGCTGGTATCGATGAGAGAAGCATGAGAGTTCTCCATCTACAAGGATCTTGCTTTGAGATTGTTAGTCCCGGGGCTTGATCAAAGATGGTAGACTCGATGTCGATATCAGAGGTTCAACAAACGTTCACCTTCTGATTATTCTCGAGATCCAAGAGGAACACTATAATATGAATCTGATTACAAAAGCAACAATAATCAGAAAGTAAATCTCACGTTCTTTCTCGTAATCACAGTTACAGACGGACAGAACTGAGTTATAACTCAGATGAAGGAGAAGAAAGAAGAAATAAGAAAGAAGAAGAGGAAAAGTTCTTGCTGGGGTGATTAAGATCACCGTTGCTCAAAGCAAGATTTGTCCCAACACGATCTGCTTCCAGGAACCAGCAAGTTCACGAAGAACTTCTGGAATGCTCGTAAGTCAATATTTGAGACTTGAACGGACTTCCTGGACTTTACAGACTCCCTTAACTCTCTTCTTGGTGCATCTTTCAAAGGAGGCCAAGGGGCTCTATTTATAGAGTGGAGTTGAGACTTCACCTCTTCTCCTATCCGATGTGGGACTAAAATACCAATACTCAAAAATAGAGTTTAATATTTTAGATCATCCCACAATCAGCATAGAAGTGTGCCAGTCCATGCCTACCCCCCGAACACTTTCGTGCATGCACGAGACATCCTGGAGTCCGTGTCCGAGTCCGAGTCCGTACAACAAAAATCAACTTGCATTCTTGTTGGAATTAATCCTTTTTCCTTCTAGAAAAATACTCCCACATGGCACACATTTGTGCCCCATCACACCTCATGTGCACACCTCAACACAATCAATGCATTATATTGAGATACTCACCATTTGGTGTAGCTGATGTGGGACTATCTTTCCTAGTCCAAAGACAAAAACACCAACATGATTGACATCTCTGTTTTGAAATGTCAGCTACGACCTATATTGGATGGTAAATTATTTACTCTTAGGCCTCGTTTGGTTCGCAGAACAGAAGGAAAAGGAAATCAATTCCTTGTCATTTTCTTTCCTTTGGAAAACTTTAATTTTTATTGATTTTCCTTTCCGTTGTTTGGCAATGCCAAGAAATTTGGAAAGAAAAATGAATACTTCAATGTGGGAAAGTGATTCCTTGCTTGGATATATGGAATCACTTTTCCCCTTAATTTTCTTTCCATTGAAAATCACTTTCCTTTCATTCTCAATTCTTTTGGCACCCAAACATAGAAAAGTAATCATTTTCCTTTCCCAACTCGAAGATTCCGCGAACCAAACGGAGCCTTAGATGTGTGTGTCATATTGTTAGCCTAATTATACATGATGGTCTCTTCAGATTATTGGTACTCTTCGTCCAAACATGTTCGGATGTCAAAACTGACTTTTTTGCTAGAGACAGAAATTGGATAACCATAACGTCAGTCAAGTTTCAAACTTTTAAACAAAACAACCAAACAGAGAAACTCAATCCAAATATGCCGAGTTACCATACGGAGGCTACTTTCACCCCCACTTTGACAGTACCAAACAGCCCCTAATTTAGAAACAATTACAAATAAACATAGTATATATTATTTTATCATAAGTTAGATAACAATAATGCTTTAAATTTTGTGCTAGTTTTAAAAAGAGAATTCACTTTAGAGTTTAAACATACGTAAAATTCCACATATACAATATTAATCTTGTATGCAAAAAAAAAAAAAAAAACAGTATTTTACAACAGAAATTCATCTAGGGATATTGTTAAACTAACAAAGGTTGATTTGGTATATTTAAATAAAAAGACTTTTAAAACATTTTATGCTATTACAATTGTATTATCTGGTGTACAATATCCAACTTTCAACTTCTGCTACAACATTTTTTTCATTTTGTGTGAGATATTTCCTAAACATAGAAGTGAACAGAATTTTGAACAAATTAATGGATACAAAATACAAAAATATTAAGAGCAATGCACATACGGCTTTACAATAAAACTTAAAAGGTTGTTTGGTTTGCAAATTTGGGGGCATGAAATGGCATAAATCCGAATTTGTGACAACTTCAAGCGTTTGGTACAAAATTTACTATAAAATAACAAGATCAGTAAATCTTGTCTACAAATCAAAAATTTGAAATCCAATTTTTTTTTCTCCCCGAATTCGAGTGTGAGCGCAGAAGTGATGCGGAAGTGTAAAATCATCAATCTCACTAAGTACATTAGATTTAATTTCGCACTTCCTCTAACATTTTTCAAACCATTTATTTTCCCACTCACTTCAACCACCATCAAAATACCAAATATCAGAATTTTTCAAGTCTCAAAAAACATGATCTTGGTAGCAACTAATTAGTCGTAGAGGACTTTTAACCATTCAAGTCTCAAAAACAATTCTACAGGCCAAGCAAACAATGCCTCTAGCTAGTGCTCCCAGAAAAAAAAACATGATCTTGGAAGCAACTAATTACTTCAAGAGGACTTTAAACATTCAAGTCTCAAAAACAAATCTACAGGCCAAGCAAATAAATGCCTCTAGCTGGTGCTCCCAAAGAAACAAGTTCTAGGCAGTTGATTAAAACATGTATGAAAAATAACTTAGTTACTACTACCATAAAAACTAACGATGATGCTACGATGTCCGCAGGCTTGGACTGCAGTCCTGGCCCACGGGCCACGTATCGCCTTCCGATTAGCCCCCGGACGGGTGGGCCCGGAAGTTAGCAGGGGGCATGACCCGCAGGCAAGGACCGCGGACCCCGGACAACAAAGCATTTTCGAAAAACTTAATCAACCTCCTCCATCTTGCTGCCCTCGGCATCAGCTTCCTCCAGAGGAGGCATGTCGGCGTCAGCCTCAGCAGGCGCGTCGTCCTCGTCGATGCTCAGACCCAACTTGAGCATCCTGTGGATCCTGTTGCCAAAGGTGTTGGGCTCGTCGAGGCTGAAGCCAGACGTGAGGAGGGCAGTCTCGAACAGCAGCAGCACGAGATCCTTCACCGACTTGTCGTTCTTGTCAGCATCCGCCCTCTTCCTCAGCTCCTCCATGATGGAGTTCTCGGGGTTGATCTCCATGGTCTTCTTGCTAGACATGTACCCGGCCATGCTCGAGTCCCTCAGCGCCTGAGCTTTCATGATCCTCTCCATGTTGGCGGTCCACCCATACTCGCCAGTGACCAAGCAGCAGGGAGAGTCGACCACACGGTCAGACACAATGACCTTCTCAACCTTGTCCCCGAGCACTTCCTTGATCACCTTGCAGAGCCCCTCGAACTTCTCCTTGAGCCCTTCCTTCTTTTTCTTCTCTTCCTCGCTCTCATCGAGCTTCAGTCCCTCCTTGGTGGCGGACACCAGCTTCTTTCCCTCAAACTCCTTCAGCTGACCAACAGCATACTCATCAATGGCGTCGACCATGTAAAGAACCTCGTATCCCTTCTTCTTCAGCTTCTCGATGAAAGGAGAGTTCTCGACAGCCTTCTTGCTCTCACCAGTGATGTAGTAGATGTCATTCTGGCCATCCTTCATCCTGGTCACGTAGTCCTTGAGGCTGGTCAGCTCATCGCCGCTCTTGGTCGAGTGGTACCTCAAGAGCTCAGCCAGCTTTGTCCTGTTAGTTGAGTCCTCATTGATACCAAGCTTGAGGTTCTTCGAGAAGGCTTCGTAAAACTTGTTGTAGTCCTCCTTGTTCTCAGCGATCTCAAAGAAGAGATCAATGCACTTCTTGACAAGATTTTTGCGGATAACCTTCAGGATCTTGTTTTGCTGCAGCGTCTCTCTAGAAATGTTCAGGGGCAGGTCCTCAGAATCCACAATACCCTTGATGAAGCTCAAGTACTCTGGAATCAGCTCCTCACAATTGTCCATGATGAAGACTCGGCGGACATAGAGCTTGATGTTGTTAGGCTTCTTCTTGGTGTCAAAGAGGTCAAATGGTGCCCTCTTGGGGACAAAGAGGACAGCCTTGAACTCAAGCTGGCCCTCCACTGAGAAGTGCTTGACAGCCAGGTGCTCCTCCCAGTCATTAGTGAGACTCTTGTAGAATGCAGCATACTCCTCCTTGGTAATCTCCTCGGGCTTCCTCATCCAGATTGGCTTCTGCTTGTTGACCAGAGCCCACTCATGAGAAACCTCCTTGATTTTCTTCTTTTTCTTCTCCTTTTCTTCCTTCTCCTCATCAACATCTTCGACCTTCCCTTCCTCGTCTTTCTTCTCTTCTTCATCCTCATCATCAGAAATTTCCTTCTCAGTGGTCTTCTCGGTCCAAAGGGAGATAGGGTAGCTAATGAACTCAGAGTGCTTCTTGACTAAATCCTTTAGCCTGCGCTCTTCAAGATATTCCAACTGCAAGTAAAGGATGAAGGGTGAGCTGCCAATGAGTTCATGAAACATAAACATAGATTGCTCAGAGGTGCAGCTTATAAATACAGACAGTTATATGATGAACTTCATGTTGGGAACGCGGTGTGACCCGAACCGGAGTTGGCCCATGATGTGCGATATTGAATTGGGCCCATATGCCTTAAAAGAGAATTATCATGTAAGGCCTGAACCAATTCCAATTATTTACACCTCATGATCCTATCGCCTACCTATGTGGGACTAAATTACCATCACTTCATAGTTCATGCTAAGTCAGTCAGTCTACAGATACAGCCATGAGCTATTTAAAGCTTCACTTGAACTGCAGATTTTAAATAAGGTTCACCCAAAATAGTACATGATCATGGCCGATCTCGCCACACAGCAAATTGCTATTATATATTCAGGTATATAGTATCATAGGCAAATAAAGGATATGCCAAAATGTACCATGGCTTCTCTGATGACCAAACTAAAAAGGATATGCCAAAATGTACCATATGCCTTAAAAGAGAATTATCATGTAAGGCCTGAACCAATTCCAATTATTTACACCTCATGATCCCATCGCCTACCTATGTGGGACTAAATTACCAACACTTCATAGTTCATGCTAAGTCAGTCAGTCTACAGATACAGCCATGAGCTATTTAAAGCTTCACTTGAACTGCAGATTTTAAATAAGGTTCACCCAAAATAGTACATGATCATGGCCGATCTCGCCACACAGCAAATTGCTATTATATATTCAGGTATATAGTATCATAGGCAAATAAAGGATATGCCAAAATGTACCATGGCTTCTCTGATGACCAAACTAACAAGGCCAAGCTTTAGGATTGTGGAAATTTGAAGTTACTAACAAATAAAACCACGAGTTTTGTTTTTAATCTGAGAAAATAAAGTTGTCACTTTGTTACTAGTTTTAAGGAGAGTCTACATATGCTTTTGAGCATTGTTGTTGTCAATGGCAGATTGACATATATTGTACTAAGAGGTAAGCTGTGCAACCAATATACTTCCTAAACAAAAAATGATGACCGCCAGTAAGCATGGGATGTAGAAAACAAAAACTCATTTTTGACTTGCCTAAACCATAAGCTGATTTGAGCACAGGAACTAAAAAAGGACAATTTAGTAATAACACAATCAGGCCCTAACAGAATTTTTAATAAGATGTGGTGATCATTTGCCAAAATCAGCCTTCAACATACAAAGTAGGCTGCAGAACTAATATTAAAAGAGAATAACAACCAATTGCCTGAATTATCTCATTACAGGTCATCATTAATATTCAAAAAAGGAATTTGAATTAATAACGGGTTTTAAAGAACAATACTTGTAAAGATATGTGATACATGCTCTGAAATGACCATTGCAGATGGGTTTTAGCAGGTGGATAAAATTAATTTTGATGTCTCATAAGTTAAGTAGGCAGGCAATCAGATATAGTTAGGATTATCAATCATGACTTTGTTAAATCAAACTACTCAAGTTTTTATGCTACACAAAAGAATTTCAGATTAGCTAGCATATCCTTGACTCAACATTATAAGCCTACAAAGTTAATTCTGATGTCCCGTAAGTTAAGTAGGCAATCAACTATTTTCAGGATTCGGATTATCTAAGTTATTATGCTAAACACAACATAAAATATATTTAGGCTGTCAACATATCCCCTGACCCAATATTATAAGCCTACCAATAGAGCTTCAATAACCCAATATTATAGGCCTAGAAATAGAGCTTCAGTAAAAAAAAAAAGTAAGACTAGTGCTTACTCCTTGAGGTAGATACTATAAAATTACTTTAAACTCTTATAGGAGTCAAGTATTTAAGAAACATCATTTAGTATGGGCTATTAATTATCTCAGACTCGTTGTCTATTGTATTTAACAAGCAGCTACTATTAGCATATCCTTGACTCAATATTATAAGCCTACAAAATTAATTCCGATGTCCCGTAAGTTAAGTAGGCAATCAACTATTTTCAGGATTCGGATTATCTAAGTTATTATGCTAAACACAACATAAAATATACTTACGCTATCAACATATCCCTGACCCAATATTATATAAGCCTACAAATAGAGCTTCAATAACCCAATATTATAGGCCTAGAAATAGAACTTCAATAATAATAATAATAAAAGTTAAGACTAGTGCTTACTCCTTTAGGTAGATACTATAAAATTACTTCAAACGCTTATAGGAGTCAATTATTTAAAAAACATCATTTAGTATGGGCTATTAATTTTCTCAGACTCATTGTCTATTGTATTTAACAAGCAGCACTTTGCATATAATTAACAATATCTACATCAGACAGTGGCAGTGTTTAGAATGGGGTGTTATGTTTCTTGTAGGAGTCGGTTATTTAATAAGCAGTAAAATCATGAAGATATCCGAAGGAGAGAAGTGACTAGAGCTCCAAGTACCTGATCCTCCTTGAGGAATAGGGTAATCTTAGTCCCCCTACCAAGATCCTCCCCGGAATCTCTGGTGACCGTGAAAGACCCCCCAGCCTGAGATTCCCAAACATACTGCTCGTCGTCATTGTGCTTGGTAGTCACGACCACCCTCTCAGCCACAAGATAAGCTGAATAGAACCCCACACCAAATTGGCCAATCATGCTGACATCGGCCCCGGCAGCCAATGCCTCCATGAACTCTTTGGTTCCGGATCTCGCAATGGTACCAAGATTGTTGACGAGATCAGATTTGGTCATCCCAATACCACTGTCGATGAGAGTGAGAGTATTGGTGGCCTTGTCGGGTATAATGTGGATAAACAGCTCAGGTTGGGCATCAAGCTTGCTCTTGTCGGTCAAACTCTCAAATCTGATTTTATCAAGAGCCTGTTGACAATAACATAGATATTCAAACCAATGGTGAGATTGATATTGTACATAGGCAATAAACAAAATTTATAACTATCAGTTTTGTTATATGACAAGTAGGGAATTGGTAAAAGGGTGACTTGTGAAGCAATTATAAGAGGATAAGGTAAATTACCGAGTAACGACTCACAAAGAACACCATCAACCTAAGGTAAATTACCAAGTCCTGACTCACTAAGAACACCATCAACCTATAATTTCTAATAGTAGTAAATTTGAGGTCTTATAAATAAAAACACATTTGAATGGTAATTGTTATCGAATGGATTGCCACTATTTCAACTAAAAAATACAGAAAACTTAAGTCACTAGTAAAATGATCAATGTAATTAACTGTGTAAAACAAAGTAAATAATGCATAATATATAGAATTGCATCATCAATAATTTGATGAAAACAAATGGATGTAGTCCACATATAAAGTCAAAATCATAAATTTATCAAAATAAAGAGAATATATTTTATTAATGAAAAACATAAGGCTTGGTTTGGAAATGCTGCTGCTCAAGTGGCAGCAGAAGCAGCTTTTGACAGCAGGTTCCTACCAACTTTTAGGACTACTCAAAAAAAAAAAGCAGAAGCAACCATACCAAACCAACCAAACTTTACACAAAAAGTACTGATCTAGCAGGAAACCAGCGGAAAGGAATAGACTTCACAAATAGTAACTGATCTAACAGAAGACCAACAGCACCTAACCCTACAAATTAGAAATAATATAACGATCAATTGACATCCCGTACTAAAATTATCATAACAGGCACTTTGATTGATCGGTCACAAACAATTCACCTAATCTTGCTAGAAATAAGAAATAGTTCATAATAAAATCAAGTAATATATGATCACTACATGAACAATTTATGATTTTTACGACTAAAATCAGTACAACGAGAGCAAATCCATAGATCTGGTGTCCATAGAGAGAGGAAGAAGAAAAGTCGAGAGTTTTGCTTACATCGGAGGCGTTGCTGATGAGTTCCCTGAGGAAGATCTCCTTGTTGGAGTAGAAAGTGTTGATGATCAAGCTGAGGAGCTGGTTGATCTCCGCTTGGAAAGCGAAGGTCTCCGTGTCCGTCGCCATGGCCGAGATCTTCCGAAGAGGAGAGGGAAAAAAAGGGGCCTTTAGACAGAGATGAAGAAAAAAGCTAGGGTTTTTGTGTGCGCGAGAGAGGGCTAGGGTTGGGGAAGGGGAGTACTTGTACGTTGGGTTGCTGCTTCTAGAAACTTCTTGGGCGAGGGAAACGGGTTGGATGAAAGTTTGTCAACTGTCGATCCGACCCGTTTACGTACATCCTTTTTTTACCCGGGTTGGAATAACATTTCGAAATAGGTGAGTCAACGCGACCTAGAGATGTCAAGTGGGACCCAAATTTGGATGGGCTGGATCGGTCATGGACCGGACCTTTTAGACCAATGTACACGGATCGGATCGCGGTCGAGTTAAAGGTGGAAATATGAGCTCAATCCGGCATTTGGTCAATTTGGTCAATGATAGGGTAGGTTTCGGATTGGACCGGACCCTTGTTAGTAATCATCCGAATAAAACTCGTATTATACGTAAAAAATTTTCGTATAACGTATAATATTTACGTACTTTTGAAAATTTTAAATTATTGCGTAAATTTTATTCATGCAAAATTTTAAATGTGTTCCATATAAATTATTGAAAATTTTCACACAAAAAAATATTATGGGAATTTGTTTAATTAACCAAATTTGCCAGCACATTTAAGAATATAAAATTTTTAACCTCAATATTTTTAATTTTTGAATATTTGACATAACTTTTTAACGTACTTTATTTGTGCTAGTCCGATTTATGCTCGTATTTTTGTCGTCCCAAAATTTGTGCATTTGCCAAATTGCTAACAAGGACCGGACCAGACTTGTACTATTAGGGGCTGTTTGGATCAATGAAAGTGATCCGGATTTGGGAGATCTTCTGAAAGTGGCCTGAACTTCTCTGAGTTCGGGTGTTTGGTTGCACCATTGAAACTTCACATTTTTTTCTTCTGAATTGACCATGTGCAGTTCATGTCCCCCAATTTTCTCTTCACTTTCACCTCCATCCCAAAATGGAAGGAACTCCGGAGGAAACTCAGGAAAGAGGAAAAAAAATTGTGTTGTTACAGTCACCTCCATGGGTCACCACCGGACCACCGCCACCGCGTGCGGAGGCACCACCGGACCACCGCCACCGCGTGCGGGCTAGATCAGTCTCCGGGAGTGGAGTAGAGAGAGTTTGAAGGAGATGGAGAGAATGGGGTCCCCGGAGGAGTGCTTGTGAGGAGATGGAGAGAATTCTCTAGAGAATTCAATAGGAAGAAAGGGTTTGGTTGGGGTGGGTGTTAGCAGCTAGCTGGTGAGTGCCACTTTAGGAGAGAATGGGTTCTCTAGAGAAGTCTATAGGAAAGAATGGTTGGGCCGGGTGTTAGCAGCTAGCTGGTGAGTGGTTATTAGGTGTTAACTTGATGCTATATAATTATTTTATAATAATAATTAGGGGACAAATTAGTGGAGAACAAATTATTTTACGATAATAACAAATTATTTTATGATAATTATCATACTTAATTTTATTTGTCTAATTGTGATTATATATATACTAATTTTATTTGTCTAATTCAATTAATATACTAATTATATTTCATTTATTTATGATAACAATACTAATTTTTAATCTTTACACCCAAAAAAGGTTGGGGGTAACTATACCTAGGTTTACCACATCTCCAACAAATTTTCACTTTCAACAATCCAAACAACCGAACTCATTTTTTCTTCACTTTCAACAACCATCCAAACACCAAACCCATTTTTCTTCCACTTGCAGGAGACAAAAATTACTACATCCAAACACATTTTGGTAAGTGCCACTTTCACACTTTCAACTGCAACTCATCATGACGTAAGTGCCACTTTCACACTTTCAAAGAGTTACATCTATCCAAACAGCCCCTTAGTGAAGTATAATGAACTAAGTAGATTCACTGCATATAACTTTCCATTGTTTTACAGTGAAAGAATGTAGCTGAGAGATCACAGTGAACTGGTAGACACTTTTGTAACATTGATTCATTTTTCTCCCATCATAATAATGAAGCAAAAATGAAGTGTTGTTGCAGCGTTGCTTGACTTGGCAAGGCAATGAAATGATAAATACTTTCGTTTAGGGCTTGTTTGGTAACCGGATTTTACTATTTGGATTAGGATTTGGATTTGGAAATCCTCCAAATCCAAATCATGGATTATACTATTCAAATCCAACTCCAAATTCAACTCCAACCAAACATAGGATTTGGTTTTATGATTAATAATTAAATTATAGTCATGATCAATAATTAAGCTATTAATTAATTATGATTAATTATAGTTATTATTATTTATAAAATTAATAATTAACGATTAGTAATTAATAATTGACGATTAGGTATTATTAATTATAAAATTAATAATTAATGATTAGTTAATTGTTAAATAAATAACGATTAATAATTAAAGATTAATAATTAATAATTAACGATTAATAATCAATAATTAATAACTATAAATTAAATAATTAATAATTAACGATTAATAATAGTAATTATAAATTAAATAATTAATAATTAATAATTAATAATTAACGATTATAAATTAATAATTAATCATTAACGATTATAAATTAATAATTAATAATTAATAATTAAGTAATTATAATTAGGTAATAAATAATAAAGTAATAATTAATAATTAACGATTATAAATTAAGCAATTATAATTAGTAATTAAATAAGTAACGATTAATAATTAACGTTTAATAATTAACGATTACTAATTAATGATTATAAATTAAGTAATTAAAAATTAAGTAATAATTAAATAATTAAGTAATAATTCATAATTCATAATTAACAATTATAAATTAATAATTAATAATTAAGTAATAAATTAATAATTAAGTAATTATTAATTATTAATTAATAATTAATAATTAACGATTAATTAACTATAAATTAAATATTTTAAAAATAGTAATTATAATTAATATTATTATGATTAGTAAATTATTAATTAAATTATTATAAAATATGATTTTAATTGTGATTAAAATATTATTAATTAAGATTATAATAAAATAGTTATTAATAAATTATTAATTAATATTATAATTAATATGATTATAACAAAATTAACTAATTAACCAATTTTTTAATTAATAATACTAAACATAGGATATGATTATTAATTAATATTATAATAATACTAATAAATTATTAATTAATATTATAATAATAATATAATAATACTAGTAAATTATCATTATTAACTAAATAATAAAATATTATTAATTAATATTATAGTAAAACTAATAAATTATTAATTATGATTATAACGAAATTAACTAATTAACTAATTTTTAACAAAATTATTAAAGATTAACTAATTTTTAATTTACTAATTTTTAACAAAATTATTAAATAATAAATATTTTAACGAAATTATTAAAGAATAATTATTTTTTTCTCCAAAATTCAACCAAATCCAAGTTTTGGATTTTGTCATACTTTCCATATCCAAATCCATCTCCAACCAAACATAGAATTCCATGGATTTGTCTCTAAATCCATAAAAATTCAAATTCCACCTCCAAATACGGTTTACCAAACGGACCCTTAGTGAAAATTTTGCGAGCTCAAATGCAGCAAGTGGCCCAATGTTCCTCAAAATTACACCAAATATTACGAACTATTAAAAATTGCTGAGTACTAGATTTGGAAGCATAATGAAGAGTGATTAACACAAAATGTTTTGAGATTAAAATCCTTGCAAACTTACAATATGCTGTTGGAATACTAAGATTGCGTATTAATTCTGATACGGCCAATTAATAATTTCCCGGTAAATTTGAGCAACAACAAAAACAAGAAAAAAAAAAGAGAAATTTTAAGTCGCACTCCACTTGCTTTAGCCAAATTCAAGGTGCACCCCACCGCTTTATCATAATGTACGAATCCTTTCACTTTTAACGAAAATCGTCCATAGCTGACGGTCAAAGGATTTGACTGATAATTTTTGACGAAAATACCCTCGTCTTCTCACAAATCCAAGCCCAAACCCGTCCCGCCACTGTCGCGCCCCCGCCTCCGCCCCGCTGTCGTGCCCTCGACCCCGTCCCGCCGCTGCCGCATCCATCACCACCACCACCACCACCATCAATACCACTACCACCACCATCACCATCACCACCACCACCATCTAGAGCTGTCAAGACGGGCCGGCGGGACGGGCCGGCCCGTAACCCACCATAACCCACCATTTGGCGGGGCGGGGCGGACCGACCCACCATTTTGGCGGACTAGAAAAATTCCAACCCAGTCCAACCCACCGGCGGGCCGGCCCGCTTAATTTTTTAATTTTTTTAATTATTGTTTAGTTTCTTAAAAAGAAAAAAAATTATATATATAATATTTTCTACTCACTCTCATATGCATCAAATTACAAGTAAAATATAAGAAACATTATATTAGTAGATATTTCTTTAAAACACCCTCATTCATATAAATAAATGACCAAATTTAATATTTTATACATCATTACTTGCATTAGATGAGAATTTTTATCATTTATAATACATATCTCATATATGTGCTAAATAAAAAAATTAAAAATTTTATAAAAAAATAGATGGCGGGCCAACCCACTTGGCCCGCGGGCTAGCCCACCGCGGGACGGGCTACTAGCGGGCCAGCCCACCTAGGCCCGCCTGTTTGGCGGGCTCCTAAATGCTCGGTCCAACCCACCTTTTTGGCGGGCGGGCCGACCCAACGGGCTTAGCCCATTTTGACAGCTCTACCACCATCACCTTCACCAACACCACCACCGCTCCCCAGCCACCCCGCTCCGCCGCCCCTGCTTCCCTGCTCGGCTGCCGCGTCCCAGCAACGCCTCCGCTCCAGCTACCGCTCCGCCCCCGCGCCCCCTGCGCCCCCGCCCCGCTCCGCCCCCCTCCTCCAACACCAACACCGCTCCCCCGCCGCTCCGCCCCCCTTCGCTCCCCTCCTCTCCCCTCCCCCGCTCCGACCCCGCGCTCTCAACACCCTCCCCCCGCGTCCCCTCCGCTCCCGCTCAGCAGCAGCATCGGCGGCAACCGCCGACAGGAGTGCGCGGCGGACAGAGGGAGGAGGGGGGGCGCGGGGGTGGGGCGGGGAGGGGGTGGACGGCAGCCGACGGGGACATGCATGTAGTGGGGTGTCTTGGAACGGGGGGTCGCGAAAAAGAAGAGGGCATTTTCGTCCAAAAAAAATAGGTCAAAGGAGTTGACCGTTAACGAATGACGGAAATCGTCAAAAGTGGGGGGTGTCTTGCATTATGGAAATTGTGTGGGGTACACCTTGAATTTGGGTAAAGCAAGTGGGGTACGACTCGAAAATTCTCAAAAAAAATTGGTCTGCTAGTTGATTCTTTTCTTCCATTTACAGCACAATTAAAAGGCTATTTCCTCTCAACCACATTCGTTTTCCCTGCTTGGTAAGTCGTATTTGGAGCTGAAAATTATGATTTTATGGATTTGAAGCCAAATCCATGGAATTCTATGTTTGGTTGGTGTCACGCGCACGCCCCGATCCCGCAGAGTCCTTTCGTCCTCGCCTCGGACTCTTTGAGACCGACCGTCCTCGCTAAGGCGTGATGTCGTGCAAGCCTAAGTTGCGCGTGCACAAGGCCAAGACCTGAAGCAAGATAAGATAGACAAGATTGACAATGCGCAGCGGAACGTATCGCAGATAAGCAGCGGACATATTTCAGAATACAAGCATTGAACACAATGGTAACAAGAAATAATTCTCTTTATTGATTTCATTTGAACAGATTACAAGCTCTCATTTCTCTCTGATATAATATTACATTCTCTCAGAACTTTACATATTACAATGATCCCGTTCCCATACATTACATCCCTTTATATACAAAACCAACTCTTGCAACAGATGTCGTCTCTTGGCATTGTAGGACCGTTGAGCACCTCTAGAGGGGGTGAATAGAGTGCGTGTGTGCAGCGAAAAATAATCACCAATTAAAAAATTAAACTATGGCAGATATGTAAGAGACAGTAAATAGAGATAGAAGATTCAAACTCAGTTGACACAGCGATATATACTGGTATCCCTCTGAGAGGACTAATCCAGTCTCGAGTACTCTTGCTCGATGTTAATCCACTATGGCACAAGCTTTAACTGAGAGCTTGCAGTCTCTTACAACACCGTGCTTGGTGACAAGCGCACGACCAGCTTCACAACACCGTGCTTGATGACGAGCGCACGACCAGCTCCACAACAGAAAAGTTGTTGAAACTAGAACGACCTCTTTACAACTCTTGAGTAACCAAAAGACTCTAAATCAACTCTGATAGTACTGGCTTTTGGCTAAGAGATGTGTAGGTGAGATTTGAAAATCTTAGATCGTTTTGAAAACACTTGAGTAGTAGAGAAGAGAAGATGAAGAATGAATTGATGATTTGAAACGAAAAGTTCTTCTCTATTTATAGGTGTTTTCACCAACCGAACTCGGGCATAACTCGGACAGAGTTCGGATGCAAATATCTCGCAAAGAGACGTTGCTCGCAGATTTGGAGGCAACAGAAGTTTGAATACAAACTGACCGAACTCGGTCAGAGTTCGGACCGAACTCGGGCCGAACTCGGCTGTGAGTTCTGTCATGAGATATTTGAAATCCTTTTGCAAAAACAGTTTTCAAATAGTTTTTGATTATTTGTAAAATCATTTGAAAAGTCTATTTTCGAAATATGTTTTTGAAATATTTGTAAACGAAAATACGAATGGTAAATTAAGAAAGCTTTTTGGAATGAGGACAGTTTTAACCTTAAGCCAGTATTACCATAATTGATTTTACAGAATAAATCCTAGACTCAATAAAATATAAAATACATAATAAAATGAGAAATGAGTCTCCAGTAGATTTGATGACGTTGACGCTTTGATTGATGCGGTACATCGTCCGTTGAATATGATTTCATGAATCCTGAAACGATTAGCAGCTTTTGCTATATTTTGTGTATTGACTAAAGTGTATGTTGATTATCAAAATCGGGTGTGACCATGGAATGGGCCAACAATCTCCCCCATTTTGATAATTGACAAACTTGAGTCTATACCAAAATATATTTATATCAAATAGAACAAAATACAAAGTACCTGAAAAATATTTGGATTTTGTTTTTGGATTGTTGTATATGCTGCCGCTTTGGTATACTCTTTTTCTCCTCCTTTGTCAAGTAGTAAAATGAACAGGCTCCCCCGTAAATCGTGAAGCCAACAATAGAAAAGACAAGACAAAGTGAAGCAAAAAGAAATAATCACAGCATAGACATATATGGAACAACTAATAAAACAACTCATGATCAACTGAAATATCATAGAAAGTTCCACTAGAAATCCAAAGAGTACAACTGATAAAGTCTAACTGAAACAGTTTAAAAAAAAACTACTACATCAAATGCATCAACTAATCAAAGAAATATCCACTAGTCCAAGGCTGAATCCACGTCACATCGTGGGGTCGTCCGCACCGGGAGGATCATGAGGGAAGTTTGCTGTGGTCGGGTCGAAATACTGAAAAGTAGCCTCATCAGTAAAGCGAGGACCAGGAAAAGCCGGGTGAGGAAGGATGGTGACCGGATGAACTGGATCCTGAGCCTGGAGATCAGCAATACTATTTCTCAGCACCTGGGCCTGAGAAATATGTCGGAACTCAGAGTCCTGATGACGTTGCGTAGAGACCGCAACAAAGTCATCGAAGCGCTGGTAGAAAGTCGGGTCGAATCCTGGGGCAGGTGCCGGAGCAGGAGGAGCAGCAGCTGGAGGGACCTCAGCATCAGCAGCTGGGGCAGGAGCAGCTCCAGGTGGTACAGGGAACCGACGAGAGCGGGTCAGCTCAACAGGAGGAGAAGAAATGGCACACGTTTCAAGATCAATCTCGAAATGTCGAAATATACAAGCAAGGTGCATAGGAAAGACTAGATTCCTACCTGCATTCTTGCAGTTAAGCATCCAGGACATCATAGTTTTTGGAACAGAGAAAGGAATTCCAAAATGAATGTGATAAAGAGCAGAAAGTTCCAAAAAGGTAACTTCATCGGTAGAGCCTTTCTTCGGAAGAAGGGCAGAGAAAATCATACGATGAAGCTCATAAAAATTTTGGTTCAGATGTCTGGAAAAGATTCTCCGGGGAGGAGGGTTAGGGTGACAAATTAATTCCCTAAAAGAGGCCAAAGTAACATCAGCAGGAAACTGTATATGGTGGATGTCAACTAATGCATCACCAAGATCAGGAATGTAAAAATATTCACTGATGTCAGTGGCGCTGAATTCTAACTCTTGCCCAGCAATGCAAGAATAGAAATTGCCGTTTTGTTTTACCTGCAAATTGCAGTAAAACATACGGATTGCATTGTCGTAAATGCTATCTTGGACCTCGAAGAAATCGCGTATTCAAGTTGGTCAAATATATGAGCATATTCAAAGAAAGTTGTAAAGTTGACAAAAGCTCCAGAGCAAATACGACGAGAAGAGAAAGAATCAAACCAGAGATCCGAGAAGTCTTTGTCGGGAAACAAAGTAGCATCGTACTCTTCGGAATCTCTCGGTCGTGCTGGACTAAAGAGACTTGCAGGAGTATAGTCAGATGAGGATGAAGCGCCTTGAGAAGAGTTTCCTCTTTGACGTTTGGGAGCCATGAGGAGATGGAGAAGAAGAAAGAAGATCGCCCACTGGAACTCGTCGATCCCTTGCTAAGAAGGAGGAGGAGAGACTTCTAATAGGAGAGGAAGGTATTCCACGTTTTGGTGTGAAGAAAAAGTGGAAGGAAAGATGGAATAAATAGGCACTAGGGCCGGCTGTTCGGTTCTGGAACCATCACAGCGCCGACCGAACTCGGTCCGAATTTGGTCCGAACTCGGTCAGAGTTCGGGCCGAGTTCGGCCACTTGTATTCCCGAGACAGTCAAAGCAGTCAGGTAAATAAAGGCTGTAATTAATAACAGTTGACTGGTTTATTAGATAACTGCTGTTATTTTCGGGTTAACTATAGGGGTTGTCCCAGCTAACGGTGGTTCACCGGGGAACTCTTAAATACCGCTTCGCTTCGACCGTAGCCGTGGTGACAGACATACCCTTTGTAAGTTTGTCCCCAAAAATAAATTTCGTTAAATAATAAATTATCAAGTCATAAATACAATTTTAATTACCTTAAGCATTGTTAGTCCGAGAATTCAAGAATGCCGAGCTCACGCCTCAAGATGTTAAAACGATCTTCAGCCAATGGTTTTGTGAATATATCAGCTAGTTGATGTTCAGTATCAATAAATTCTAAGCAAATATCCCCGTGTTGTTGATGATCACGAAAAAAATGATGTCTAACTTCTATGTGTTTTGTGCGTGAGTGACAAACAGGGTTCTTAGTCAGATTAATTGCACTAGTGTTATCACAATAAATAGGAACATTTGTATAGTGCAGGTTGTAGTCCTCTAAGGTTTGCTTCATCCACAAAATCTGAGCACAACAACGTCCTGCGGCGATATACTCAGCCTCAGTTGTTGATAATGCTACTGAATTTTGTTTCTTGCTAAACCAAGAGACTAAGGCTTTTCCTAAGAAATGACATATACCACTGGTACTTTTACGGTCCACTTTGCATCCTGCAAAATCCGCATCCGAGTAACCTATAAGGTCAAAGGATTTGGTTTTGGGATACCATAAGCCAACTGTAGAAGTTCCTTTAAGGTATCGGAAGATACGCTTAACAGCACTAAGATGTGATTCCTTAGGGTTTGCCTGATAACGTGCACAAATGCAAACACTAAACATAATATCAGGTCGACTAGCAGTTAAATATAATAAACTACCAATCATACCTCGATACTTACGCTGATCGACAGGTTTGCCACTTTCATCAGCATCAAGCTTTGTAGATGTAGCCATAGGAGTCCCGATTGGCTTTATATTCTCGAAGTCGTACTTTTTCAGTATGTCCTTCGTGTACTTGGCTTGGTTGATGAATGTTCCGTTCGAGTGTTGTTTAATTTGCAGTCCTAGAAAGAAGTTCAGCTCTCCCATCATACTCATCTCAAACTCACTCTGCATACACTTAGCAAAATCTTGACAAAGTTTTTCATTAGTAGAACCAAATATAATGTCATCCACATAGATTTGTACTAGAAGTATATCATCATTCATGGACTTTATAAATAACGTAGTATCAATCTTGCCCTTTGAAAATCCATTATTAAGTAAGAAGACGCTTAGGCGTTCATACCAAGTACGAGGTGCTTGTTTGAGTCCATAAAGTGCTTTCTTAAGCTTGAAGACGTGATCAGGTTTTTGAAAATCTTCAAAACCAGGGGGTTGTTTCACAAAAACCTCTTCTTTCAAAAATCTATTTAAGAATGCGCTTTTCACGTCCATTTGAAAAAGTTTGAAATCATTAAAACATGCAAATGCGCAAAATATGCGGATGGCTTCTAGTCTAGCAACAGGAGCATAGGTCTCATCATAATCAATTCTTTCTTCTTGATTATAACCTTGTGCAACTAGACGTACTTTGTTGCGTAGAACTTGTCCATCTTCACTAAGTTTATTTCGGAACACCCATTTGGTACCAATTATCGATTGACCAATAGGTTTAGGAACGAGTTCCCAAACTTGGTTTCTCTCAAATTGATTAAGTTCCTCTTGCATGGCAGAAATCCAAAATTCATCAGAAAAAGCTTCATCAACATTTTTAGGTTCTATTTGTGAAATAAAAGCTACATTTGCTGCTATATCAGAATCTTTAAAAGATGAACGTGTACTTACACCTTTGGATACATCACCTATAATGAGAGTTTCTGGATGATCTGGCTTGAATCTTAATGATTCAAATCTTTGGGCCATACCTTTCACAAGGCTCTTCTCATTTCCTGCATCTTCGGAACTTTTATCAGTTCTTGCCTCTTGGGTAGGATCTTTCTCAGAACTCTTCTTAGTCTTTTTAGGTGCATCTTCATCATCACTGTCGCTAGATCTGTGACTATTTAACTCATCAAAGGTAACATTAATACTTTCTTTAACAATCATAGATCTTTTATTAAAAATTCTATATCCCTTACTCTTAGCAGCATATCCGAGAAATATCCCGTCATCTGCTTTGGAGTCGAACTTTCCCAAGTTGTCCTTGGTGTTCAGGATGAAACAGCGACAACCAAAAACTTTAAAATAAGAAATGTTTGGAATTCTTCCAAACCAAAGCTCATATGGTGTTTTCTTCGAGATTGGTCGAATTAACACCCTATTTAAAATATGACAGGCTGTACTAACAGCTTCTGCCCAAAAATATTTAGGAAGATTATGCTGATTAAGCATGACTCTAGCCATTTCGCTTAGAGTACGGTTCTTCCGCTCCACAACACCATTCTGTTGGGGAGTTCTAGGACAAGAAAATTCGTGGTAATATCCACTATCATCACAAAACTTTTTAAAATCAGAATTTTCGAATTCGCCACCATGATCACTTCGGATACGAGTAATCATGAAGCCATTTTTGTTTTGTACCTTTTTACAAAATATCTGAAATTCAAAAATAGCATCACTTTTGTTTGATAAAAAGTAAACCCAAGTAAATCGAGAGAAATCATCAACAATAACAAAAGCATAGAGCTTACCGCCAAGAATAGCGACTCTACGAGGACCAAATAAATCCATATGAATCAACTGCAAAGGTCTCGAAGTACTTACAGCGTTGATGGATTTAAAAGTAGACCTATGTGCTTTGTTCTTTTCACAGTCAGCACATACCATATCTCTCTTGAATGGAATCTCAGGGAGTCCTTTTACCAACTTCTTTGTATTCAGACGTGAGATAGTATCCATGTTTGCATGTCCTAGTCTCATGTGCCATAGCCAGCTTTCATCTTGATTGGCTACTAGGCACCTTCCTGCATTATTAGTATTCTCCAAAAAGAAAACATAAATGTTGTCTTCTCTAATCCCTTTATATACGGGATCACCAGATGACATATCATATATGGTACATTTATCTTTCACAAAATTGATACCATAACCATTATCTGCCAAATGGCTTATGCTCAATAGGTTATGTTTCAATTCAGTTACTAGACAAACATCCTTTATTATTGGATAAGGAGAAATACCTACAGTACCATTACCTATAATATCACCTCTCAAGTTATTTCCGAAGGAAACGTATCCTTCTTTCTTCATCGATAGCGTAGCGAATAAGGATGCATCACCAGTCATGTGTCGCGAACATCCGCTATCGAGGATCCATTTGCTTCTAGCATGAGAGGGTTGAGGGTCCACCTACAAAACAAGTAGATGAATCCTTTGGTACCCATTTTCTGAAGGGTCCATACTGATTAGTTTTAGGTCTCCAGACTAAAGTGTGATTGTCAACAAGCTTTCTTGCTAAACAATACTGTGATATGTGTCCGTGTGTACCACAATAAGTGCAAGTCAGTTTGGAACCAGATGTGGTTGAAACTGTGTTCACATGCTTGTTTGGTTTCTTGGAGAACCTATAAGTGAAAGCATGATGATACTCGTGTTTCTTCTGTGCTTTCTTGTTTTTAGTCCTCTTAGGTGTATGCTTTGCATTAGGACTAAAATTAGGCTGTGTCACAGGCATTTCCTGTTTGCCTAACTTGATTTCTAACTTTTTAGAAACCGCAATAGACTCTTCATATTTAGCAGTCATAACTGAGAGTCTCTGTTCTGTTACTAAGTGCATCCTCTTCTTTGTGTCATACAGCTTTTGCATCTTACCATAATCTCTTTCTTTCTTTTGAATAGTGAGGATAGCCTCATGATAGTCTACCTTGAGTTTGGCTATCTCTTCCGTGTTACCGGTAGTAGATGTCTCTTTAATATCTTGAATAAGATTGGACAATCTAGCTAACTCGGTTGTGTATGCCTTAATCTCTTTTCGAGATTGCTTATACTTGTCAAGCACATTTTTGTGTTCTTCAAGTAAATCGCTAAAGGCATTTTCTAACTCATCGAAAGTAAATTCATCATATAGAGGGTTTGAAGATACCTTATCAAATGCCATAAGACAGACATTTGCATTGCCGCAGGGTCTATCGTCTTCTTCAGAATCACTGGCATCACTTTCATGCCAGATACTTGTGTTGTCATACTTTCGACCAGTTGTAGCTTTTCTGCTTGATCTTGATCTGTCATATGGACTGCTCTTCTTGTTGGTTGGACAGTCCTTCTTCATGTGCCCTGACTTCTTACATCCAAAGCATATGGTTTCATCTTCATTGCTTTCTTGGACGTCTTTCTTCTTTCTGCTTGTAAACTTTAGGTACTTTCTGAAGTTCTTCACAAGTAGGGCTTGTTCATCACCACTTGATGATTCTTCATCGGAATCGTTGTATGTAGGTTTTCTTGCTTGAGCTTTGAAGGCAATTGTTTTCTCCTTTGGTGTTGCTTCTTCAAAATCTTGCAAGTCGAGTTCATGGGTCATGAGCTTGCCCATCAAAGTTTCCAACGACATTGTGGTGAGGTCGTTTCCTTCAATAATTGCTGTGGCTTTTGGATTCCAGTTCTTTGTTAGGGCCCGCAGCACTTTTCTAATCTTCTCGTGATTGCTGTAATCCTTACCAAGAGATTGCAAAGGATTAGTTATATCAAGGAAACGAGTAAACATCTGTGTAATTGACTCACCAGGTTTCATCTTAAAAGATTCATATTCCTGAGTCAGTCTACTAATTTTGGATTCTTTCACTTGGGAAGTCCCTTCATGGGTTACCTCAAGAAGTTTCTAAATTTCGTGAGACGTCTTGCAGGTTGAAACTCTGTTGAACTCGGTTTTGTCAATTGCACAGAATAGTGCATTGATGGCTCGAGATCAAGACTAGCCTTTGCTTTTTCAGCATCGGTGTACTTGTCATGCGACTTTTCCATAAGAATACCTTCAACCACAGTGGGTGGTGGTTTCTTATACCCATCAATGACTATTGACCAAAGATCAAAATCTAGAGATTTTAGAAAGAAAGTCATTCGTGTTTTCCAGTAAGTGTAATTTGTTCCATCAAATAAGGGAGGTCTATTTGTGGATTGTCCTTCACCGTTGAATATAGATTTCACGGCTGCCATATATATATACTCTCTAGGGTATGTTATATAAGAATATAACCTGCTCTGATACTAATTGTAGGACCGTTGAGCACCTCTAGAGGGGGATGAATAGAGTGCGTGTGTGCAGCGGAAAATAATCACCAATTAAAAAATTAAACTATGGCAGATATGTAAGAGACAGTAAATAGAGATAAAAGATTCAAACTCAGTTGACACAGCGATATATACTGGTATCCCTCTGAGAGGACTAATCCAGTCTCGAGTACTCTTGCTCGATGTTAATCCACTATGGCACAAGCTTTAACTGAGAGCTTGCAGTCTCTTACAATACCGTGCTTGGTGACAAGTGCACGACCAGCTTCACAACACCGTGCTTGATGACAAGCGCACGACCAGCTCCACAACAGAAAAGTTGTTGAAACTAGAATGACCTCTTTACAACTCTTGAGTAACCAAAAGACTCTAAATCAACTCTGATAGTACTGGCTTTTGGCTAAGAGATGTGTAGGTGAGATTTGAAAATCTTAGATCGTTTTGAAAACACTTGAGTAGTAGAGAAGAGAAGATGAAGAATGAATTAATGATTTGAAACGAAAAGTTCTTCTCTATTTATAGGTGTTTTCACCAACCGAACTCGGGCAGAACTCGGACAGAGTTCGGATGCAAATATCTCGCAAAGAGACGTTGCTCGCAGATTTGGAGGCAACAGAAGTTTGAATACAAACTGACCGAACTCGGCCAGAGTTCGGACCGAACTCGGGCCGAACTCGGCTGTGAGTTCTGTCATGAGATATTTGAAATCCTTTTGCAAAAACAGTTTTCAAATAGTTTTTGATTATTTGTAAAATCATTTGAAAAGTCTATTTTCGAAATATGTTTTTGAAATATTTGTAAACGAAAATATGAATGGTAAATTAAGAAAGCTTTTTGGAATGAGGACAGTTTTAACCTTAAGCCAGTATTACCATAATTGATTTTACAGAATAAATCCTAGACTCAATAAAATATAAAATACATAATAAAATGAGAAATGAGTCTCCAGTAGATTTGATGACGTTGACGCTTTGATTGATGCGGTACATCGTCCGTTGAATATGATTTCATGAATCCTGAAACGATTAGCAGCTTTTGCTATATTTTGTGTATTGACTAAAGTGTATGTTGATTATCAAAATCGGGTGTGACCATGGAATGGGCCAACATGCATCTCTTCTGATTTCTGGCTCCTGAGGATGAGTCTGGGACTATCGTTTCGGACTATCCTTCTCGATGCATAGTGCACCTGTATGCAGACTGATGGTGGGTCAGTATATCAGCATACTGGTGATTGTGAACAAAAAGCTACATTTGTCTGAAACGATCACTGTTCATTTAGTGAGAAAATATTTTCTTGTGATATGATCTTGCTACTTTTACCTATGTTTATTCCATGCATACGGAGTCAGTTTACATCTCTTTTTGAAAACATCTTTGAAAAGCCAACATATCATTTCCATCATAGCCGCTAGGGGTGTGCATCGGTCGGTGGTCGACCTATTTGGTCCCAACCGAAGTCGAACCGAAGTTAATCGGTTTGAAAATAAATAAAACCGAACCGAACCAACCAAATGGTCGATTCGGTTTTGAAACCGACCGACTTGGTTCGGTTCGGATCGGTTCGACTTGGTCGGTTTTGATCACATAAAAAAAATGGACTGTATATTTTTGTGTGTGTGAAACATCAGTCAACTTGCACTTTACAACAGTAAATACAATTCAGCAGCTTCCATTCAACTTGCACTTTGCAGGTGGAGAAAAATGCCAATTATATATATAAAAATTTGTATACATTCAACCAAAAGCCCCTTTCTTATGCACAGGAGCAATTAGAAAATAGGAGCCGCCAGCACTCCTCTTTGAGACTAGAGAGAGAGCTCTTTCAACTTCAACTTGATAAATGGCTATGATGCGAATAAATGAACCAAACTGGTATAATACAACCCAATGAACCCATACCCAACCGGCCAACCCTAACTATTTAACAAGGATTCGATTTGGTTCGGTTCGGTTTAGACGGTTTTTGGCATAACCAAACCGTGAACCGAACCGAACCGGTCGGTTTTAAAAAAATTGAAGCCGAACCAAACCAACCGAACCATTGGTTCGATTTAAAACCAATCGGTTCGGTTTGACTTGGTTCGATTTGGTCGGTTTGACTTAATTGTGCACAGCCCTAATAGCCGCTGTGCCTCCCATGGGTTCAGCTCGTCGCTAATCGCTGTGACTCGCATAGGTTCAGCTCGTCGCTAGCCGCTGTGACTCTCTTGGGTTCAGCTCGTCGCTAACCGCTGTGACTCGCATGGGTTTAGCTCGTCGCTAGCCGCTGTGACTCTCTAGGGTTCAGCTCGTCACTAAGTGGATACCCCAATACAAATGCAATATCAAATGAAACCATCATGCATCAATCGAGCAACTCATAAACAATTACATCTTCTTTTCAAGCAGAAAATCGTTCTCTTTCTTAGCAGACAATTCGCGGATTCTCTTATAAGCATACTCAACATTACTGTCTTGTTATTAGCAATACATTCATTCAAAAGCTCAGATTCTTATTGGGCGCAAGCGAATCATAAAATGAGACTTCGTCCACTCACCCAGATCAATCGTCTTCTGTTGCAGGACCAGCAATCCGATCTTTCTGTTTATCTAGTGCCTTCGTGGAACGGGGCACTACAGTTGGAGTTGGATTTGGATATGGAAAGTAGGTACCAAATCCAAATTTTTGATTTAAAAGAAAGAAAGTTGGATTTTTTTAAATATAATTTTATTATTCTATTAAATAAATAATTAATAATTAAATAATTAAATAATAATTTAAAATTTTGTAATAAATAGTTATTATTTTATATATGAATTTATTTATTCTTATTAATATAATTGTTCATCACTTAAATAATTAATTATATTAATTAATATTTCATCATAATCTTAATTAATAATTGTTTAATTTATTAATCATAACTATAATCTTGATTAATAATTTATTAATTTATAATTATATTTTAAATTTTATAATAATCGTAATTAATAATGTATACATTTATTAATCATAATTATAATAATTTATTAATCATAAATATAATTTTAATTAATAAATTATAAATAAATATTTAATTGTAATCTTAATTAATAATTTATTAGTCTTAATTACGATCTTAATTATAAATTATTAGTTACTATTTTATTATAATCTTAATTAATAGTCTACTAAACATAATTATCATCAAAATTAATAATTTATTTTTTAATAATTTAATAATTAAATATATTATTAAATTTTAATTAATAATTTATTAATCATTACTATAATCATCATTATAATGTTAATTAAGAATTTGTTCATAATTATTATCATAATTATAATAATAGTAGTTTAATTATTAATCATAACTATAATTATAATAATAATTTATTTATTTATTATTTTATTAATTAATATTTTATTATCATAATTATTAATGATAATTATAGTTTACCAAATCCTATGTTTGGTTGGAGTTGGAATTGAATTTGGATTTGGATTTGGATCTTCATGATTTGGATTTGGATTTGAATTTTGGATTTCTAAATCCAAATCCAAATGCAAATCTATTTTACCAAACAAGCCCTTAACCTTTGTTGTATCCAGGCCTGGCTCAGGGGTGGGATAAGTCCAGGGGCGGATCCAAGAACTATGGCTAGTGTGGACTAGAAGTAGATTAATCCATATAAAAAAAATAAAAATAATAACAAGTTATATGAAAAAAAAATGTAAATATTTTTTTTTTGGGTGGGCTCCAGCCCACCCAAAACCAAGCTTGGATCCGCCCCTGATAAGTCCGACAACACTTTATGCTCAGACAACCCACCTCGTCTTAAGGCAACCCTCCAGTTTTAACGTGATCACCTGCAAGAGATGGAGGTTACAGGTGACCTTTCAGGATCATCTCACAACAAAGATCAAGGGACAACCAAAATAAGCTCTGGTTTGAAAAACCCAACCCTCCAGACCGACCTGGTTGTATCATGTCCTTCAATAACATGATACATGATACATGGTAGCTCATTTTTTGGACATATTAGTTTTTAACTACCTATGTTGCAATACGAAGGTCCGGTCTTATTATATAGAACTAGTAATGTGCACGTACAAATACAAGTGTGAAAAAAATGATAAAAATTAAATATAAAAAATTATCAAATTAGAATTTGAACTCAAGCAACAAAGAAAAATATCTCTTATCTTAACCACTTGAATTAGACTATTGAGTTGTAAATATATTTTATTAGATAGTTAAATACTTAGTTAGTTTTTTTTAAAAATAATTAGTGGAGTATTTAGGTAGTTATTTATTATTATTTTTAATTTTTTTTAAATTGTTGAAGATATTCATACGACTTAGACGGCTTACTTTTGTGTCGTTTTGAAGTCTCTTATTTTTATATAATAGAGGATTATTATCATTCTGCTTGGATCTTACCATTCGTTCACATTATTCAGCACTTGTTACGCATGTGTAAAGTAGCGGAAATACCAAATAAGGCCGACATGGTTACAATTCTCCAACCATACGGACACGTAGGTGTCTGTTAGTTGTAATAAAGAAGCCCGTATCATTCAATCACAAAATTCTCCTTTTCATTGTATAAAAGACATATTGATGCCAAATATAAAACAACAATGATTAGTCTTACGTATCAATCTGGGCCTCTTTATATTAATTCCACCTCAAGTAAATCGAAGGCCCATGGAGAGTCCCGGCCCACCCAAAGCAAAATGAAAAAGAACGAAAAGAAGGATCTAGAAACCCACAACTACCATCCGACCGATCCGGTCCCTCTCTTCCCGCTATTAGTCCGGCTTTTCCCGATTCGAACAATCTAGAAACCCACCCCCCCTCACTATATATAACGGCTCTCCCAAACCCCCCTCTCGCCCCAAAAAAGTAGCAACTTTCTCTCTCTACAAACCCTAATTTTCTCTATTGAACCCTAATTTTCTCTCTCTAGGCTCTCCATTCTCCAATGGCGGCAGAGACGGAGACGTTCGCGTTCCAGGCGGAGATCAACCAGCTGTTGAGCCTGATCATCAACACCTTCTACTCCAACAAGGAGATCTTCCTCCGAGAGCTCATCAGCAACGCCTCCGATGTACGCAAAACCCTAACTTTTTCTTTTTTCTCTCGTTCAGTTTGTTGCAATATATGAAAAGCTACAGGAGAATTATGTAAAAAAAACTAAAATTTCAAATTGATGAAAGATTTCTTAGTTTAGAGGGACTCTATCCAAACATAACAATGTTTGGGGGACTTACGTAAAAGAAGGTAGATTATTTTTTGGGAACATAGATTCAATACAAAAACCTTTTTCTATGAAAGTAGTATAAAATAATGATATATTTAAGGGACTTATGTGCGAAGAACTTTTTTTTTTTTAAAAACTTTTTTTAGAGTATATCTCGATCTCTGGTGTCTGCACTCAATTGTTCATTGTCTGTCACTAATTCATGCTAAGCCACCAGCAAAATTGCATCTTTTATTTTTCCTGAATCTATATTTTTATTTTGCTAATTGTATGTACTGGTACAACAGATGTTATATACAAAATTTTTTAATATCTTGCATTTCCATGTGTTTTTTTGTAAAATTTTGAGATTAAATTATTTGTTAGCTATAATTTTATATATGTAGTTCTTGAATTAGTTTGCAATGGACTTGTAATTTCTATCAAAAGTGCTATTTGTCACCCAAAAAATGTGGGTGATCACATCTCCGACATATGATATGATAGTTGACATGACAAATTTTAAAATTAAAATTAAAAAAAAGGATGATTATTTTTTTTGGTTAAAATTTGCTGTAAGATCCCCATATAATGGGAGGTGGTATCGTCCAAATTTTTTGGGACATGGGGTCTTTAAGATAAAAAAAAAGTTACACTAACTAAAACATAGGGAAAAACATAGGAGTGGTTAGTGTAAATAACCCTTGAACATCCATTGAAAAAAGAAGACATTTTGATTGATCTATGACACAATTGAGCAGGCCCTGGACAAGATTCGATTCGAGAGCTTAACCGACAAGAGCAAGCTCGATGCCCAGCCCGAGCTCTTCATCCACCTTGTGCCAGACAAGGCCTCCAACACTCTCTCCATCATCGACAGCGGCATTGGCATGACGAAGTCCGATCTGGTCAACAACCTTGGCACCATTGCCCGGTCCGGGACAAAGGAGTTCATGGAGGCGTTGGCTGCTGGAGCCGATGTCAGCATGATTGGTCAGTTCGGTGTGGGGTTTTACTCGGCCTATCTCGTGGCGGAGAGGGTGGTTGTGACCACCAAGCACAACGATGATGAGCAGTATGTTTGGGAGTCGCAGGCTGGAGGGTCCTTCACAGTTACGAGGGATACATCAGGGGAGAACCTTGGCAGGGGAACCAAGATAACCCTTTTCCTGAAGGAGGATCAGGTACAAACTCTATTCTTTATCTTGTTTTGTTGGTTCTATGCTTTATACTTCTGATTTCAATAGAAATTCTTGAGTTAAGATTCAAATTGACTGCTTTGAGGGGTCCAACGTAAGTGAATTAACATATGTTTACATTTAGGCCTCATTTGGTTTGCGGAATTATCGGGTTGGAAAAGGAAAGTGATTACTTTCTTACCTTTGGGTGCCAAAGGAATTGAGGAAAGGAGAGTGATTCCCAATGGAAGGGAAATTATGAGGGAAAATGATTCCATCCATCCAAGCAAGGAATCACTTTTCCACAATGAAGTGTTCGCTCTCCTTTCCAAATTCCTGGACATTTTCAAACATCGGAAAGGAAAATCAATAGAAATTGTAATTTTCCAAAGGAAAGGAAATGACATTGAATTGATTTCTTTTCCTTTCCATTCCCCGAACCAAACGAGGCCTTACAGGAGCATGTGCCAAGTGTCCTTGGTTTGAAAGAGCCAGATGATGTATCTAGCAAGTTAGGAGAGTGAAGAATGAGTGTTATGAAGAAATTGTGCGTAATATTGGAATGAAAATTTATAGGTTCGTCGACTTTA
The DNA here is from genome assembly GCA_029216955.1 of Iris pallida. NCBI lineage: Eukaryota > Viridiplantae > Streptophyta > Magnoliopsida > Asparagales > Iridaceae > Iris > Iris pallida. Next base: position 7,250,718 of record JANAVB010006394.1, read on the forward strand.
AAGTTTTTGAGTGTTAGGGGTTAAATTTATAGGTTCGTCGACTTTAAAGTTTTTGAGTGTTAGGGGTTAAGTTATGATGAGGTAAAATTCTATGTATATATTCGACTGTAATATTGGAATGGAAATTTATACTTATGTCGACTTCAAAGTTTGAGTCACAGCCGGCTCTACAATATAACCAACTTAGGCTTGTGCCTAGGGCCCCGTAATTTTAGGGGCCCCCATATTTTTATATGGCATATATATGACACAAAAAGGAAATAAATATATCCTTAATTATTTAATTGACACAGGGTCCCATGTTTAAGGAGAACGACAATGATCTCCTTTGCTTAATTATTGATTTAGGGTCATGATTTAATGGAAGAGCAATCATCTTCTTTCCTTAATTTGCCTAGGGCCCCCAAATGTCTTCCTTAATTTGCCTAGGGCCCCCAAATGTCTTGAGAGGCTCTGGTTTGAGTGTAAAGGGGTTAAGTTTATGATGAGGTAAAATTCTATGTATATTTGCGCTCAAGTTGATTATGATGAACTTGAGTCATTTGCCTTTGATTAATCTTCAACTGCAAACATAGGAACAGTTCCCTTGATTTTCCATTCGAGTGTTAGGGGTTTAATTTTATGATGAGGTAAAATTCTATGTATATATGCTCTAAAGTAGATTATGATGAACTAAGTCATTTGTGGATGCCTTGATTAGTCTTCAACTGCAAAACTGCAAACATTCAAGAGTTTTAGACATGTAGATATGTTTGGTAAATGGTTGTGTTCATCTACGGACAAGGATCAGTTCATTAGGTGGTTTAATGTGTATGTTTAGTTTGTAAGTTGATCCGCAATCAATTAGCTATATTAATTCGAGCCTCTTCTGAGAAACAAGTTAATACATTGTGGTTCTCTCAGTCGATTTCTGATGGTAGATGCAAATTGCCTTCCAGTTCTAGGATTGTGATGCATATAGCGGTTTACTTAATCATACTCGCCATTACTGCATTTGTGCTATTTACAGCTGGAATATCTTGAGGAGCGCCGTCTCAAGGATCTAGTCAAGAAGCATTCTGAGTTTATAAGCTACCCAATTTCCTTGTGGACTGAGAAGACTACCGAGAAGGAAATCTCTGACGACGAAGATGAAGAGGAAGAGAAGAAAGATGAGGAGGGCAAGGTTGAAGACGTCGACGAAGAGAAGGAAGAAAAGGAGAAGAAAAAGAAGAAGATCAAGGAGGTTTCCCATGAATGGGCCTTGGTCAACAAACAGAAGCCAATCTGGATGAGGAAGCCCGAAGAGATCACCAAAGAAGAGTACGCCGCCTTCTACAAGAGCCTCACCAACGACTGGGAGGAGCACCTGGCTGTCAAGCACTTCTCCGTCGAGGGCCAGCTCGAGTTCAAGGCTATCCTCTTCACCCCCAAGAGGGCGCCGTTCGACCTCTTTGAAACGAGGAAAAAGCCTAACAACATCAAGCTCTATGTCCGCCGCGTCTTCATCATGGACAACTGCGAGGAGCTGATTCCGGAGTACCTGAGCTTCATCAAGGGCATCGTGGATTCCGAGGACCTGCCCCTGAACATCTCGAGGGAGATGCTGCAGCAGAACAAGATCCTGAAGGTCATCAGGAAGAACCTCGTCAAGAAGTGCATCGAGCTCTTCTTCGAGATTGCTGAGAACAAGGAGGACTACAACAAGTTCTACGAGGCGTTCTCCAAGAACCTCAAGCTCGGCATCCACGAGGACTCCCAGAACAAGGCGAAGCTGGCCGAGCTCCTGAGGTACCACTCCACCAAGAGCGGCGACGAGCTGACCAGCCTCAAGGACTACGTGACGAGAATGAAGGACGGCCAGAACGACATCTACTACATCACCGGCGAGAGCAAGAAGGCCGTCGAGAACTCCCCGTTCCTCGAGAAGTTGAAGAAGAAGGGGTACGAGGTTCTCTTCATGGTCGATGCGATCGACGAGTACGCGGTCGGCCAGCTCAAGGAATTCGAGGGCAAGAAGCTGGTGTCGGCGACGAAAGAGGGATTGAAGCTCGAGGAGAGCGAGGAAGAGAAGAAGAAGAAGGAAGAGCTGAAGGCGAAGTTCGAGGGGCTCTGCAAGGTGATCAAGGAGATCCTCGGGGACAAGGTGGAGAAGGTGGTGGTGTCGGACTGCGTGGTGGACTCCCCCTGCTGTCTGGTCACCGGGGAGTACGGCTGGACCGCCAACATGGAGAGGATCATGAAGGCGCAGGCGCTCAGGGACTCGAGCATGGCCGGGTACATGTCGAGCAAGAAGACCATGGAGATCAACCCGGAGAACCCCATCATGGACGAGCTGAGGAAGAGGGCGGACGCGGACAGGAACGACAAGTCGGTGAAGGACCTGGTGATGCTGCTGTTCGAGACCGCGCTCCTTACGTCCGGCTTCAGCCTCGACGACCCCAACACCTTTGGCAACAGAATCCACAGGATGCTCAAGTTGGGATTGAGCATCGATGAAGACGATGCTGCTGCCCAGGATGCTGATGCTGACATGCCACCCCTCGAGGAGGGCGATGCTGAGAGCAAGATGGAGGAGGTCGACTGATTTTGCTGTCTTGCTAATGTCTTTTAGTCTGTCTTTAGGCTCTTCTTATGTTTTTTCTCTGTTTTATTTTCTTTGTGTCTGTGAGAGACTTTCTGGAGATGCTTCTTTCTGAATTACCTTTTTTTTAAGCTTGCGTGAACAATTTGGGTGTTAATAGCAAGTTTTGGTTAAATATATTGAGTATGGTGTTTGCAGTTATGTGTTAATTTTGATGGGAGAGTTTTTTTTTTTTTGAGGGGGAAGTCTAATCTTTTATTGAAGTGATGAATTCAGAATGAGCTCGTCTTCCCCGTCCAAATGAGCTTGTCTTCCCCGTCCCCCCATTGAAGACTAATTGCTGAGATTGCTTTGGCTTCAACTGGTGAAAACAAGGATTCAATAAGTGGGATGTTCCATGATCGATCATTTGGATTCATCAACTGTCTAACCCTCTTGATTCCTGCTGGTATCTCATCTCGGGAGACAATTTTGTATCCTGGTAGCTCAGGGATCCATGGTTAGGATAAGATATCAATCCACCCTCCTTTAATTTTCCATATGGTCTTGTTTGCCATAGCCTTCCTTGTGTCTAACATACTTCTCCACGTCGGAGAATCTCGTCTTGACTGCTTAGCATCCCACAGAGAGTTGTTCTGGATGTAAGTACTCCGCAATATTTGGGCCCAGAGTTGGTGAGGCTGAGTTAAGAATCTCCATAGAAGTTTCCCTACTAAAGCCATCATTAACCCACTCCATCTTCCTAATGCCGAGCCCGCCATGATTTAAAGGTTGTGTAATCTTCTCCAAGGATATGAAATGGAGTTTCCTTTCATTTAGGGGCTGTTTGGATAGATGTAACTCTTTGAAAGTGTGAAAGTGGCACTTGCAGCAAGTTGAGTTTCCGTGCACTTGCAGCAAGTGTCACTTTCCAAAATGTGTTTGGATGTAGTACTTTTTGTCTGGTGAAAGTGGAAGAAAATTGGGGTTGGTGTTGGATGGTTGTTGAAAGTGGAGATTTGAGTTGAAAATATGATAATCAATAATTAAATTAATTACCATAATTAAAAAAATGCATTAACTATTATAATTAAATTAATTATCATAATTAGACGAAAAATACAGTAACTATCATAATTAAACTAAATACCATAATTATCATAATTAATTATCTATTAAACTAATTACCTTAATTAAAAAATGCATTAACTATTATAATTAATTTAATTACAACAATTAAACAAAATATATATTAACTACCATAATTAAATTAAATACTATTAATTAGCTGTCACAATTAGCTGTTAATTACTACAATATATTAATTACCTACTAATTATACATTAATTAGCTATTAATCTGTTGTCTTTTCATTAATTAGCTATTAATCTGTCACAATTACCTACTAATTATACAATATATTAATTACCTACTAATTATACATTAATTACTATTCTGGACTCTTCTCTCACCAACTCTTCTTATTCCTCTCTCCCAAAAAAATGTGCTCTGCTGCAAAAAAATTGTTTCCTAAAAAAACCCAAAAAAATCCTCCAACCCTTCCCCTCATCGGCAGCACAAGCGCCTCGAGGAAGAAGACGAGTCCCCCTCCGCCCTCCACCGTCCGGATCCGACGAGGACGAGGCTCGTCAAGGTCGCCGCGGGTGGCGCGAGCTCGTCGCGGCGGCTCGTCGACGTCGAGGTCGTCGCCGGTGGCTCATCGAGGTCGAGGTCGGTGGCTCGAGCTCGTCGCCGGTGGCTCGTCGAGGTCGCCGCGGGTGGCTCGAGCTCGTCCCGGCGAGCCCCGTGCACTACATCCTCTCCTCCTCCGCCTCCGCGGCGAAGCCCTCGTCCGACTCGCAGGAGCTCCTCCACTCCGGCGGTGGCTCGTTCGAGTTCGGCGGCGCCGGTCTGGACGATCTTGAGGGGCGGGGGGTCACTTGCAGCCCACCTCCTTCAGTTTTTTGGTGTAACTGTATGTTAGAAAAAAACACAGAGGAGTTACCGCTCACTTGCAGTGATTGGACACTTACCGCTCACTTGCTGCGTCCAACCAAACACCGAGAGTGCGAAAGTGGATGAGCACTTTCACTGAAAGTGTCACTTCCCTCGCCACTCTCCCCTAACCAAACAGCCCCTTAGCTCATGTCCCCACCAAAAAACCAGTTGTTCGGCTTTCTGGAATAATGTGGATAAAGCGTCAGCAGCAAGGATGAATATATAAGGCGAGAGAGGGCATCCCTGCCTAATTCCCCTGCTAGGTTTGAAATGTCCGTATGGCACACCATTGACAAGGATGGAGAACGACGTAGATGTTATGCACCCCATAATCAGATCATTAGCTTTCCCTTGAACGCCTTTACTGTGGAGTACGCTCTTAATAAAGGGCCAAGATAATTGATCATACGTCTTTGACATATCAATTTTGAGTGCGAAGGAGTTCTTTTTCGTGGAGAATCTCTTCATAGCATGTAAGATCTCGTGAGCAATGATGATATTGTCGGTTATTTGTCTGCCTGGGATAAAAGCGTTCTGGTAGGACGAGATAAGGCTGTCGATGAGTGGTCGTAGACGGTTAGTGAGGATCTTGGATATGGTCTTGCAGGCCACATTGCATAGTGTAGAAGCATGGAATTTCATGATCAGAAATCCTATGCGCCAAACACTACATGCGCCAGGAAGTTCAGACAAAGTACTTTGACACAGCAAAACAAGAATAGAGACATTAAAAGAAGATTTCTTTATATAAAAGTCTATTACATGTCTTAAAAAGGGCTGTACAAAGGAGAACTTCTACAAAGAGAAAAGATCCTAAGTCTATTACATGTCTTAAAAAGGGCTGTACAAAGGAGAACTTCTACAAAGAGAAAAGATCCTAAGTCTACAGCCAGGCGCAGCATCATCATGCGCTCTCGAACAGGCGCATCTCACCATGCGCTCTCAGTCAGGCGCATCCCACCATGCGCTCCCAGTCGGGCGCATCCCTTTAGCAGCTCAGTTATGTGCATCCTCAGTTATGTGCATCCCTTCAGCAGCTCAGTTATGTGCCACTCTTCTAGTCCCAAACCGAGGAAGAGAAGAGCACCGCAAGCCAACCTGTGGCCAGGGGAGGCTTCGAAAGAGCCTCCAAAGACGAAAGAAGACCGCAATCGAAACCGCGGTTAAAGGAGCAGCTTTCAACACAACCAGAATGGGCAACACCCACTTTGAAAGAAGAAAGAGCCCCCAAAGCCGCAGCACCGCAATTCCGATCTGCGGTTCTTCCCACATAACGGAGACGAGGCTCGTGCATCCCGATCTTTGGATGCAACAGGCACCTTCTGCCTGCCTCAGAAGCCCTCGACTCCGACTTTTGGATGTAACAGTCACCTTCAAGTACATCAATGAAGATAATGCGTCGCATCTTCACCCTCGGGAGCATCTCGTCAACAGAATGCACTCGAGTAAACAAGTTCACTTCGGAAGGACGTGAGAGAACGAGAAACAAACTCTCTCTATGCCACTATTTATAGGCCGGGCAAATCAAACCCATGCGCCAAGTGGATGGCTCTCCGAATTCCGTGCAATGAATTTACATTAAATGGATGAACCAGACGCTTCGAATTCAGCCAAGTCAAAAACGGCTATTTAAAGCACTCGAAGAACGTAACAGTCGCACCAAAAGACGTGTCAAAGAGGAGCGGATGCGCCGGCCAGACCGCGCATCATACAGACGCGTCCCTCAGCACCAAGCGCTTCACAAGCATGTGCCCCCATACGGCCCCATGCGCCTAGTGGAACGCCGATCGATGCGCCCACTCAACAGTCCATCACCTGTCAAGAACATTAAATGCTGAAGTCTGACAGAGTTGGCAGCACGACCCCCGAGCACTGAATAGTTGACAGCTTTTTCAGAAAACGAAGCGTCGCCAACGTCAGCATCATCATTACTTTCCTCCGGCGGTTACAAGCCACGTGGCCGCCCAACCACTCGCATGCGCCTCCGCGGCCATGCGCCCGAAGCTTCGCATGCGCCTCAAAAGCCATGCGTCTCAGACTTTCTCTCTGATCCCTAAAGACAGAAGTAAAATCACTACTGAAGCTCTGCATGCGCCTCAAAAGCCATGCATCCCAGACTTTTCTCTGATCCCAAAAGACAGAAGTAAAGTCACTACTGAAGCTTCGCATGCGCCTCAAAAGCCATGCGCCCCAAATGGTTCGCGACTCCTAAAGGTTACGAGCCAAAGTCTCCTCATGCGCCCAGGCGCATCCTACCAGATCATTCCCCACCAAATTCGAGATCTCCGAGCCATGGGCCGATGACATGTGTCCTTTGACTCGATTCACCCAAGATCTCAACAACAGAAAGATCCTCTTCTCTGCTACGTGCCGGTCCACAACAGCAGCACGAAGAATTCAACCCCTCAATCAGGGCGCATCGTCCATGCGCCTACATCAGCAATCATCACGTGACGTCCCCACGACCAGGCGCATCCTACATATGCACGCATGAGCAGCCAGCCTGCAGACTATAAATAGAGGGATTATTTCCTTCACACACACACACACAGAGACGAACATACATAGACAGACAGAGACATCGCACAACCAGAGAGGCAGATACAGACACTCAACGTCTTCCTCCTCTCAGCAAGCTCCAGCACCCAGAGCAATCCAAACCTTCAGAGAACCGATAACCGTTGTCAGATCGTCAACGGAGTCAACGCATTACCACTCGCTCCATCGGCACAAGGGACCCAGATTTAATAAAAGTGTACTCCTAGAACTACGTCTAAGTCCTATATTGTAACACTGTTCTGTTTGTATTGAAATTTGCAATCAAAAGATTTTAATGGCAAACAAGCTGGCGACTCTGCTGGGGACCTCTTTCTTCTCCACCGAGAAAGCTGTGTCGTAATCCGACGATGTGAAGGTGGGCTCCTCCCACAAGACGCTGGTCGTACGCCTCAATCAACAGGCGTATGAGGAGTTCATCTCTGGAGGCAGTGCGAGTCTTTCGAAGCGGCTGTCAAAGCCGAAGAAGACCCGCCGAGTCTGGGTGCGCAAGGTCGACGCCTCTGGCACCACCACCGAAGGGGTTGCGCCAATCCTGCCTTCCCTTCCTGCTGACGTCCTCAGCAACCAAGATGCGCCCACCGGTGCAGCGCATCTCTCGGGGAAACGTGCAGCTGACCACATTCCCCAGCCATCTCCTTCTCAGGCGAGGAAGATGCGTCGACGGAGCAGGGGCGCAGCCAATGCCCCGCGCATCACCTCCGATGCGCCACAGAAGGTCTCTGTCTTTGACAGACTCACTCGCTGTAGTGGCGAGGAGAATTTGGATTCTGAGTACTACGCGCCCCAGCGGGCTAGTATGAAGAAGTCCAAGGCAGCACGGGCCATGCGTCCCAAACGTGCTATGCCAGCAGCAAGCCAGAAGCATGCGCTCACAATCATGCACGCTGCTGATGGTAAGCTGTATAAGGTTGACTCAGGTGCTTCTGCGCCAGAAACGAGCCAACCTTCAAAGTCCTTATCTCACTTGGGCGCATCTGTTGCGTTCGCAACCAAGTCGAGTAAGGCAAATCCAGTGGTCTTGGACTCTCGCGCCCCCTCGGGTTGTGCGTCTGAGGTTCGTTCAAATCACTTTAAATGTTGTTCCCCCACTACTGATCTGAGCACCTGTTTGGTGTTGGATCAGGGGGCACAGCATTCACCAGACCACCCCGACGCTTGGCCTTATCATGCGCCTGAAGGGGGTGCGAAGGTAGCACTCTCCTCCAACGATCTACGTAACGTGATCACTCACAAGCGCCGATCAGGAGAGTCGACTGACAAGCACGATGCGCCCCTCACAGGGCACACTTGTGCTGTGGTCACAATCAACTGCTGTTGCAAGTCAGCAGTCCCACCAAGACAGTCGGTGTTCCAGCGGCTGCAGTCATCGACACCCCTCCGACGTTGCCTCGGGAAGAAAGTGTCAACAAAAGAGGAGCCAGAACTAAAGGTTGCTTCATGCAATGTACTCTCCAACTCCTCGTCAATCCGAAAGACGACTAGCAATTCCTCGTCCAAGAGCCAGCCGAGGAAAACCAAGACGACCGTCTCGTCCTCCGGAGTGTTCGAAGGCACTCGGGGGAGGAAAAAGATCTTGTAGGAAGCTGGGGGTAGTCAAGCCCTTGTTGATCCTCCTTCTGAAAACGAGGGTGACCTCCAAAGCACAGATGGGGTGGATCTTCATCCTCAGGGCGAAGTCAGCCTCCCCGACATGGCTGTGGGTCGTCTAGCCCCTGTGGACCTGCATCTCGAAGATGAAGAAGTCCTTCAAGACATGACTGGGGGTAATCAGGCCCTTACGGATACTTCTCCCGAAGACGAAGGCGTCTTAGCTGGGGGTAGTCTAGCCCCTGCGAATCCGAGTATCGAAGACGAAGAAGTCCTCAGGAACATAGCTGGGGGTAGCCAAGACGAAGCTCTGGGAATAATAACTCCTCTACAGGAGAGTGAGGCTGAAAGTGAAGCCTCAACTGAGCCATCCGACTCCAGCCGTGTCATGACAGTCTACATGGCTGGAGGTGATACCGAGTCTGATGCGCCGCCACCAGACCTCGTCCAGCGCATGGATACCTTGGAGGGAGGACTCAAAATCCTCTCTGCCTCTATGCAAACACTGACTCAAGCAGTGTTTGAGATACGGTCAGCTTTGGCCAGAACACCTTCTACCGGTCCCGACCCAGGGGCCAATGGAGAATCAAGTGTACCCCCTCAACGGGTATCCTTGGATACGGATCGTCGCGAAGCCCCCCGGACGTCGGAGCCCTCAAATGCTCAACTCCAGGTGGTACCACCTTTCTTGACTCCCAGCTCCACAGAAGACGTGGTCGAGATGATCAGGGACCTGCACGAGCGCTTTGAGTCCAAGACGAGACAAGAGGAGCGCCAAAAGATGGGCATCCCCCAACCTTATCCCCTCGAATGGAATAAAGTGGTTTATCCTCCCAAATATAAACCACAAACACTGACGCTATACGACGGGAAGGACTCTTTGCGTCGCTATCTGACGTATTTCCAGTCTCAGACGGGACATCTCCCGAAGGAGGATGCGCTACTCACCAGCATATTTGTCGGCGCACTGAAAGGAGTGGCGTACGACTGGTACTGCAGCCTCTCCGACAATTCCATATCTTCCTTCGACGATTTGATGCGCCTTTTTCTCGACCGTTTCTACGACGGCGGGAAGGACATGACAATGGCGTCCCTCATAGAGATACGCCAGAAGGAGAAGGAAACAGTTCGGGTATTCATCGAACGCTTCCGACATGCCTGCTTCAGACTGCCCCCGGGCATGCCAGAACATGCACTCCTCTCCTCCTGCTGCATGAACATGCTGCCTGCAGTCAAACTCTGGCTCAACTCTACTCCTCCTTCCGACTGGAGTTCCTTGATCATCGAAGTCGAGGCCGCAGAAAAGAAGGCGGCCAATGCTCGTCTTCTGGGAGTCAGTTTTCCCGCCTTTGAAGACAAGAGGAAACGGCCTGCAGCCAACAACCCCAGACGAGAGACGAAGGAGAAACAGGCATTGACTGTCAATGCCTCAAAAGGTGCATCAGCACCTACTCAGAAGCCTCCACTTGCACCAAGGCCAAAGGAGGTGTACTCTTTCAACGATGAAGACACCCTGCAACTCTTCGAGATACTGAAGCAGGGTGACAAGATCAAGTTGCCGGACCCGAAGCATCCAGACGAGGTTGGAAAAGTGGACAATCCGAGGTACTGTCACTACCATCGGTTTGTCGGACATCCAACCAAGGACTGCTACGTACTCAAAAACTACATCCAGCGCATGATCAATGCGGATGTTATCTCCGTCGACTACGAAGAGAAGACGGGTTCGGCCAACGTGGTGTCACTCCAGTTCATCACCTTGCCGCCAACTACAACACAAGATGGCGTCGTCCCCATCCCTAAGGCGACAATGGAGGTGGTTAACTTATCGCCTACTCGTGACAACGTGAGTGGACTCATCCCACTCACCACATCTCGGGAAGAGGTCTTATGGGTTCACCCTGATCTCGTCTCCGAGGTTACTCAATCGGAGGTACGCTCTGCCTCCAGAACTAAGGGCAGGAAGATCAAGTCTTGCCGCATGGTCTCTTCCTCCGCAGAAGAAGCTCTTCCTGTACAGACGCGTTCACAACATAACGCCCAACCCGACGAAGCTGCCGTCGAGGTGGTGCCTCCTTGCACCGTCCCTGCTACCGAGGAAGGGGGTCCATCCAAGCCTCCAACAGCTAATAAGCAGAAGCATGTAGAGGCTCGTTTCGACAGAACTCTGCGAAAGGAGAATGCTTCGGGGCTAGCCAAGTCCCACAACTTCGATATACTGGCACAACTTGCCAGCACTCCTGCCCGCCTTTCTCTGTTTGAGCTCCTTCGTCTTTCCAAAGACACTCGCGAAGCTCTCTGTGAAGCCCTGAAGGATGGTGAGTCCTTCATCAGTCAGGTCAAGCAGCCTGAAGATCTCCCAACTACATGTGCGTACTGTCATTGTGCGGATGAGGTTATCCCCAATATAACTTTCACTCAATAAGACATGCTGCTCAAGCACAACCGACACAACCGGTCGCTGTATTATACAGGGTATATCGGTTCTGTCAAGGTGAAGCGGATTCAGATCGATCCGGGATCTTCCCTCAGCATCATTCCGAAGATGCTGCTCTCAACACTGGGGATCCCAATGTACTGACTGGCGCCATCCAACACAACAATCAGTGGCTTCAACGCTAGCAAAAGTGAGCCACTGGGCAAGATACGACAAAAGTGCCATATCGGTAACCTCAGAACTGAGGTGACTTGTTATGTCGTGGACGCCGACGCCAACTACAACCTCCTGTTGGGTCGTCCATGGCTGCATGAGTACATGGTGGTGCCATCCACGCTCCACCAATGTATGAAGTACGTGTCCACCAACGATGTCATCCGGACAGAGTTTGCGGACATCGACCCTTTCAAAGGGGTTGAAGCTTACTTCATCGATTCCTTCTTGTACAAGTCACCTGATGAGGAGGAAGCCAATGATGTTGATGATGAAGCAGAAACGGCAGCAGAGCCGGATATGGAGCCGAAGATAACTCCCAATGCTCATTTGAAGATCCGACTCAAAGGCAAATCGCCTCAGAAGTTGCCTCCCATGAACATCAAGCTACCCGGGAAAGCACAAACTGCTCCTGAAGCTCCCTTGAAGATACGTCTCAAGGGTAAACCGCCTCAGACATCGGCTCCCCTTGTGGCAAAACTACAAGGGAAGGCACCAATCACCGGAGGCACAGTGGAGGCACCTCTGAAGGTGCATCTTAAAGGCAAACCGTCGCAATCCAAACTGCCAGAGAAGGCCCACATAGCCCTCTCGGACCCCGAAATCAAAGCTGTGGTGGACTCTCCCAATCCAATCCCAGTACTCACAGATGAAGAGCTAGGGGAATATATCTCTGCTGATGTAGACGCACCATCTCTGGACAATGTAATTATTTGCCATTAAAATTCTTTGATTGTAAATTTCAATACAAACAGAACAGTGTTACAGTATAGGACTTAGACGTAGTCCTAGGAGTACACTTTTGTTTAATCTGGGTTCCTTGTGCCAATGGAGTGAGTGGTAATGCGTTGACTCCGTTGACGATCTGACGACGGTTATCGATTCTCTGAAGGTCTGGATTGCTCTGGGTGCTGGAGCTTGCTGAGAGGAGGAAGACGTTGAGTGTCTGTATCTGCCTCTCTGGTGGTGCGAAGTCTCTGTCTGTTCGTTGTGGAGGTTGATATGTGTGCACGTAGGTCGGTCCGTAGGGAAGAAGGAAATGATCCCTCAATTTATAGTTTTGTAGGCTGGCTGCTCATGCGCGCATGTAGGATGCACCTGTACGCGGGGACGCCATGTATTGATTGCTGATGGAGGCGCATGGACGATGTGCCCTGATCGAGGGATTGACTTCTTTATGTTGCTGTTGTGAGCCGGCACGTAGCAGAGAAGAAGATCTTTCTGTTGCTGAGATCTTGGATGAGTTGAGTCAAAGGACACGTGTCATCGACCCATGGCTCGGAGATCTCGGATTTGGTGGGAGAATGATCTGGTAGGATGCGCCTAGGATTGGGCGCATGAGAAGACTTTGGCTCGTAACCTTTAGGGGTCACGAACCATTCTGGGCGCATGGCTTTTGAGGCGCATGCAGAGCTTCAGTAGTGACTTTACTCCTGTCTTTTAGGATCATGGAGAAGTCTGGGGCGCATGGCTTTTGAGGTGCATGCAGAGTTGTAACAGTGACTTTCCTTCTGTCTTTAGGGATCAGTGAAAAGTCTGAGGCGCACAGCTTTTGAGGCGTATGCAGATTTGGGCGCATGGCTGCGGAGGCGCATGCGAGATGGTTGGGTGGCCACGTGGCAGTAGCCGTCGAAGGAAAGTAATGATGACGCTGACGTTGGCGATGCTTCGTCTTCTGAAAAGCTGCCGACTGTTCAGACTTCGGGAGGCGTGCTGCCAACTCTGTCAGTTCAGCATTTAATGTTTGTGACATTCGATGGACAGCTGAGTGGGTGCGTCGGTTGGCGTTCCACTAGGCGTATGGAGACGCATGGGGGCGCATCCCCTGTGATGCGCTTGATGCTGATGGGCGCGTATGTGTGATGCGCTTTGATGTTGAAGGACGCATCTGTGTGCATGGCGCATCTTCATTGGTCCATCTGTTGAGTTCTTCAGAGCATTAGTGGCTCCCTGACTTAGCTGAATATTGCACTGACTTCGGGAAGGTTGCCACTTGGCGCATGGATTTGATTTGCCCTGGCCTATGAATAGTAACAGTTTGAGAGAGTCTTGTTGTCTCTCCCTTGACTTCTCGACGAAGATGGATTCGACTGATCCTCCTCCTTAGCAAGACCTTGTACTGCGGATGATGATTCTCCTTATTCAAAGAGAACTCCGTCAGAAGATAAGAGCCCCAGGCTGGGCGCCTGTACGTTGACGAAGAAGTGATTCACTCTGACGGGGCGGAGTGATGCGCTGGGAGACATGTACAACATGTTGCAACTGTTGGAACACAGACTGCCTCGGTGGTGGAGCCACTGTCTTGTGGTAGCAGCAGTTGATGGCGACCGCAGCACAAGTGTGCCCTGTGAGGGGCACATTATGCTTGTTGGTCGGCTCTCCTGATCGGCGCTTGTGAGTGATCACGTTGCGCAGATCGTTGGAGGAGAGTGCCACCTTTGCACCCCCTTCAGGCGCATGGCAAGGCCAAGCGCCGGGGTGGTCAAGTGAGTGTTGCGCCCCTGATCTAACACCAAACAGGCATCCCGATCAGTAGTGGGGGAACCACAGCATTTGAAGTGACTTGAACGGACCTCAAACGCACAACCAGAGGAGGCACGGGAGTTCAAGACTACTGGATTTGCCTTACTCGACTTGGTTGTGCATGCAGTAGATGCGCCCAAGTGAGACAAGGACTTTGAAGGTCGGCTCGTTCTCGGCGGCGCAGCACTCGAGTCGACCTTGTACAACTTACCATCAGCAGCGCGCATGATTGTGAGCGCATGCTTCTGGCTTGTTGCTGGCATAGCACGTTTGAGGCGCATGGCCCGTGCCGCCTTAGACTTCTTCGTACCAGCCCGTGGGGCGCATAGTACTCAGAGTCCAAATTATCCTCGCCATGACAGCGAGTGAAGAACTTGCAGCCAACCCAGAAGAATACTGCAACTTTTGTGGCTCGAACGGGCTCCCTGGATAATGGGCTCCCTTTTCTTTATTTATTTTTTGGTGCCTTTTTCAAAGGAGGCAAGAGGTCTCTATATATAGAGTGGAATGAGACCTCCCTTCTTCTCCTTTCCGATGTAGGATTAAAAGAAAGATCCCTTCTTTTTCATGCTTCTACAAGATCCCCTTCAAAGTTTTTAAAACTTTTGGACAAGTTTTGAAATACTTTGAACAAGAAGCATGAATGGTAGAGCTGTTTAGGTGTGACAATCCTATCAGAGGTAGTATGGACGTGATAGGTTTGGGTACTTCCACTGGGGAATTTATGTGGACTTATCATCCATGGCGCACCTTGGTTTTAGGTACAGATAATAAGTTGAGAGAGAGAGAGAGAACCAACATATTTACTCAGAGGTAATATGGACGTGGTAAATATGGGATTGATGGTAGAGATTTCCTACTCAGAGGTGATATGAACGTGGTAGGAATGACTCTGGAGGGAGATACGCAAAACTACTCAGAGGTAATATGGACATGGAAGTTCTGCTGGGGATGTTTAGGGATTGTAGTCTCTGCTTTTTGTATTTTTTGCAACTCTTGCTGGGGATAGTGTAATCCTTTACTCTCCTTTTTTAGAAATAAAGAAGTACACCATTTTCTGCGATGTGTTCATTTTTGCTTGTCATGAACTTTGATGATTTGTGTGGACCTATTATCTTTTGCGTACCTTGGTTTTAGATACAGATAATAAGTTTGAAGGACCCAATGTATTTGCTCAGAGGTAATGTGGACGTGGCAAATATGGGATTTAAATGATAGAATCTTCCTACTCAGAGGTGTTATGGACGTGGTAGGAATGACTCTGGGGGATACACGGAACTACTCAGAGGTAATGTGGACGTGGAAGTTCTGCGATCGATGTACGGCAACGTGGAGGTTGTCTGTACGGGATGTTTACTCAGAGGTATGTGGACGTGGTAAACATGAAGGATAGTGTAATCTTACGGGGTATAAGATTCCGCTTTGTAGGGTGTAGGGGGACAACTCAGAGGTGATGTGGACGTGGTTGCCCTTCTACTGGAGGATGCCACGGAACAACTGGGTTCCGGAAGCGTATGATTTTGTGGAGTGGAAGCACATGTCTGAAAAGATGTGAAGAGTAGTACTTCTTTAGGAACTTGTCGTTGATAGGCATCATGAACAAGTCTCCATTGGGTTTGGCAAGACGGTAAGCACCGTTTGAGTATACCGTCTCGATGATGAAAGGTCCTTCCCATTTGGGCTCGAACTTTTCTGGTGTTTTGTGAGTCAACACCATCGGCCTCCTGACTGCCAGAACCAGGTCGCCTACTTGAAAAGTCCTCTGCTTGACCTTCTTGTTGAAAGCCTGTGATATACGGGCTTGGTAGAGTTCGATGCGTTGTTGAGCTAGGAGACGCTTTTCGTCAAGTGCCTCCAGTTCCCGCAGACGACGACGTTGATTGTCTTCTTCTGTGAGTTGGTTTGTGATTGCTATGCGGAGTGAGGGTATCTGAATCTCGAGAGGCAGTACCGCTTCGCTCCCGTAGACCAAGGAGAATGGTGTGTTGCCTGTCGGGGTCCGTACCGTTGTGCGGTAGGCCCAAAGGCATTCGCCGAGCTTTTCGTCCCAGTCGCATTTGTTAGATGACACGACCTTTTTCAGTAGTCTGACGATAGTTTTGTTAAACACCTCTGCTAATCCGTTTGCTGCCGGATTGTAGGCGGTTGATGCCACATTTTGAATGCGATTCTTGTCACAGAATCGGCTGAAAACATGGCTGATGAACTGAGGACCATTATCGTGGATGATCCTCCGGGGTACCCCGAAACGGTAGATGACGTGGTGCTTGATGAAGCTGATCACCCTGGAGCTTTTCACTTCTGCTAGCGGAACTGCTTCTGCCCATTTGGAGAAGTAGTCGGTGATTGCTAGGATGAAGCGGTGTCCTCTCGATGAAGGGGGGGTGATCGGTCCCATAATGTCCATTCCCCAAGCTTCGAAGGGCCAGGAGGCGACTGTAGGATGTAGTGGTTCGGACGGTGTATGAATGAAGTCTGCGTGAAGCTGGCACGCATGGCACTTCTTAGCATATTCAACAGCGTCAGCGGCCATGGTTGGCCAGTAGTAGCCCATGCGTCGCAGTCGATCCTGCAACTTAGGACCAGGTTGATGGGCCCCGCAGGTTCCATCATGAGCTTCCCGAAGAGCTTCGGCTGCTTCTTCGTTGGACAAACATCGAAGGAGAAGTCCATCGTAGGAGTGTCGGTACAGCATTTTAGTGGCTATATCATAGTAGAACCGAAGAGAGCGCCTCCTGACTGAGACGGCTTCTTTCGGATCCTCCGAAAGAATTCCGTAGACAGCAAAGTCGATGAACGGAAATCTCCAATCTCGGACGTTAACACCGGCACCCGTTGACATGGCGTAAGCCACTTGTGAGCGCAGGTTGTTTTTAGGGCAGACCAAGTCTCGACCCACTACCGTGACGTAGTATTGAGTTCCGAGGGGTGCCGCCAAAGAGGCTGCGAGGCCAGCCAGAGCATCAGTCTTTAGATTTTGTAGACGAGGTACGTGTTCGATGAAGAACCCGGTAAAGGTTGAAATGATGTTCAATGCAACTTCATGGTAGGAGATCAAATCTTCATGGCGAACCTCGTATTGCCCTCTGATCTGATTTACGACGAGCTTTGAGTCGCCGTAGGCTTCCAGATGATTCACCCCCAGCTGTTGCGCCAGCTGGAGTCCCATAATGAGTGCGTTGTACTCAGCAACATTGTTGGAGCATGACGTTGAAAGGGAGTAAGCACGCTGGATGACCAGCTGATCGGGGGAGACTAATACCACCCCCACTCCTGCGACGATTTGGCCTTTGGGGCCTGTTCTTGAAGCGCCATCGAAAAACATCCGCCAGACGGAGCCTTCTTCGGTGATATTTGATTCTTGGACCTCATTCGGGATGTCTTCATAGAGTCTTAAGGACTCTGGGATGGGGTGTACAGCTAAGAAGTCGGCCAGAGCTTGACCCTTAACAGCCTTCTGTGGAACGAACACCATGTTGTATGGTGTTAGCAAGATCGCCCATGTGGCTAGCCGGGAGTTCAGTGATCCTGGCTTCGTCATGAGGACTCTGAGCGGATTGACTCGAGAAATGACATAAATTGTCTGGCCCGAGACATAATGACGAGTCTTTTGGATGGCAAATACCAGAGCCAAGCACTCCTTTTCAACGAGGTTGTACCGGTGTTCGGCCCCGTTCAGAGTTCGGCTGAGGTAGTAGATTGCTTGCTCATAGCCTGTGTCGCTGTTCTGAGCTAGCAGGACGCCGAGGGAATGATCCATGACACGGACGTAAAGTAGGAATGGTTTGTCGGCGACGGGTGCCATCAGGACTGGAGGGCTCGTCAGGTAGGCTTTGATGTCGTCGAAAGCCTTTTGACATTCCTCTGTCCAGACGTAAGAGACTCCCTTCTTCATGAGCTGGGTGAAGGGTTGACATTTGCCGGAAAGGTTTGCTATGAATCTCCGGATGTATGCCAGACGTCCTTGTAGGCCTCGCAGTTCTCGAAGATTCTTCGGAGGGTCCATATCAAGAATGGCTTTGGTCTTCTCGGGATCGACATGAATGCCTTTCGCCGTGATGATGAAGCCCAAGAACTTTTCGCTCGAAACCCCAAGGAAGGATTTAGCGGGGTTCATCTTGAGTTGATGCGCCCGCATGAGGTCGAAGACTGTCTTGAGGTCTTACAGGTGATCTCCTTTGAGACGGCTCTTGACTGCGATGTCGTCAATATAGCATTCGACTGTCTTGCGAAGGTGTTGACGAAAAATGGTGCTCATAGCACGTTGATATGTCGCACCAGCGTTCTTCAAGCCGAAGGGCATCACTGTGTAACAGAAAACGCCCTTTGGAGTCCTGAATGACATGTTTTGCGTCATCGGGGAACATCTTGATCTGGTTGTAGCCCGAATACCCGTCCATGAAAGACATGCGCTCGAAGCCACATGTATTGTCGATCATCACGTCGGTGATTGGAAGCGGGAATTCGTCCTTCGGGCAAGCGGAGTTGAGGTCTCTGAAGTCGATACAAACTCGTATCTTCCCGTTCTTTTTGGTGACGGGGACGACGTTGGCTACCCAATCTGGGTGTTGCTCTTCACGGATGAAGTCGCTGGTCAAGAGCTTGTCCACCTCCTGATCGATGGCGTTCATGATGTCCGGACGAAAGCGCCGCTGTTGTTGTTTGATAGGCTTGGCATCAGGTAAGATGTTCAACCTATGCATCGCGATCTGGGGATCAAGTCCCGACATATCTTCATAGCTCCAGGCGAAGACGTCGATATACTCTTTAGCCAGCTGGATTATAGATTATCGGTCTTCTCCTTTTAGGCTTTTGCTGATGAAGATGGGTTTGGAAGAAGATCCATCCCCAAGGTCGATCTGCTCGACTTCATCCTCGATGGGAGGTTCGCGTAGTTCGAAGCGAGACTCCCATTGTTGTCCCAGGCGTTGAGCCCAGGGTTCTTCTTCGAAGAATTCTGGCGCGTGGTATTTGCCTTCTTCTTCTTAAGATTGTGCAGATGTCATGTTAGCTGACAGCACTCTCTTGAAGACAGATCCGATACTGGTATCGGAATCCCACGTTGATGCTTCAGACGAGTGAGAATGTTCAACTTCCTTTGTGTCTGAACTCTCTGGCGTTGACGGTGGCGTAACATAGCCTACCCCCCGTCGAGTTCTATTGTAGTAGTCCTGCGGCTTTCCTTTAGGTGTTGGAAGCCGGAGAGGGAGACGTCGACCTTTGCCGTAGTTCAGGCCTTTGTCGCTTTTTAGGTCGTAACCCATCTTTTGGATGAGGTACATTGCCATGTCCGTGTACCGATAGAGTTGCATTCTGCCGGCATCTGGTTCTGGCTCAAGTGGCGGGAGGTCTTGATGACGCTCGACCTTGCCGAAGATGATGGATTCTTCGTCTCGACTCCGTGGTGGGACTATGTAACAGACCCCTTGGGACGGGACTACTCGATTTACATGATGGACGGTCGTTATTTGTGTTTGCAACGACCGTAGAGCGTTATCTAATGTATATATGGCATTCCAATGTGGAAGACTAGAATAATTAAAAGACACTCTGTTATTGATGAAATATGAGATTTTATCCCGTGGGATTACATTGTCGAGAGATGGGGCATCTACATCGGTCGAGATATATTCACCCAGCTCTTCGTCTGTAAGCACTGGAATAGGATCGGGAGGGTCCACCACAGCGCTGATCTGGGAGTCCGAGAGGACTACCTGGGCCTTCTCTGGCGGCTGGGATGGCGGCGGCTTGCCCTTGAGACGCACCTTCAGAGGTGCTTCCGCTGTGCTTCCGGTGGTTGACGTCTTCCCCTGTAGTTTTGCCACAAGGGGAGCCGATGTTTGAGGCGGCTTTCCCTTGAGCCGTATCTTCAGGGGAGCTTCAGGAGCAGCTGGTGCTTTCCCGTGTAGCTTAATGCTCATGGGGGGCAACTTCTGAGGCGGTTTGCCTTTGAGTCGGATCTTCAAAGGAGCATCGGGAGTGACCTCAGGCTCCATGTCCGGCTCTGCTGCCGTTTTTGCTTTGTCGTCAGCATCATTGGCCTCCTCCTCGTCAGGTGACTTGTATAAGTCGGCATCGGTGAAGTAGGCTTCAATCCCTTTGAAAGGGTCGATGTCTGCGAACTCCGTACGGATGACGTTGTTGGTGGACACGTACTTCATACATTGGTGGAGCGTGGATGGCACCACCATGTACTCGTGCAACCATGGGCGACCCAACAGAATGTTGTAGTTGACTTCAGCGTCCACGACATAACAAGTGACCTCGGTTCTGAGGTTACCGATGTGGCACTTTAGTCGTATTTTGTCCAGCGGTTCGCTTTTGCTAGCGTTGAAACCACTGATTGTTGTGTTGGAGGGCGCTAGTCGGTACATTGGGATCCCCAGTGTTGAGAGCAGCCTCTTCGGGATGATGCTGAGGGAAGACCCCGGATCAATCTGAATCCGCTTCACCTTGACTGAACCGATGTACCCTGTGTAATACAGCGGCCTGTTGTGTCGATTGTGTTTGAGCAACATGTCCTGTTGGGTGAAGGTTATATTGGGGATAACCTCCTCCGCACAGTGACAGTGCTTACACACAGTCGGGAGATCTTCCGGCTGCTTGACCTGACTGAGAAAGGATTCAGCATCCTTCAGAGCTTCGCAGAGAGCTTCTCGGGAGTCTTTGGAAAGACGGAGGAGCTCAAACAGAGATAGGCGGGCAGGAGTACTGGCCAGTTGTGCCAGTATGTTGAAGTTGTGGGGCTTGGCTAGCCCCGAAGCATTCTCTTTTCGTAGAGGCCTATCGAAAAGGGCCTCTATCTGCTTCTGTTTATTGGCTGCTGAGGGCTTAGACGGGCCCTCGTCCTGGACAGCAGGGACGGTGCCAGGAGGCACCATCTCGACGGCAGCTTCGTCGGGTTGGACGTTCTGTTGTGAACGCGTCTGCACAGGAAGTGCCTCTTCAGCTGAAGAAGAGACCATGCGGCAAGACTTGATCTTCCTGCCTTTGGATTTGGAGGTAGGGCGTACTAGGGGTGAGCATTCGGTTTATTCGGTTCAAACCGAACCGAATAATCGAAAACCGAATTGGACCGAAAACCGAATAAGCAAAACCGAAACCGAACCGAATTGATCCATAACCGAATCAAACCGAACCGAATTAAATCGGTTCGGTTTTCGGTTTATTCAATTTTTCGGTTTATTTGCACTTTTTTTTGTTAATATGTATAGTAACTAAATATACCTAAATTTATTTAGTATATACCTATAGTATATACATATGTATATTCGATATATACCTATATATATTAATACATGTGTGTGTATATATAGTATATACATATATATATAGTAACTAATTTTTCTTATTCGGTTTCGGTTTTGGACCGAAACCGAAATTCAAAACCGAAACCGAAACCGAATAAGAAAATTTAGTATTTTAAAAATCGAAACCGAACCAAATTTTTTTTAAACCGAACCGAATCTCTTATTCGGTCCGGTTCGGTTCGGTTTTCGGTCCAAAACCGAATAATGCTCAGCCCTAGGGCGTACCTCCGGTTGAGTCACCTCGGAGACGAGATCGGGGTGAACCCATAGGATCTCTCCCCAAGATGTGGTGAGTGGGATGAGTCCACTCACGTTGTCACGGGTTGGTGGTAAGTTAACCACCTCCATTATCGCCTTAGGGATGGGGACGACGCCATCCTGTGTTGTAGTCGACGGCAGGGTGCCAAACTGGAGCGACACCACGTTGGCCGACACCGTCTTCTCTTCGTAGTCGACGGAGATTACATCCGCATTGATCATGCGCTGGATGTAATTCTTGAGGACATAGCAGTCCTTGGTTGGGTGTCCGACAAACCGATGGTAGTGACAGTACCTCGGGTTGTCCACTTTCCCAACCTCATCGGGACGCTTTGGATCCGGAAGCTTGATCTTGTCACCCTGCTTCAGTATCTCAAAGAGCTGCAGGGTGTCTTCGTCGTTGAACGAATAAACCTCCTTTGGCCTTGGTGCAAGTGGAGGCTTCTGGGTAGGTGCTGACGCACCTTTTGAGGCATTGACAGTCAATGCCTGTTTCTCCTTTGTTTCTCGTCCGGGGTTGTTGGTTGCAGGCCGTTTTCCTTTGTCCTCAAAGGCAGAGAAACTGACTCCCAGAAGACGAGCGTTGGCTGCCTTCTTCTTCAATGATCAAGGAGCTCCAGTCAGGAGGAGGAGTAGACTTGAGCCAGAGCTTGACTGCAGGCAGCATGTTCATGCTGCATGAGGAGAGATGCGCATGTTCTGGCATGCCCGGGGGCAGTCTGAAGCAGGCCTGTCGGAAGCGTTCGATGAACACTCGAACTGTTTCCTTCTCCTTCTGGCGTATCTCTATAAGGGACGCCATTGTCATGTCCTTCCCGCCGTCGTAGAAACGGTCGAGAAAGAGGCACGTCAGGTCGTCGAAGGAAGATATTGAATTGTCGGGGAGGCTGCAGTACCAGTCGTACGCCACTCCTTTCAGTGCCCCAACAAATATGCTGGTAAGTAGCGCGTCCTCCTTCGAAAGATGTCTCGTCTGAGACTGGAAGTACGTCAGGTAGCGACGAGGAGAGTCTTTTCCGTCGTATGGCGTCAGTGTTTGTGGTTTATACTTTGGAGGATAAACCACCTTGTTCCACTCGAGGGGATAAGGCTGGGAAATACCCATTTTCTGGCGCTCCTCTTGTCTCGCCTTAGACTCAAAGCGCTCGCGCAGGTCCCTGATCATCTCAACCACGTCTTCCGTGGAGCTGGGAGTCGGGGAAGGTGGTACCACCGGATGTTGAGCATTTGAGGGCTCTGACGTCCGAGGTGCTTCTCGGCGATCTGCGTCCGAGGATACCCGTTGAAGGGGTACACTCGACTCTCCATTGGCCCCTGGATCGGGATCGGTAGAGGGTGTCCTGGTCAAAGCTGACCGTATCTCAAACACTACCTGAGTCAGTGTTTGTATGGAGGCAGAGAGGGTTTTGAGTCCTCCCTCCAGGGTATCTATGCGCTGGACGAGGTCTGTTGGCGGCGCATCAGACACGACATCAGCCCCAGTCACGTTTACCGTCATGACGCGGCCGAGAGTGGATGAATGGGTTGAGGCTTCACTCTCGGTCTCGCTCTCTTGTAGGGGAGTCGCCTCTCCTGGAGCTTCGTCTTGGCAACCCCCGGTTATGTTCGGGAGAACATTCACGACGGGCGCATCTGCAAGGGCCTGATTACCCTCAGCTCCGTCTTGAAGGGCCTCTTCGTCTCCGAAACTCGGGTCCGCAGATGCTAGACTACCCCCAGCTATGTTCTGGGGGATATCCTCGTCTTCAGGGGCTTCTGGGAGGCTGACTTCGCCTCGAGGATCTGCCCCAGGTGTGCTTTGGACACACCCGTCTTCGGAAAGAGGCTCGACAAGGGTCTGACTACCCCCATCTTCCTCCAAGAACTTCTTCCTCGCTCGAGTGCCTTCGAACACTCCGGAGGATGAGACAGCTGTCTTGGTTTTCCTCGGCTGGCTCTTGGACGAGGAAGAGAAACTGCCAGTCGCCTTTCGGACTGACGAGGAGTTGGAGATCACGTTGCATGAAGCAACCATTGGTTCCTCTTCTGTTGACACCTTCTTCCCGAGGCGACGTCGGAAAGGTGTCGATGTTTGCAGCCGCTGGAACACCGACTGCCTTGGTGGGACTGCCGCTTTGCAACAGCAGTTGATGGTGACCACAGCACAAGTATGCCCCGTGAGAGGCGCATCGTGCTTGTTAGTCAACTCTCCTGATCGGCGCTTGTGAGTGATCACGTTACGCAGATCGTTGGAGGAGAGTGGCACCTTCGTACCCCCTTCAGGCGCATGGCAAGGCCAAGCGCCGGGGTGGTCAAGTGAGTGCTGCGCCCCCTGATCTAATACCAAACAGGCATCCCGATCAGTAGTGGGGGAACCACAACATTTGGAGTGACTTGAACGGACCTCAAACGCACAACCAGAGGAGGCACGGGAGTTCAAGACCACTGGATTTGCCTTACTCGACTTGGTTGTGCACGCAGTAGATACGCCCAAGTGAGACAAGGACTTTGAAGGTCGGCTCGTTCTCGGCGCCGCAGCACACGAGTCGACCTTGTACAACTTACCATCAGTAGCGTGCATGATTGTGAGCGCATGCTTCTTGCTTGTTGCTGGCATAGCACGTTTGGGACGCATGGCCCGTGCTGCCTTGGAATTCTTCGTACCAGGCCGCTGGGGCGCGTAGTACTCAGAATCCAAATTCTCCTCGCCACTACAGCGAGTGAGTCTGTCAAAGACAGAGATCTTCTGTGGCGCATCAGAGGTGATGCGCGGGGCATTGGCTGCGCCCCTGCTCCGTCGACGCATCTTCCTCGCCTGAGAGGGAGATGGCTGGGGAACGTGGTTAGCCGCACGTTTCCCCGAGAGATGCGCTGCACCAGCGGGCGCATCTTGGTTGCTGAGGACGCCAGCAGGAAGGGAAGGCTGGATTGGCGTATCCCCTTCGGTGGTGGTGCCCGAGGCGTCGACCTTGCGCACCCAGACTCGGCGGGTCTTCTTCGGCTTCGGCAGCCGCTTCGAAGGACTCACACTTCCTTCAGAGATGAACTCCTCATATGCCTGTTGATTGAGGCGTACGACCAGCATCTTGTGGGAGGAGCCCACCTTCACGTCGTCGGATTGTGACACAGCTTTCTCGGTGGAGGAGAAAGAGGTCCCCAGCAGAGTCGCCAGCTTGTTTGTCATTAAAATTCTTTGATTGTAAATTTCAATACAAACAGAACAGTGTTACAATATAGGACTTAGACGTAGTCCTAGGAGTACACTTTTGTTTAATCTGGGTTCCTTGTGCCAATGGAGTGAGTGGTAATGTGTTGACTCCGTTGACGATCTGACGACGGTTATCGGTTCTCTGAAGGTATGGATTGCTCTGGGTGCTGGAGCTTGCTGAGAGAAGGAAAACGTTGAGTGTCTGTATCTGCCTCTCTGGTGGTGCGAAGTCTCTGTCTGTTCGTTGTGGAGGTTGATATGTGTGCACGTAGGTCGGTCCGTAGGGAAGAAGGAAATGATCCCTCTATTTATAGTTTTGCAGGCTGGCTTCTCATGCGCGCATATAGGATGCGCCTGTACGCGGGGACGCTATGTGTTGATTCCTGATGGAGGCGCATGGACGATGCGCCCTGATCGAGGGGTTGACTTCTTCATGTTGCTGTTGTGAGCCGGCACGTAGCAGAGAAGAAGATCTTTCTATTGCTCAGATCTTGGATGAGTTGAGTCAAAGAACACGTGTCATCGACCCATGGCTCGGAGATCTCGGATTTGGTGGGGGAATGATCTGGTAGGATGCGCCTAGGATTGGGCGCATGAGGAGACTTTGGCTCGTAACCTTTAGGGGTCACGAACCATTCTGGGCGCATGGCTTTTGAGGCGCATGCAGAGCTTCAGTAGTGACTTTACTCCTGTCTTTTAGGATCAGGGAGAAGTCTGGGGCGCATGGCTTTTGAGGTGCATGCAGAGTTGTAACAGTGACTTTCCTTCTGTCTTTAGGGATCAGTGAAAAGTCTGAGGCGCACAGCTTTTGAGGCGTATGCATATTTGGGCGCATGGCCGCGGAGGCACATGCAAGATGGTTGGGTGGCCATGTGGCAGTAGCCGTCGGAGGGAAGTAATGATGACGCTGACGTTGGCGATGCTTCGTCTTCTGAAAAAGCTGCCGACTGTTCAGACTTCGGGAGGCGTGCTGCCAATTCTGTCAGTTCAGCATTTAATGTTTGTGACATTCGATGGACAGCTGAGTGGGCGCATCGGTTGGCGTTCCACTAGGCGTATGGGGACGCATGGGGGCGCATCCCCTGTGATGTGCTTGATGCTGATGGGCGCGTCTGTGTGATGCGCTTTGATGTTGAAGGACGCGTCTGTGTGCATGGCGCATCTTCATTGGTCCGTCTGTTGAGTTCTTCAGAGCATTAGTGGCTCCCTGACTTAGCTGAATATTGCACTGACTTCGGGAAGGTTGCCACTTGGCGCATGGGTTTGATTTGCCCTGGCCTATGAATAGCAACAGTTTGAGAGAGTCTTGTTGTCTCTCCCTTGACTTCTCGACGAAGATGGATTCGACTGATCCTCCTCCTTGGCAAGACATTGTACTGTGGATGATGATTCTCCTTATTCAAAGAGAACTCCTTCAGAAGATAAGAGCCCCAGGCTGGGCGCCTATACGTTGACGAAGAAGTGATTCACTCTAACGGGGCGGAGTGATGCGCTGGGAGACATGTACAGCATGTTGCAACTGTTGAAACACAGACTGCCTCGGTGGTGGAGCCACTGTCTTGCGGTAGCAGCAGTTGATGGCGACCGCAGCACAAGTGTGCCCTGTGAGGGGCACATTATGCTTGTTGGTCGGCTCTCCTGATCGGCGCTTGTGAGTGATCACGTTGCGCAGATCGTTGGAGGAGAGTGCCACCTTCGCACCCCCTTCAGGCGCATGGCAAGGCCAAGCGCCGGGGTGGTCAAGTGAGTGCTGCGCCCCTGATCTAACACCAAACAGGCATCCCGATCAGTAGTGGGGGAACCACAGCATTTGAAGTGACTTGAACGGACCTCAAACGCACAACCAGAGGAGGCGCGGGAGTTCAAGACCACTGGATTTGCCTTACTCGACTTGGTTGTGCACGCAGTAGATGCGCCCAAGTGAGACAAGAACTTTGAAGGTCGGCTCGTTCTCGGCGCCACAGCACTCGAGTCGACCTTGTACAACTTACCATCAGCAGCGCGCATGATTGTGAGCGCATGCTTCTGGCTTGTTGCTGGCATAGCACGTTTGAGGTGCATGGCCCGTGCCGCCTTGGACTTCTTCGTACCAGCCCGTGGGGCGCATAGTACTCAGATTCCAAATTATCCTCGCCATGACAGCGAGTGAAGAACTTGCAGCCAACCCAGAAGAATACTGCAACTTTTGTGTCTCGAACGGGTCCCTGGATAATGGGCTCCCTTTTCTTTATTTATTTTTTGGTGCCTTTTTCAAAGGAGGCAAGAGGTCTCTATATATAGAGTGGAATGAGACCTCCCTTTTTCTCCTTTCCGATGTGGGATTAAAAGAAAGATCCCTTCTTTTTCATGCTTCTACAGTAATCCCGCGGGATAAAATCTCGTATTTTATCAATAATAGAGTGTCTTTTAATTATTCTAGTCTTCCACATTGGAATGCCATATATACATTATATAACGCTCTACGGTCGTTGCAAACACAAATAACGACTGTCCATCATGTAAATCGAGTAGTCCCGTTCCAAGGGGTCTGTTCTGTAGTCCCACCGCGGAGTCGAGACGAAGAATCCATCATTTTCGGCAAAGTTGAGCGTCATCAAGACCTCCCGCCACTCGAGCTAGAACCAGATACCGACAGAATACAAGTCTATCGGTACACGGACAAGGCAAAGTACCTCATCCAAAAGATGGGTTACGACCTAAAAAGCAACAAAGGCCTGAACTACGGCAAAGGTCGACGTCTTCCTCTCCGGCTTCCAACACCTAAAGGAAAGCCGCAGGACTACTATAATCGGACTCGACGGGGGATAGGCTATGTCACGCCGCCGTCAACTCCAGAGAGTTCGGAGGCAAAAGAAGCAGAACATTCTCATTCGTCTGAAGCATCAACTTGGGATTCCGATACCAGTATCGGCTAAGTCTTCAAGAGAGTGCTGTCAGCCAACATGACATCTGCTCAACCTCAAAAAGATGAAGGCGAAGATCAAATATCGGAATTCTTCGAAGAAGAACCCTGGGCGCAACACTTAGGAGAACAGTGGGAGTCTCGTTTTGAGCCACGCGAACCCCCTACCGAAGACGAAGTCGAGCAGATCGACCTTGGGGATGGATCTTCTTCCAAACCCATCTTCATCAGCAAAAGCCTAAAAGGAGAAGACCGGGAGTCTTTAATCCAACTGGCTAAAGAATATAATGATATCTTCGTCTGGAGCTACGAAGACATGCCAGGACTTGATCCTCAGATCGCGATGCATAGGCTCAACATCTTACCCGATGCCAAGCCTATCAAACAATAACAGCGATGTTTTTGTCCGGACATCATGAACGCCATCGATAAGGAGGTAGACAAACTCTTGACCAGCGGCTTCATCCGTGAAGAAAAACACCCGAATTGGGTGGCCAACGTTGTCCCTGTCACCAAGAAGAATGGGAAGATTCGAGTCTGCATCGACTTCAGGGATCTCAACTCCGCCTGCCCGAAGGACGAATTCCCGCTTCCCATCACCGACGTGATGATCGACAACACATGTGGCTTCGAACGCATGTGTTTCATGGACAGGTATTCAGGCTACAACCAGATCAAGATGTTCTCCGATGACGCAAAACACACGTCATTCAGGACTCCAAAGGGTGTTTTCTGCTACACAGTAATGCCCTTCGGCTTGAAGAATGCTGGTGCCACATACCAACGAGCTATGAGCACCATTTTCCGTCAGCATCTTCGCAAGACAGTCGAATGCTATGTTGATGACATCGCAGTCAAGAGCCGTCTCAAAGAAGATCACCTACAAGACCTGAAGACAGTCTTCGATCTCATGCGGGCGCACTAACTCAAGATGAACCCCGCTAAATCCTTTTTAGGGGTTTCTAGCAGAAAGTTCTTGGGCTTCATTATCACGGCGAAAGGCATTCATGTCGATCCCGAGAAGACCAAAGCCATCCTCGACATGGGCCCTCCGAAGAACATCCGAGAACTTCGAGGCCTGCAGGGGCGTCTGGCATACATCCGGAGGTTCATAGCAAACCTTTCCAGAAAATGTCGACCCTTCACTCAGCTTATGAAGAAGGGAGTCTCTTACGTCTGGACAGAGGAATGCCAAAAAACTTTCGACCACATCAAGGCTTACCTGACGAGTCCGCCAGTCCTAGTGGCGCCCGTCGCCGGTAAACCATCCCTCCTCTACGTCCGTGCCATGGATCATTCCTTCGGCGCTTTGCTGGCTCAGAACAGCGATACAGGCTATGAGCAAGCCATCTACTACCTCAGTCGAACACTCATCGGGGCCGAACACCGGTACAACCCCGTTAAAAATGAGTGCTTGGCGTTGGTGTTTGCCATTCAGAAGACTCGCCATTATGTCTCGGGCCAGACGATTCATGTCATCTCCCGAGTCAATCCACTCAGATTTCTCATGACAAAGCCAGGGTCATTAAATTCCCGGCTAGCTACGTGGGCGATCCTGCTAACACCATACAACACGGTGTTCGTTCCATAAAAAGCCGTCAAGGGTCAGGCTCTGGCCGACTTTTTAGCTGCACACCCCATCCCGGAGTCCTCCAGACTCTATGAAGACATCCCGGATGAGGTCCAAGAATCTAAAGTCACCGAAGAAAGCTCCGTCTGGCGGATGTTTCTCGATGGCGCATCAAGAACAGGCCCCAAAGGTGTAACACCCAGTTTTTCAGAAGAGGGTAATTTTGAAATTTTGTAATTATTATTATTATTTAATGGTATTTATTTCATGTTATGATTTTTAGTGATTTTTAATTATTTTTAAACTATTTAAACTCACGACTTATGATTTGGTGCCTTGCTAGTGTTCATTTCCAGACTGAGGGGTATTTTAGTCATTTTTGTAATTTTAAGAATTATTTGGGATTATTAATTATTATTTAGATTTAATAGAATTTATTTGAATTTTTGGGATTTATTTTGACATTGTTTGGACTAGATTGATTTTTGGCTAGTTTGGACTCATGTAGACCAACCTAGGAGCTAACCCTAGTTAGTTGGGCTTGGTTAGGTCAAGTGGACCCTAGTCTAACCTAGTGTGACTCAAGTTAGTGGTTAGTGATTCATTAGAACTTGGATTAGGAATTTAGGAATCAAGTTATTTGGTAAATGGCTTGTGATTACACAAGTCATTTTGTGACTAAACTAGTTAGGACTAGCCAAACCTAGCTCAACCCTAACCCAAAGCCAAGTGGTCAGCCACCCTAGCTGAACCTAGGGATTCCTCCATTATAAATACACTCCTAATTTCTAGGGCTAGCCTCTTTTAGGGTTCTTCAAGAGTTTAAGGAAAGAGGTGAGTCCCATCTTCCTAAAATCCTTAAAAATCCATTTCAAATCCTTTTTCCTTCAAACCAATTCCATTAGGACCTAAATTTCTTCCTCTTGCTGCTGGTATATTTTATTTGCAGGGAATCAACAATTTGTGGAAGTTTGGGTGACTTGAGGAATCTCTCCATTCTAGTTTTTGTGAAGTTTCTTCACCAATAGGTAACTTCTCCATTCCTCCATGGATTTCCACTTTGTCTTCACCAATAGGAACCCTAAGTGATCCCCCTAAGGTCTGGATAGATTTCGTGTCCTGTGTCATTGGATTCGTGTCCGTTCTGGACACATATCAGTGACCACAGCTTAGTGTTCGACGAAATGCCTCAAAGGGCATTTCGATCGAATTAATTCTTTGTGTTTGAATAGGAATCTTCGTTTTGTTCTTGCTTACACGATTCTGGGACACTGAGGTAGTTTTTGTGTCGGGTTGTGTCGGAATCTGGGCTTGGACACGCGCGTACACACGCTCGCACGCGCACTACAGTGTTCCCCTGCTACTCGGGGCCTGTAGCAGACACGACACGCCTCTAGGACACGTGAAACTTGACACGTAGCATGGGGCCATGACTGAAACCCCGTGTGTCAAATCTCATGTGTTCCCGTGTCGTGTCGAGGGTGGAATCGTTTGTGCACGTGTCGTGCACTGTGGGTTTCAGTGTTCCAGTTATGGGTTCCTGTTTGAATGTTTTAAACCATGTTTTAATTAATAATTAAGATCCTAATATATGGTATATAGTGTATGTATATTGTTTACATATTTTAGTTAGGTTTTTTATGGATTGATTGGATTCGATTGGCAACACTGTTATTTTCCTGATACTTCATTTCCTGTAAATTTCCAACCCATTAAATCCATTGTTCTACTGTGTTTTCTTCAACTAAATTCGATCCCCCATGTTACCTATCATGCTAGATAAGTATGTTCATTTATAAATTGAAATGATATGGTGTGTATGAGGATTTGGACTGTTGGTTTGGGACTGTTAATTGGTTGATTGCTTTGTAACTGCTATCCTTTCAAATGTAAAACCTGAGAATGGATACCCTGTTAACTTCCTAAACCTGAGATTTTGAAAGATAGGTTTTTAGCTAATTTCTTTTGGTTATAACTGAGATTTACTCATTACCTTTCACAACAGTGTAATACTTATACATGGTGAAAACTGAATTGGTTTTGGGATAATTTGTAAAACCTGAGAATAGGCAAGGGGAGGAAACTGTCCTAATTTTTCTGAATTTAATTCCTTGCCTAGTTCCTGAGTTTTCCTGTGATCCTAAATCTAGGAGTTTGTTTTTATGATTCCTACATTTCATGAACCCAACACATTTTCCTTTATTTCATTGATTAACTGTCACCCATGTTCCTGTGCACTTGGATTTCACTATTTCCTGTCACTGTTCTAACTAAAACTGAGAATGGGTGCTATGTAAATTGATAACCTGAGATTGGTTGGTTAACTAATGTTAATTCCTGCACATTTAAATCTGTCACACTCTTCATTTCATTTCCTGCATATTTCCCATGTGACACACACAAGTTCACCTTGACACAACCCTTTCACTGTTTTGTTGCAAACACAATTGTCCTTCTTCTTTACTGTTTTTTTTTCCCTGCCAATCACTTCCTGTCACACTGGTTCAAAACCTGAGGACATGTTGTGTGATTAAGGGGTGACTGAAATCAGAGTTGGCAAGGAATTGATTTCCTTCCTTTGTTAGCAGTCCATTATTGGACTTCCCTATCCCTGTCACATTTGTATTCCTGCATACTTGGCATGTTACACTTCTCACAAATATTTTCCTGCACTCTTCAATAACCTGGAGTTCCTGTACACTGTATTGTTTTCCTGCACACCCTTCACTGTTAGATTTTCCTGAGTACACTAATTCTCTTAACTGATTTCCTTTTCTTTCTTCTTAAACCTGTTAATACTTTGAACTGTTTTGGTTTTGGGTTAAGATCTAAACCTGAGAATTTATGTACTGCCTTTGGTTCAGTAGGAACCTATGAGTTGGTTTGATATGTTGAGATCACACACCTCATCACCACTGTCTTTTCCTGCGTATTTTGTTTTCCTGTACACTCTCACCTTACCACCCACATTTCAGTTTTGTTTCATAACCTGAACACACACTCTTCACTTTTTAATTCCTGCATTTCACATTGTGATACTCTCACTGTCACCAAATTCCTGTACACATTGCCTTCACTGATTTCCTGTATCATAATTCCTGTACACTAGCCTACATCCTTTCACACATTGTCACAGCCACAAGCACACATTGCTTCCATCTCTCTTATTATACATGTAGGTATATACTATATGTGAATGTCTGTACATATATGTATATATAAATAGTGTAATGTATGTAAATAGACATATGTATATCTATGTAAATGGAATGCCTAATGTTAGTATCTATATGTATATGTATATTGATAATAAGTTAGACATGTTTGTGTATATGCTAGTTATGTAGCATATAGCTATGTTATGATATGTGATATAGTTGGGATAGGTTTGGTTCAGGCTTGCATAGCCTTGTAGTGGTGTGTACTAGCTAGTATAGGCTTGTGTGTCCTAGTATAGACTAAGCTAGACTCGACTAGACTAATTTAGCCTAGTTTAGACAAGGTTGACCTAGTTTGACTTCTAGGGTTGACCAAAGTTGACCAAGAGTTGACTTTGGGCTAGATTGACTTAGAATCATATAGAATACATAGCAGAGCTTCATTTTATCATTTTAGACTTGTTGTGACTTGTGCTGTTCTGTTTAGGAGCCAGACACCACTCCTTGGACAGTACGATTCATATCGGACACTCAGATACAGGCGAGTACATTCTCTGATCATTTCATATCCTGCTTAGAATTATTTCCTGCAGTAGATTACTTTACTTGTACTGGCACGTTGGTCACACGGATTGGTACTATATGGATCCCTTCTTGAGATGTTATCCTTAGGGAGCATCGGGTACTCTATGTTCTGTGCGTTTCACCTACATAGCGTATCACTATGCTTCGTTGATTCTTCGATCACTTGTGACATATACTCTTATGATCACAGAGTCTTCCTAGAATCCTTATCCTATTTATGGGACTACTATGTATCACCTTCGGGGGCTTATCACCTTCGGGGTCTACCACCTTCGGGGTCTGTTACATAGCATCATATAACATAACATGGCTGGATCCTTGTGTATTGATTGGGGGTACGGGGGAGTATAAATGGACATGTGAATAATACACCAGTAGTGTAGCATCAGAATCATTCCATAGTGTAGCATCAGAATCATCCCAGGCCATTTACATGTTCATATTGTACTCTGACTCACTAGCCACATGTTAGCTCTCTATTTATATTAGATATTTCTATTACAGTTCTCTCTCTGTTTATACTGCACTTCTTTCAGTACTTGTATCTTACTTTACTGCATGTTCATATTTTCTAACCTGCTATAAATTGTTGAGATGTACTGTGCTCGCTCCTGTCCTGACTGGACCTGTTGAAAATATTACAGAGGACGAGGAGGAGGCTTGCCTGGACACCTACTACGGGACAGCCTTAGATGACACCTGTGAGCTGGACTCCCAGGAGGATCCAGCAGTAGCTGAGGACTTTCCCCCGACTGTTTAGACTAGATTAGATAGTCTGTTATCATTTGTAGTCTGGAGACTTATTAGTTAGACTTTATTTGGAGAGCAGTTGTATATATTCTTGTATCTGAGACCTTGTTCTGTTGGATATTGCTGGGATTATCTTAGTCTACTTTTATCTACTTCATTTTCTTGAGTTCTATTTCATATCGTGCTATCTCTTCCTTAGTTGTGATTGAGTTTACTATTGCTATTGTCACCCCCATTTCGGGGAGTATAAACTGTTTAGATAGATATTGTTAGATGTATGTTGACCTAGGACAGCGTTCTACCGCCGACACTGCGGCGTAGGCTGGGCGTTGTTACGTTCTCGTACCCTCACAGTGGGTGCGGGTCGTGACACGTTTTTAGTGGTGGCCCATGCAGGTCGAGACTAGAAGTGTAGTGGTTTTCGAATTAGAGTATCACTACAGCCTGCAGTAGGATATAGGACATTAATTTTAAGATACTCAATCACTTTAGGAAAAAAAATTTTATTGCCATCTAAATCCTCTTGTCAGCTGATCCTTTGAATTATAATTGTCCGCCCTTGTTATATCGCTTCCTTCTCAGAAATTGATACTCTTGTTTGTCTATCTTCAGGATGGTAGAGACTGTAGATACCCTAGAGGGGGGGTGAATAGGGTCAAGCTAACTAATCAAGCACTTAGCACAAGCTAATTGGCAATTTAAAAATATAAGTGCAAGAGAAGAAGCAAACACAATACCGACACCCGATATATCCTGGTATCCTCCTAAGAGGCAGTCCAGTCCCGGAACTCTCTTCGGCTTTAATCCACTATTTGAGCAAATAGTTACACACGAGTTTGGATCCGAAGAACTCGCCAACTTCTTACACAAGAGCTTTAATCCGAAGGGCTCTCCGACTTCAACCGAGAGTTTGGATACGAAGACTCCCCAACTTCAACCAGAGTTTGGATACGAAGACTCTCCAACTTCAACCGAGAGTTTGGATACGAAGACTCTCCAACTTCAACCGAGAGTTTGGATACGAAGACTCTCCAACTTCAACCTTTCACAATAGGTTTTGATCTCCTTATATAATAGGATGAAGATCTCACTTTTCAACTCAATAACTCTAACACAATTTGTAGATGGCAAATGAAGGCTTTGTAGAGTTGTATGTGGATAAGCTTTGGTGGTTTGGAAATTTTTAGGCTCAAAGCATCAACCTTGAATGAAGGGGTTCAAGGCTATTTATAACCAAAGCTTGAAAAGAAGCCAAAGGCAACTTTTCAGTCACGAACCGGCATACCGCCGGTATGATCCGGCATACCGGCGGTATACCGGTCTGGAATTGCAACGGCTAGAAATAGAGCCGTTGGGATCATTAATTGCTGGAAATCCGACCGTTGGAATTTCAACGTTTCGGAAGCGGTATACCGTCGGTATGATCCGGTATGCCGTCGGTATGCCGGTTTTGTAAACAGAAACTTTCTGTGAACAAAAACCGGTATACCGTCGGTATACTCCGGTATACCGTCGGTATGCCGCTTATCCACCAAAAATGATCCTGGGCTTATTTCTGCCCTAGCTTTCAATTTTGACATCCATTTCTTGTGTTTACAATTATTCCTAAGACTCATTACAGACTCCAGATATACTTAGGCAGGTGCAGGCTTCTTCAGAGTCTTGAAATGATGATGGCATGGCTTGGCTTCTTCCTTCCATAGGAGCTGGCTTTTTCCCTTGGCGGCAGCTGTCCAAAGATATCCAGTTTGTGAAAACTGAATACCTTTCGGGGGCTTCGCCCCCGAACCCCCGACGAGGGGCGCTGCCCCCTCGACCCCCGTCCGCTGACTGGGCAGCGGAACCCCCGGTACGTGGCTCCAGAGATGTCGTCGGGTGGTTCAGAGAAATCTTGTGGGATCCGTCGTCTTTGGCCCACCATGATTTCTTCATTGCATATGTCCACATTGATCTTGCTTATTGCTTTTCTGCATGTACATGTTAGACGAACAAAGCAATATACATAGTAGCAAGTATGATAAGTCTAATGCACATCAGGACAATGCTGAGTTTAAGTATAATTGCTAAGGTGATAGCATAAATGTTAGTGATATCATAATGATTAAACTTAATTGAATGACCACAATCAAAAACATGGTTTTGATTTTGGCAACCCAATTAAATTTAAGATAGATAAGCTCATATCACTAAGATGTAAACCAATGGGCACATATCACCAAAGATATAAGTATAAGTAGAAATGCTATAGCGATTGTATGAAGATTAGTGATAAAGAAATGCTAAACTTAACATAATAACCATATTCAAAAATATGATACAATCATTGGGCCAACAATCTCCCCCTTTTTGATTATGGCAAATCGGTTAAGTTTAGTATGAACACAATAGATGCATATATCACTAATATACAAAAGATATAAGCAATATCACTAAAAGCATACTACGTAGATTACTTATAAAAGCATACTTAAATTTACTTCTCCTCCTTTGACATTATCAAAAATAGGCTCCCCCGTACTAAGAGATAAAAATGAAATCAATCTCACGCATAGAAATCAGAGCATGGGGAAGTCATAGACAATCATGATCAAGATATACTAATGAAAAGCAATGGGAGAAGTGTGTAAAGACAAGTGTATAAAACTACATACCAAATGTAGAGTACTAATTAGAAAATTGCTTGTCAAAACACAATATGGTTGGTAAAACTAAAAGTATTGAAAAACAAGAAATAAGAAGTTTACCAACTTGAAATCCAAGGAATAAATCCAAAACACAATAGGATATGAAATATTGCTCCAGTTTTGGAAGAGGACTAAGAAATAAAGGATTTCAAACAAAAGCCATGAGGAATAGATAATTGCAACTAATAGATACCAATAGAGATACGAAATTAAGTAAACTTGATACCAATTGAAAAGATGTAAACTTGAAACATTGATCAAAGAAACCATTAATAATCATAATTGTCCACAAATAAATAGTGGAACAAAATAAAAGAATGATCAATGTAAAATATTGCAATTGATATAAAGTAATCTCATTATTTGCAAGATCTATATGCTTATCCAAGTTCATGCATTTGAACTCAATTACCTTATCATGTTATATGAATACCCTTTAGATAAACATGAAGGTAAAGAAGAAAAATACTTGAGAAGGAGAAATTCAGTCGACTTGAATGCTCCCCCTCAAAGTACTACCAAAGTTGATAAAAATCATGAATTTGGATAAGTCCTCAACAAGGAAAGCCAAATCAATTAAGCATGAAAGAAAAGCCAAATCAACGAAAGCATAATATTCATCAAGATAGGATCTAAAAGTTAATATTAGCAAGATGACATATTTAACCCATATGAAAGAGAGAGATAAGATAGTAAGGATAATTACATACACTCTCATAAACCCTTCAAAATAAAAATATCATGACCTCAATCAACAAGATATAAAATAGAAGAAAATATGGGTCCATGATGAACTAGGTATACGACATATTAGAGGGTATAAATGAATTGGATCAATTAATTTGCTCCCCCTCAAAATATGCGTATCTAGTTCCAAAGCACTTATAGCATAAAATAGATAACTACAAGATCTAGGGGTAAATCAATTATGGATTTCTCCCCCTTGCTCAAGGCATATAAGGCTACAATATCGTCAAAAGACGAAAGATATCATCTTTAGTCAAGAGAAGATAACCAATTAATAGCCACTAAAGATGAGAAATCAAAAGAATATTCCAATAAAGCACATATAATCAAAAGATGGCATACATTAGTCTATATAGAAGAATTTCATATTTAAATATGATAGATCAATGTATGTTATCCTTTGAGAAAATGTCATCATGAAAAAGAATAAAGTCAATTAAGAACAATCATGATGATAGACAGAATACAGCTAAAAAAAATAAAAAAATGAAACTCAAACATCATGTCCATGATTATCTAATTAAGAAATAATCAACCAATTTATTGCTTTGCATGGACTAGGTATGTTTTATCACATGTGTACCCATCAACCGGATAATATCCAAACTTTGCTACTTCTAAATGAAAGACCAATAAAGTTCAAATAGCAAAGGTCATATGTGATAAACCATGAGTAGTCAAAGTAGAGTAATAAATTAACTTGACATTTACAAAATTAGATAGTTTAGGACTACTCAATCATTAGGATCATTCATAAATAAAACAAATGAATAAATATGATCTAATGAATCTCATCAAGAGAAAATCACAAGTCCAAAAAAAATCTCACACATTAACATGGGAAAGAGTAAATCTCATTTAAATAATTACAAACATAATAAAGAAGAGATGTAAATGATAATACGATGAAATCATGACTCAAGAAGTGAGAGAAATTTAAGAGAGACTTGCTAATGACTAGTTATGGAAGAGAGTTAAAACAAGGAATCACAAACCTCTAAGAGAAAAACAAGATTTAATAAAGAATTTGTAAAACTAGTTTTGGAGATTAAGCATATCACAAATCTTGTTTTTGTAAGCTAGCATATCATATATAGATTGAAGTATAGGAATATAGCTAGATGTGTGAAAGAGAGCCAAAATTATATAGCTTAATAATATATCACAAATAAGCAAACTATATAATCCAAATAAGATTAATGAGAAAAGCCATTAACAAGATAAATGTGCTCATTAATTCTTAAGTCACTAACACACAAAAAAATACTTGCTTAGGCATAGAGTTCACAATTAAGGACATACATTTTGAATGATCAAAATGATTTATAGACTCTTTACTAAGCAATGATAAGAGCAAGAAGATCAGAAATAAAAATAATTAGACTCTTATCAAGAATAGGCCAAAAGAGATATTCATGAAAACATAATAAAATAAATCTCTTTGCCAAGTATTGAGATTAACCCAAGATAATGAAATGATAGATCTATCTAGAGAATGCAAAATACTATAGCCACATTAAAATAAGTGTATTCTCTAGAAGTGGAAAAATCTCAACACAAAAGCTCAAACCATAGTAGCTAAATTCATGAGAAATATGATGTAACAATTACAAGTATTCTCATGTGCTACAAAAATATCATTGGGCAACAATAATTCAAAAGGAAGCATAACCCAAGGAATGAGCAAAGAAGGATCATAAAGATCAAGAAAGCTAAATGCTAAAGATATCAAGAAGTACATTTTTCAAAGAGCTTTCATAGTGCACCATAGTAAATATATAGAAGATATCGATTTGAAAATGTGCACTAAAAACGGAGGTAAATGTAAAAACAAGACAAAGCACAAAACCATGTGATTCTTAAAAGAACTTCCATAAATAGTCAAGTGCAAGGCATAAACAAATATTTTCTCTCATCATCCTAACTTAAAGGGTATAAAACAAATAAATATCAAAAGTTAGGAATCATTTATATATATGAAACTATATATATCACGAATAGGCATACATGAAAAGATCAAAAATCAATTAAGAACATGTATCCAAAATGCCAACCAAAAAGTCAAGAAGATATCATCAAAAGAAGACTTTAAGGAAGAAGCTAATTGATTCAAGAAGAACAAATTTGGTCAAAGGAATCAATAGCTAAGGTATGAGATAAGCACAAGTTTGAAGGTAACAAGTATAAATAAATACTCTTCAAGTTAATATAAAACTTTAGCTTAACTCATATGCCTACATAAAGGTATTTATACAAAGATAGATATCAATATAAGAGATACATGAACTATATATAAATGAAAATTTTAATGAATATAGTCATGTATCCTTAATGAATATTTGAGAAACCATCACAAATTCAAAAGCATGTATAAATAAACTTTATTAGGCAAAGACATAATTGATTCTCAAGAAGATAATCAAGATAAAGTATGAGAATCAATAATGAATATATTATGTAAGCACAAGATTAAAAAGAAGTATAAGTATATACTTGTCAAGTGATAAGAAGCTTGTGCTAAACACATATATTCGCAAATACCGATTTAAAGAAAATATTACATTAAAAAACAAATCGGCAAGAAGTAACTATTTCAAAAACTTTAAAGACGGAGAGTTAAAATCATATTAACTCAAATTAAAACCAAGCTCCTATGGACTAGAGTGATATGCATGCTTCATAATATAGAGATAGGAATAACAAGCATGCATAATAAATGTGTCACACTAATAGAGAATGAATGATAGACTACATAGTGTGAACTAATCATTTAAGCCGAGTAACTAGTCATGCTAGATAAAAGAATTAATAAGAAAATTAACTAAGCATGCTAGAATTGTATCTCACATTGATTTATATAAAAGGCAACTAAAGGATATCAATGTGAGCTAGTAGCAAAACATCAAGAGAAACATGCTAGATTCTACTAATATAAACCATTTAAAGAGAATCATTTAGCATGTTACCAAATTGGCTCTAGTGGCCACACTTGTGTTGGTGCAATTGCTTGAAAGATGACCTTTGAGCTTTGCAACCACCAACACGCTCCTTGGTGCTATGTTCCGATAAAAGAAGCTCCACCTACAACATTAGGCGAAGACTTTGGTATCCAAATAAACTTGGATCCACATTTGTTAGCTTTAGGGACCCATATACTATTTACTCTAGCATTGGTAGAAAAACTCCTACGAATAGGACAAGTTAAGCTCATATGTCCAATGCGAGAGCAATAGAAGCACCTAATACTAGTGTGTGCACATGTATCAGAATGAGCATGGTTATGAACATATGACATACTAGAATGATGAGTATCTCTAGAGTGAGCATGAGAAGATTTGGTTTTAAGAATATTATGTTCTAATATCAAATCATCATGCATACAAGTAAGAGAATCAAATTTAGCATTTAAAGCATTATTCTCTTTTTCAAATAAAGCAATTCTAGAAATAAAATCATCATTTTGTTTCTTTAAAGAGTCAATAGAAGAATCATGCAAATGATTTAGCTCATGAGTTTGCCTCTTAAGATCTTCTATTAATGAGGAAAGAGATTTGATTTTCAAAATTAAAGCCTCATTCAAACTCTTTAAAGAAACACAAGATGAGTTTTGAGAATCAAGTCTAGATAATAAAATATTGTTTTCATTTCTCAAAAACTCATTAGATTCTTCTAAATGAATAACCTTTTCTGAAAGTTCTTCATTTGTGGAATGAAGGTCATCAAGAATCTCTAAGGATTGGTTAGCCATGGCTTTCCACTTAGAGCATTTCTTGCATTTAGAAGAAACATGATTGTCTATGCTACTAGAAATAAAACTCTCTTTATCGGAGGATGAGGAATAGGTTGCCATAGAAAAAAACAAGGATCTACTCTAAGGATGTTAAGCCTAACAATAGAGTCCTTGCTCTGATACCAATTGTAGATACCCTAGAGGGGGGGTGAATAGGGTCAAGCTAACTAATCAAGCACTTAGCACAAGCTAATTGGCAATTTAAAAATATAAGTGCAAGAGAAGAAGCAAACACAATACCGACACCCGATATATCCTGGTATCCTCCTAAGAGGCAGTCCAGTCCCGGAACTCTCTCCGGCTTTAATCCACTATTTGAGCAAATAGTTACACACGAGTTTGGATCCGAAAAACTCGCCAACTTCTTACACAAGAGCTTTAATCCAAAGGGCTCTCCGACTTCAACCGAGAGTTTGGATACGAAGACTCCCCAACTTCAACCGAGAGTTTGGATACGAAGACTCTCCAACTTCAACCGAGAGTTTGGATACGAAGACTCTCCAACTTCAACCTTTCACAATAGGTTTTGATCTCCTTATATAATAGGATGAAGATCTCACTTTTCAACTCAATAACTCTAACACAATTTGTAGATGGCAAATGAAAGCTTTGTAGAGTTGTATGTGGATAAGCTTTGATGGTTTGGAAATTTTTAGGCTCAAAGCATCAACCTTGAATGAAGGGGTTCAAGGCTATTTATAACCAAAGCTTGAAAAGAAGCCAAAGGCAACTTTTCAGTCACGAACCGGCATACCGCCGGTATGATCCGGCATACCGGCGGTATACCGGTCTGGAATTGCAACGGCTAGAAATAGAGCCGTTGGGATCATTAATTGCTGGAAATCCGACCGTTGGAATTTCAACGTTTCGGAAGCGGTATACCGTCGGTATGATCCGGTATGCCGTCGGTATGCCGGTTTTGTAAACAGAAACTTTCTGTGAACAAAAACCGGTATACCGTCGGTATACTCCGGTATACCGTCGGTATGCCGCTTATCCACCAAAAATGATCCTGGGCTTATTTCTGCCCTAGCTTTCAATTTTGCCATCCATTTTTTGTGTTTACAATTATTCCTAAGACTCATTACAGACTCCAGATATACTTAGGCAGGTGCAGGCTTCTTCAGAGTCTTGAAATGATGATGGCATGGCTTGGCTTCTTCCTTCCATAGGAGCTGGCTTTTTCCCTTGGCGGCAGCTGTCCAAAGATATCCAGTTTGTGAAAATTGAATACCTTTCGGGGGCTTCGCCCCCGAACCCCCGACGAGGGGCGCTGCCCCCTCGACCCCCGTCCGCTGACCGGGCAGCGGAACCACCGGTACGTGGCTCCAGAGATGTCGTCGGGTGGTTCAGAGAAATCTTGTGGGATCCGTCGTCTTTGGCCCACCATGATTTCTTCATTGCATATGTCCACATTGATCTTGCTTATTGCTTTTCTGCATGTACATGTTAGACGAACAAAGCAATATACATAGTAGCAAGTATGATAAGTCTAATGCACATCAGGACAATGCTGAGTTTAAGTATAATTGCTAAGGTGATAGCATAAATGTTAGTGATATCATAATGATTAAACTTAATTGAATGACCACAATCAAAAACATGGTTTTGATTTTGGCAACCTAATTAAATTTAAGATAGATAAGCTCATATCACTAAGATGTAAACCAATGGGCACATATCACCAAAGATATAAGTATAAGTAGAAATGCTATAGCGATTGTATGAAGATTAGTGATAAAGAAATGCTAAACTTAACATATTAACCATATTCAAAAATATGATACAATCATTGGGCCAACAGAGACTCGATCACAGCGTGCCATTCATGAGGATGCTATAGCGGGGACTGCAACCTCTCAGCCAGCACGGCGAGGCCAGGGGACTGCAGCTCCTGCCACCTCAGCTCGTGTTGAGACCTCGACAGTCGCAGCAGGGGACATGCATCCACCGGCTCGGAGGCAGGACCCGGTTTTTCCAGAGGATCCTTACCAGCAGCCACCTCCAGGGACGATAGACGCAGTGCAGCTGCTAGCCTTCTTCAGGCAGTACATGGAGGGTCAGCAGGGACAGCAGCAGAGGCAGACGGCAGAGCTCACTCGAGGCATTGAGCTGGCAGTGACAGCAGTGGAGAGAGTAGCGGCTCCGCCAGCAGCAGTCCAGCAGCCGCACCAGCCACGGGAGAAAGGCATCCAGGACTTCCAGAAGATGCACCCGAGAGACTTCCGCGGGACAGAGGGGATCCTGTATGCCGATGAGTGGATCGAGCATATGGAGGAGATCTTCAGGCTGGCTGAGATTCCGACGAGGCTCCAGATAGAGGCAGCGGCCAGCATGATGCAGGATCTGGCCCGGACATGGTACCAGACCGACCCGAGGGTCGACACAGCAGGACAGACTTGGGCAGCATTCAAGAAGCTGTTCAAGGAGAAGTTCTTCCCAGAGGCAGCGCTAGGAGCCCTCGAGACTCAGTTCGAGGCCCTAGTTCAGGGGAGTCAGTCTGTGGAGGAGTATGCAGGAGAGTTCTGCCGCCTGGGCAGATTTGTAGAGGACTTGTCGGAGGCGACGAAGGCCCGGAGGTTCCGGAAGGGCTTGGTAAAGGAGGTCAAGTCCTACACCAAGAACGCCCGCAGTACTACATTTGAGGAGATACTGGTGGACGCACTAGCTGCAGAGGATAATCTTGAGCTTAGGCTCAAGAGGGGGCGAGACTCCCAGGGAGGCAGCAGCAGCGGAGGACCGGCCAAGAGGCCGCACTTTCAACACCAGCAGCCGATGCAGTTCCAGCCTCAGCCGATCCAGTAGAGGCCAGTTCATCATCAGCAGCAGCCGAGGCAGCATCAGCAGGGCCAGAGGCAGGTTACCATTTGTGGCTACTGTAGGAGGTCTGGGCATATTACCAGTGAGTGCAGGAAGAGGCTGGGCCTGTGCCTAGTGTGTGGTTCAGCAGACCACCAGATGAGGGAGTGCCGCATGGGACGAGCAGTCCAGGAAGGAGGAGTCAGAGCTCCAGCAGGCCAGCAGAGAGGACCAGCATTACAGACTCAGCAACAGAGGTTCACACAGCATCAGCAGCAGGCCAGGGGTGGCCAGCAAGGACGAGCTTACGCCATGACACTTGAGGATGCTCAGGCAGTAGGAGGGGTGCTAGCAGGTTCTGATCTTCTCGATTCCATTCTACCTTGTCTTATTATACCTATCCTGAAATTCTATTCCATCTATTTCTATCATTTCCTCATTGTTGATAAGTTTGATCTGGTGTTTCGTTATGTTTGTTTTTCTTCTGAAAAAATCATATGGGCTAGGTCACCTCAGATATGGGATCTAGAATCTTTGATGGTCGTGTTAGTTGGCATAGTGAGGACATATAGTCAGATTTTGGATGTATTTTTCGGGTATGGGAATTTAAGGTTTTTGCCGTCGCATGCGGCAATGCGAAAATTTTAAATACCATGAACCTAAGGATACGTACCTTAGTCAAGGACTCTGTGATTATCGTAGCCATGCTCACTAGCACGACGAAGATTCTGAGTATCATGATTTTGGACAGACGCATATGATTATCTGACGGTATGTTTGAGACTTTGATTGTGGGGTGTATGACCTAGAAGGACTACTACCATTTTAATTTCGAGGACGAAATTTTTTGTAAGGTGGGTAGGATTGTAACACCCAGTTTTTCAGAAGAGGATAATTTTGAAATTTTGTAATTATAATTATTATTTAATGGTATTTATTTCATGTTATGATTTTTAGTGATTTTTAATTATTTTTAAACTATTTAAACTCACGACTTATGATTTGGTGCCTTGCTAGTGTTCATTTCCAGACTGAGGGGTATTTTAGTCATTTTTGTAATTTTAAGAATTATTTGGGATTATT
The DNA here is from genome assembly GCA_029216955.1 of Iris pallida. Classification (NCBI taxonomy): domain Eukaryota; kingdom Viridiplantae; phylum Streptophyta; class Magnoliopsida; order Asparagales; family Iridaceae; genus Iris; species Iris pallida. The sequence goes on from JANAVB010006394.1 coordinate 7,295,400, forward strand.
AATTATTATTTAGATTTAATAGAATTTATTTGAATTTTTGGGATTTATTTTGACATTGTTTGGACTAGATTGATTTTTGGCTAGTTTGGACTCATGTAGACCAACCTAGGAGCTAACCCTAGTTAGTTGGGCTTGGTTAGGTCAAGTGGACCCTAGTCTAACCTAGTGTGACTCAAGTTAGTGGTTAGTGATTCATTAGAACTTGGATTAGGAATTTAGGAATCAAGTTATTTGGTAAATGGCTTGTGATTACACAAGTCATTTTGTGACTAAACTAGTTAGGACTAGCCAAACCTAGCTCAACCCTAACCCAAAGCCAAGTGGTCAGCCACCCTAGCTGAACCTAGGGATTCCCCCATTATAAATACACTCCTAATTTCTAGGGCTAGCCTCTTTTAGGGTTCTTCAAGAGTTTAAGGAAAGAGGTGAGTCCCATCTTCCTAAAATCCTTAAAAATCCATTTCAAATCCTTTTTCCTTCAAACCAATTCCATTAGGACCTAAATTTCTTCCTCTTGCTGCTGGTATATTTTATTTACAGGGAATCAACAATTTGTGGAAGTTTGGGTGACTTGAGGAATCTCTCAATTCTAGTTTTTGTGAAGTTTCTTCACCAATAGGTAACTTCTCCATTCCTCCATGGATTTCCACTTTGTCTTCACCAATAGGAACCCTAAGTGATCCCCCTAAGGTCTGGATAGATTTCGTGTCCTGTGTCATTGGATTCGTGTCCGTTCTGGACACATATCAGTGACCACAGCTTAGTGTTCGACGAAATGCCTCAAAGGGCATTTCGATCGAATTAATTCTTTGTGTTTGAATAGGAATCTTCGTTTTGTTCTTGCTTACACGATTCTGGGACACTGAGGTAGTTTTCGTGTCGGGTTGTATCGGAATCTGGGCTTGGACACGCGTGTACACACGCTCGCGCGCGCGCTACAGTGTTCCCCTGCTACTCGGGGCCTGTAGCAGACACGACACGCCTCTAGGACACGTAAAACTTGACACGTAGCATGGGGCCATGACTGACACCCCGTGTGTCAAATCTCATGTGTTCCCGTGTCGTGTCGAGGGTGGAATCGTTTGTGCACGTGTCGTGCACTGTGGGTTTCAGTGTTCCAGTTATGGGTTCCTGTTTGAATGTTTTAAACCATGTTTTAATTAATAATTAAGATCCTAATATATGGTATATAGTGTATGTATATTGTTTACATATTTTAGTTAGGTTTTTTATGGATTGATTGGATTCGATTGGCAACACTGTTATTTTCCTGATACTTCATTTCCTGTAAATTTCCAACCCATTAAATCTATTGTTCTACTGTGTTTTCTTCAACTAAATTCGATCCCCCATGTTACCTATCATGCTAGATAAGTATGTTCATTTATAAATTGAAATGATATGGTGTGTATGAGGATTTGGACTGTTGGTTTGGGACTGTTAATTGGTTGATTGCTTTGTAACTGCTATCATTTCAAATGTAAAACCTGAGAATGGATACCCTGTTAACTTCCTAAACCTGAGATTTTGAAAGATAGGTTTTTAGCTAATTTCTTTTGGTTATAACTGAGATTTACTCATTACCTTTCACAACAGTGTAATACTTATACATGGTGAAAACTGAATTGGTTTTGGGATAATTTGTAAAACCTGAGAATAGGCAAGGGGAGGAAACTGTCCTAATTTTTCTGAATTTAATTCCTTGCCTAGTTCCTGAGTTTTCCTGTGATCCTAAATCTGGGAGTTTGTTTTTATGATTCCTGCATTTCATGAACCCAACACATTTTCCTTTATTTTACTGATTAACTGTCACCCATGTTCCTGTGCACTTGGATTTCACTATTTCCTGTCACTGTTCTAACTAAAACTGAGAATGGGTGCTATGTAAATTGATAACCTGAGATTGGTTGGTTAACTAATGTTAATTCCTGCACATTTAAATCTGTCACACTCTTCATTTCATTTCCTGCATATTTCCTATGTGACACACACAAGTTCACCTTGACACAGCCTTTCACTGTTTTGTTGCAAACACAATTGTCCTTCTTCTTTACTGTTTTTTTTTCCTGCCAATCACTTCCTGTCACACTGGTTCAAAACCTGAGGACATGTTGTGTGATTAAGGGGTGACTGAAATCAGAGTTGGCAAGGAATTGATTTCCTTCCTTTGTTAGCAGTCCATTATTGGACTTCCCTATCCCTGTCACATTTGTATTCCTGCATACTTGGCATGTTACACTTCTCACAAATATTTTCCTGCACTCTTCAATAACCTGGAGTTCCTGTACACTGTATTGTTTTCCTGCACACCCTTCACTGTTAGATTTTCCTGAGTACACTAATTCTCTTAACTGATTTCCTTTTCTTTCTTCTTAAACCTGTTAATACTTTGAACTGTTTTGGTTTTGGGTTAAGATCTAAACCTGAGAATTTATGTACTGCCTTTGGTTCAGTAGGAACCTATGAGTTGGTTTGATATGTTGAGATCACACACCTCATCACCACTGTCTTTTTCTCCATATTTTGTTTTCCTGTACACTCTCACCTTACCACCCACATTTCAGTTTTGTTTCATAACCTGAACACACACTCTTCACTTTTTAATTCATGCATTTCACATTGTGATACTCTCACTGTCACCAAATTCCTGTACACATTGCCTTCACTGATTTCCTGCATCATAATTCCTGTACACTAGCCTACATCCTTTCACACATTGTCACAGCCACAAGCACACATTGCTTCCCTCTCTCTTATTATACATGTAGGTATATACTATATGTGAATGTCTGTACATATATGTATATATAAATAGTGTAATGTATGTAAATAGACATATGTATATCTATGTAAATGGAATGCCTAATGTTAGTATCTATATGTATATGTATATTGATAATAAGTTAGACATGTTTGTGTATATGCTAGTTATGTAGCATATAGCTATGTTATGATATGTGATATAGTTGGGATAGGTTTGGTTCAGGCTTGCATAGTCTTGTAGTGGTGTGTACTAGCTAGTATAGGCTTGTGTGTCCTAGTATAGACTAAGCTAGACTCGACTAGACTAATTTAGCCTAGTTTAGACAAGGTTGACCTAGTTTGACTTCTAGGGTTGACCAAAGTTGACCAAGAGTTGACTTTGGCCTAGATTGACTTAGAATCATGTAGAATACATAGCAGAGCTTCATTTTATCATTTTAGACTTGTTGTGACTTGTGCTGTTCTGTTTAGGAGCCAGACACCACTCCTTGGACAGTACGATTCATATCGGACACTCAGATACAGGCGAGTACATTCTCTGATCATTTCATATCCTGCTTAGAATTATTTCCTGCAGTAGATTACTTTACTTGTACTGGCACGTTGGTCACACGGATTGGTACTATATGGATCCCTTCTTGAGATGTTATCCTTAGGGAGCATCGGGTACTCTATGTTCTGTGCGTTTCACCTACATAGCGTATCACTATGCTTCGTTGATTCTTCGATCACTTGTGACATATACTCTTATGATCACAGAGTCTTCCTAGAATCCTTATCCTATTTATGGGACTACTATGTATCACCTTCGGGGTCTATCACCTTCGGGGGCTTATCACCTTCGGGGTCTACCACCTTCGGGGTCTGTTACATAGCATCATATAACATAACATGGCTGGATCCTTGTGTATTGATTGGGGGTACGGGGGAGTATAAATGGACATGTGAATAATACACCAGTAGTGTAGCATCAGAATCATTCCATAGTGTAGCATCAGAATCATCCCAGGCCATTTACATGTTCATATTGTACTCTGACTCACTAGCCACATGTTAGCTCTCTATTTATATTAGATATTTCTATTACAGTTCTCTCTCTGTTTATACTGCACTTCTTTCAGTACTTGTATCTTACTTTACTGCATGTTCATATTTTCTAACCTGCTATGAATTGTTGAGATGTACTGTGCTCGCTCCTGTCCTGACTGGACCTGTTGAAAATATTACAGAGGACGAGGAGGAGGCTTGCCTGGACACCTACTACGGGGCAGCCTTAGATGACACCTGTGAGCTGGACTCCCAGGAGGATCCAGCAGTAGCTGAGGACTTTCCCCCGACTGTTTAGACTAGATTAGATAGTCTATTATCATTTGTAGTCTGGAGACTTGTTAGTTAGACTTTATTTGGAGAGCAGTTGTATATATTCTTGTATCTGAGACCTTGTTCTGTTGGATATTGCTGGGATTATCTTAGTCTACTTTTATCTACTTCATTTCCTTGAGTTCTATTTCATATCGTGCTATCTCTTCCTTAGTTGTGATTGAGTTTACTATTGCTATTGTCACCCCCATTTCGGGGAGTATAAACTGTTTAGATAGATATTGTTAGATGTATGTTGACCTAGGACAGCGTTCTACCGCCGACACTGCGGCGTAGGCTGGGCGTTGTTACGTTCTCGTACCCTCACAGTGGGTGCGGGTCGTGACAAAATGCCAAATTATCGCAGGAGTGGGGGTAGTCTTGGTCTCTCCCGATCAGCTGGTCATCCAGCGCGCCTACTCCCTTTCGAAGCCGTGCTCCAACAATGTTGTCGAGTACAACGCTCTCATCATGGGACTCCAGCTGGCGCGACAGCTGGGGGTGGACCATCTGTAAGCCTACGGCGACTCAAAACTCGTCGTAAACCAGATCAGAGGGCAATACGAGGTTCGCCATGAAGACCTGATCCCTTGCCATGAAGTCGCGTTGAACATCATTTCAACCTTCGCCGAGTTCTTCATCGAACATGTTCCTCGTTTACAAAATCTGGAGGCTGACGTCCTGGCTGGCCTCGCAGCCTCGTTAGCAGCACCCCTTGGAACTCAACACTACGTCACGATAGTTGGTCGAGACTTGGTCTGTCCTAAAAATAACCTGTGCTTACAAGTGACCCAGGCCATGTCAACAAGTGCTGGTGTTAATGTTCGAGACTGGAGATTTCCGTTCATCGACTTCGCTGTCTACGGAATTCTCCCAGAAGACCCGAAAGAAGCTGTCTCAGTCAGGAGGCGCTCCCTTCGGTTCTACTACGATACAGCTACTAAAATGTTGTACCGACGCTCCTACGATGGACTTCTCCTGCGATGTCTGTCCAACGAAGAAGCAGTCGAAGCCCTTCGAGAAGCTCACGATGGGACCTGCGGAGCCCATCAACCTGGCCCTAAGTTGCATGATCGACTGCGACGCATGGGCTACTACTGGCCAACCATGGCCGCTGACGCTGTTGACTATGTTAAGAAGTGCCATGCGTGCCAGCTTCACGTAGACTTCATCCATACACCGTCAGAACCACTATATCCTACAGCCGCCTCCTGGCCCTTCGAAGCTTGGGGCATGGACATTGTAGGACCGATCACCCCTCCTTCATCAAGGGGACACCGCTTCATCCTAGCCATCACCGACTACTTCTCCAAATGGACAGAAGCAATCCCACTGGCGGAAGTGAAGAGCTCTAGAGTGATCAGCTTCATCAAGCACCATGTCATCTACCGTTTCGGGATACCCCGGAGGATTATCCACGATAACGGTCCTCAGTTCATCAGCCATGTTTTCAGCAGATTTTGTGACAAGAATCGCATTCAAAACGTGGCCTCAACCGCCTACAATCCGGCAGCAAAGGGATTGGCCGAGGCGTTCAACAAGACTATCGTCAGGCTACTCAAAAAGGTCATGTCATCCAACAAACACGACTGGGACGAAAAGCTCAGTGAATGCCTTTGGGCCTACCGCACAACGGTACGGACCCCGACGGGCAATACACCATTCTCCCTGGTCTACGGGAGCGAAGCGGTACTACCTCTTGAGATCCAGATACCCTCACTCCGCGTAGCAATCACAAACCAACTCACAGAAGAGGACAATCAACGCCGTCGTCTGCGGGAACTGGAGGCACTTGACGAGAAGCGTCTCCTAGCTCAACAACGTATTGAACTCTACCAAGCCCGTATATTACAGGCTTTCAACAAGAAGGTCAAGCAAAGGACTTTCCAAGAAGGCGACCTGGTTCTGGCAGTCAGGAGACCGATGGTGTTGACTCACAAGACACCAGGAAAGTTTGAGCCCAAGTGGGAAGGACCTTTTATCATAGAGACGGTATACTCAAACGGTGCTTACCACCTCGCTAAACCCAATGGAGACTTGTTCATGATGCCCATCAACGGCAAGTTCCTAAAGAAGTACTACTCTTAACATCTTTCAGACATGTACTTCCACAAAATCAGATGCTTTCGGAACCCAGCTGTTCTGTGGCATCCTCCAGTAGAAGGACAACCACGTCCACATCACCTCTGATTTGTCCCCTACGCCCTACAAAGCGGAATCTTACACTCCGTGAGACTACGCTACCCATCATGTTTATCACGTCCACATTACCTCTGAGTAAACATCCCGTACAGACATCCCCTGAGTTGCCGTACATTGATCGCAGAACTTCCACGTCCACATTACCTCTGAGTAGTTCCGCGTATCCCCCAGAGTCATTCCTACCACGTCCATAACACCTCTGAGTAGGAAGATTCCATCATTTAAATCCCATATTTGCCACGTCCACATCACTTCTGAGCAAACATGTTGGTTCTCCCAAACTTATTATCTGTACCTAAAAACCAAGGTGCGCAAAAGATAAAAGTCCACACAAATAATCAAGTTCATGACAGCAAAAATGAACACATCACAAATTTTTTTGTATTTCTTTATTCTAAAAAAAGAGAGTAAAGGATTACACACCCCCAGCAAGAGTTGCAAATACACAAAAAGAAGAGACTACAATCCCTAAACATCCCCAGGGTTGGCTGAAAGTTTTTCAATCCGGCGCCTCAAGTCTGTCGCTCGAGTCTCCACAGTCGCCAGGACCCGACGTTCAGCTTCTTGACGCATCGCCTCTATGGCCTCTGGAGAAGTGTCATCCTCATGCTTCTCATCCAGCTGCTGCCGCTGCTGAGCCAGAGTAAGAGCCTGGTGGGTGAAAGCTGCTTCCTCCTTCTTGAATGCTACATGTTCAGCCTGGGCACGCTCAGCAACCAATAGGAGTCGGGCCCGCTGGTCCTGAAGGTGGCGAATCTGGGCATCAACCTTCGCGATACTAGCGTCCAACGCAGTTCGCAACTCCACCTTCTCCTGCGTAGACTGAGACAACCGCTCCACTGCAGCTTCAGTCTCAGCCACTTCGCGCTCCCAGACACCCACGGTGGCCTGATAGGAGGACTCAATTTCAGCAATCAGCTTCTCCTTTTCCGCGTCGATCAGGGCGGAAAGATCATTCCGCTGGATACGCTGAAACTCGAAAAGCAGCTGATCCAGCTCAGTCACCGAGGCCTCCAGAATCTCGGCCATTTGATCATGGCCCTGGTGGAGACGTATCAGGTTGATGTGCGGAAGCGCCATAGATTTTGCCATCGCAAAACTCCCATTGGTGTTCATCACTGTCGACACACCCTTTTGCAGCATCTTATACACTGCCTCAACGATGAATTTAACGTACTCATCCGCATCCGCCAACACTTGTGGTGTCATGGCAGGAGTTGGAGGAGTTACCCTGGATGGCGGACCTGAAGAAGACCCGCCGATCTCAGACTGCGAGGTTTGAACATCGACCTCAGCAGACGCTCCCGTACCAGGAACTTGAATTCCGCTACCAGCGCCAGATGCCAAGAGTGTAGAAGGAGTTGGATGGGGCGTCGATATCGTCCCCCAAGTCGAAGAAGCAACAGAGGGCTCTTGCATCAACAAGCCCTTGCCCTTTCCCGGCTCAAAGGGACTATCAGCATCCGGAGCTGCCTCCTCCACCACCGAGGCGCGATCTTTAACCAGCGCGGAGCCTTCCTCTGGCAAGCTAACCGGATCAGCTCCCGTTTCCTGGCGGGGCACGTCTTCTGGGGTCGGGCTCGGCAGACGAGTCTCTCCCTCATCATCGAATCCCTCCACGGGGACCAAATCTGTTGCCACCTCCCGGCCGGCAGCCACCTCAGCTTCCATTGCTGAGCCTGGGGTAGGGCTCGGCAACGCCACCGCCGACCTCCCCGCATCATGACAAGAAGGGGAATCAACCCTCTCCTCTGTTGCAATCACGTCTGTTGCCCCCGCAACAGACTAACGTATCTCTGGAGGAACGTCTTCCGAAGACGACGAACTCCACCCCACTTCATCATCAGGAAGCCCCGTGTCCGCAGGACCCGCAACGTCCAAGGCCCCCACGGCGGCTTGCACCATCCCAGAAGTTGCTGCAACCTCAGCATCTCTTCCGACAAAGTCCGGAGATACTAAAATCTCCGCAGGAATAACATCTTCAGGATTCTCCTCCATTGGAGACATTACCATCGGAGGAATTCGCTCATCAGAGGAGCTTGCCACCTCCTTCGGTTTACTGACACCCGGTTTCGAAACACGGGTTTTCTTCTTCAACGATACCTACAAGAAGAAAAGCACAAGTCACCAAAATGACATGATGAGCCAGATTACGGAGGACTCTTTACCTCAGCAGGGACTGATCCAATGGGCTATAAACAGTTGGATCTCTTTTAATGGAAAAATATTGTGCAAAAAATGCATACAAATTGTGAACATAGAATTCTTTCCTTATAATGGACCCATCAGAGATTCAGAAGCTCATTCAGCTGATACAAGCTCGGCCAACACACTGACTCCAAATAAATTGGCAATATAACATGAACAAATAGCTAAACAAACAAATGACATGAACAAATAATTACAAATTTACAACAATATGAACAAATTGTCTAGTATAACACAATTGTCCAGCTTTCAACAAATTTCCAGCTTACAATTACAGCTTAAAATTACAGTTGCAAACAAATGAACCTAAAAATATAAAAATTAACATAGCCAAGATCAATTCAAGGAGGATATGGACCCATCAGAAGCTCTTTCAGCTCATGCAATAGGATATGGACCCATCAGAGATTCAGAAGCTCATTCAGCTGATACAAGCTCGGCCAACACACTGTGACTCCAAATAAATTGGCAATATAAACAACATTAGCCCAGATCACAGAGATTGGAGTATAGAAGGATCGATATCCAATCCAAAGTCCAGACAACTGGCAATATAATTATATAAACAACATTAGCCAAGATCAATTCAAGGAGCCAAGGAGGGTGTCACGCCCCAGAACCATAATACTGGAGAGCGGGGGCAGACATAGCCAGCTACGTATAACGGAATGGAATCCACACCGCTATACGGTCACGGCTGTCTAGATATGTGAGGGTTTCACTACAATCCATCAGTCCCTTAAGGTCATAAAATAGCCTATTGTCTCAATCTCAACCAACTAATAATAATCACAAGATATCAGATCTCCAAATATACAATTGTAAGACGTCCCAAACATTACATATCCAGATGATCATGAAGCTAGTCGTTACAAAATGTGAGGACTAGCAAGAGTTCAGTCATACATGATCAACCCCCGGGGCTTGTCAATCATGTTACAGCCCGTAGGCAGACAGTAAGTAAGTACAATCGAGCTAACACTTGCTCGTCGGCTAAACGCCTCAAAAGAATAATTTACAATATTACAGTGGGAGAACAAAAGAAACCCACTCGATGCCCTGGTTACGCCTGGTGACCACCATCGGGCTGGAAGACAGGTAGATCCTTTGCTGCTGCTCCGGTATCTGGCCATACAAAACCAGCTGGGTCAGACCCCAGGAAGAGCAAGTGCCACAAAGGAGGCCACAAAATAAGAACCAAAGCCAGCAAATTAGCACAATAATATAATTACATAATAAGAGACAGTAATTTAAGAAAAACATGATGGGTAATTATAAAAGACAATATTGCATAGAATCACTAAAAGACAGGACATATGGAAAAGCATGACAGGATGATATACGATGAGATAACCATGGGACTATTCAGATAGCTAGGTTACAACCCGTAAACCAAACAAGGACCGGGGTTGTAACCCTTCGTCTGAACGGAACTTGGTTTCTCTCACCATTTATCGGCAAGATAAATATAAGAAATCAGGTCAAGTAACAATCTGGAGTGACAATCATTATAGTGACAATCTGGAGTGACAATCCTTCAATTATTCTGGTACAATCTTACAATCAATCAATTCTAGACAATACTATACTGGACTAGACTCCATCCAAGCAATCACGGCCAATCATTGCCTACGGCTTTCTACATTAACTAACTAGGGTTCTCACAATCCTAGTTACTAGCAAGATGCAATGAGATGCTCCAAGTAGTCACAGGCCCTGCAGCTATCCAGGTTATCCAGGCAATCATTATAGTGACAATCTAGAGAGTACAATGCATTATAGTGACAATAGAGTTCAATCATTAAGTGACAATGGAGGGTGCCCCACATAACAGTGGGCTGGAAATGTGCCCTACTCGTCGGCATGCTACAAGTCCAATCATTTGCAGCCGTAATAACGGGATCGCCTGTAACTGGGGAACATCTCTTCATGACTAGTGAATTATTCTAATTATTAACCTTAGTCCAATTCAGTAGGTACTCCTGACCGTGGTACTCAGGAGTCCCCTCCTAGACATGATGCAAGACAGGACAAGTAGATTATTTGTACAAGCACAATCGCCCACGGTGTCAGGATTAATTATACAGGTCATGTCATGTCAGGTAGCCGTCGCAACAGCTATTCAAGATGTATCAGGTCAGGTTATCATATCAAGTGTACTAGTCAGGAGTACGCCATGACGGGCCACTTATCAAGTCATGCTCAATTATCAATTCCAAACATATCCAGTAAATTCGTGATTATCAAGTTCAGGACAAAAGGCGTAAGGATATAAAATGGACGTAAAATATCTAATAAAATATCATTATACAGGGCTATAGAAGAGCAAAGCATTAAAGAAATAAGACCAAAACTCCAAGAGCCAATGGGTTAAGCAAGGGGTCAGGGGGGACAGCGTACGTAAAAGTCACGCACGCTCAAGGGAGCAGCGTACATGAAAGTCACGCACGCTCAAGGGAAGCAGCGTTGGTGAAAAGTCACGCACGCTGAGAGAGCAGCGTAGGTGAAAAGTCACGCACGCTACAGGGAGCAGCGTAGGTGAAAAGTCACACACGCTGAGAGAGCAGCGTAGGTGAAAAGTCACGCACACTACAGGGAGCAGCGTAGGTGAAAAGTCATGCACGCTGAGAGAGCAGCGTAGGTGAAAAGTCACGCACGCTACAGGGAGCAGCGTAGGTGAAAAGTCACGCACGCTCAAGGGAGCAGTGTACGTGAAAGTCACGCACACTCGAGGGAGCAGTGTACGTGAAAGTCACGCACACTCGAGGGAGCAGTGTACGTGAAAAGTTACGCACACTCAAGGAGCGCAGTGTTCGTGAAAAGTCACGCACACTCAAGGAGAGCAGTGTTCATGAAAAGTCACGCACACTCAAGGAGACACGCTTCCAACAGGAAGCGTACTCAAGCCTGCGTACGCAGCGCTAAAGAGCGCGCGTAGCCCAGGGTGCGTAAGCTAAATAGCTCTGCACACTGCTCACTGTCTTCTCCAAACAGCAAGATCACCATGGCAGAACCAAGCTTCAAAAGTTCAGAACTTGGTCATCCGAACTCCAAATCCGGGTTTCCGAAGTTCCAACTGGAGTGAAACTGAATGCTCTACCACATGGAAACATCAAAACCCATAAACATCCAACTAAAATAGATCAAATCATGCAAAATCCGAAAATAGGAAAACTTAGATCTAGAGCAATAGAGACACCAAATCATAAAAAGTCAAGAACTAATGTTGATCACCATGTCCTAATCTAGCTAATGGACCAAGAAAATAGGGTTCTCATGTAGTGGCAAGATGCACTTGCCTATGGGTGGAGAGTTGTGTAGAGGAAGGAGAAGAAGAAGAAAATAAATGGTGGTGGTAATGAAGAGAGAGAGTGGTAGGTGGGGATTATAAAGAGGGAGGGGATGTGGTGTGTTGAGGGTGGAGCATAGGCTATGGTGATCCAATACCTATTAAACCCAACCAAACCAACCCAAACCAATCCAAACCAATTAAAACCGAGCCATGACAAAACCCAAAATACGAGAAATACTGAAATTCCACAAGTTGAGAAAAATAAAAATACATGCCAAAAAATCAGATACGAGTATAAATACGAAATACGGGAAATACGGGAAAATGAGGGTGACAGAGGGCCAAGTTGCATAAGCCATAAAGCATAAACCTCAAGAGAGCTTGCTTCATCATTTTGGGGGTTGAATTGTCAACTTGTTAGCTGACAGCTGCAGTATAGAGAATAATAGGAGCAATGCAAGTATACCTGATTTCTCACAGCTGCAGTAATGCAAGTATAGCAATGCAAGTATGGCAATGCAAGTATAGCTGTAGTATAGAGAATAATAGGAGCAATGACAGCTTACTCCATGTTTGAAGAATACAGAGTAACAAAAAGTATTAAGTTGCAGCCCATAATCGAACTCGAAACCAATAACCGAAGGCCGGTTATTAAGAACCGTATTATCATCTGCAATTCTGCATAGATAAACAAGTGGATTTGAAATATAAAAGTTCAGATTGACAATTCGTGCATCGTAGTATCTGTTTACTACTTGCTAATGCCATATCATCATCACAAATTTCTCCACATATATGTTAGTAACTTATAATAAAAAAAGTGACTGAAATACAACAAAAATACTAAAAGTCAAAAACTACAATTCAGCCAAGCCAGCATCATGAATCCCAAACATAAAACAAATAAGGTCTGTAGTGCATTGTATAGTGCACACATAGCATATTAAAGTCCAGACTCCAGCCAAGCCAGCATCATGAAAATAAAATGTCCAGTACTGCATAGTGCATACTGCATAGTGCATACTGCATACTGCATACTACATATTACAGTCCACTCAAACATAAAACAAAATGTCCAGTACTGCCTAGTGCATACTGCATACTGGACAGTACAGACTATAGTGCACATCAGCACATTGCAGTGAGCCAATGATAGGTGTTTAATAATTACATAATCTAAACCAAAATCCAGATTCCAAAGAACAACTCTTCAAATATCGCTTGAGGTTGAGCCCATCATAGCCAATTGGCTTAAATCTATACAAGTATAAGAAAGATAAAGAAAATAAATAAATAATCAATACAAGTAATGTAGTAGATCAATATCCGAACCATGAAATTTAATATATAAATGATACCTCTTTCAAGTTTATCTAGGGATTCCAAATTCTCTTTAAGATTAGTAATAATAGATCGATCCGAACCAGTCCTAAACCAATCTTGAGAACAAATAAGACCCTGAGCAATCCTAGGTGTCAAAGAACTCCTAAATACATCAAGCACCCGACCACCGGTAATAAATGCACTCTTCGAAGCCACCGTAGAGATTGGAACAGCCAAGACATCACGAACCATTCTCGAAAGAATGGGAAAACGAGGAGAATTGATCTTCCACCAAGCCAAGAGATCAAAATTAGGATTCTCATCTTCATCGCTTCGGTGGGCTCGAGAAGATAACGATCCAACTCAGATTTATTATCACAACCACCGGTTTTCATTTTATGATTTTTATACTGAGCCTTCATCATACTTTTCAAGTTAAAGATTGAACGATCGTCGATAGTAGAAGATTCATTCATTTTATTATAGAAGGAATTGTAGGTGCATACAACTTTCTGTATTCTTCAAACATGGAGTAAGCAACCAATTTGACCTTCTCTATCATTGTGTCACCCTTTGACTAACCATAGAGTTGATATAGCCACCATTCTAAATATGCAAATTTTTGCCTTGGATCAAAAGTGGCGCAATGAAGACAACCATGTTCATCTTCTCGACGTCCCCTCAATACTTATCGTATTTCTCTCTTATTTTATCCGCCATAGTAGACAACTCAAAGTCATCATTACTTTTAGCATTTTTTAAAAGAAAGTCAATAGAAGCAATCTCTTGAAAAAACTTGTTGGAAGTGACATACGAAGATCCCGACACACGTAAAGTGAATTCATAGAAATGTTCTAAGAAAGTACACAACCTTCTCACATTCATCCAATCGTCTTCGTTTGGAAACATGTTCTCACCCTCAAGCTCTCTCTTAAATAGAAGATCTTCGTCTTGAAACCTCTCAAAGGCACTTTGAAAATTTTGAGCGGTATCCAACATCAAATATGTTGAATTCCAACGGGTGCTCACATCTAGACACAACAGTTTTTTGCTTTCTATTTTTTTCCATTTGAGCACAAGCTTTAAATTTTTGAAAACGAGAAGGAGATTGCCTCACGTAGCTAATAGCTCTCCGGACACGAGCAACCGAAGAAGACATCATTTTCAGCCCATCTACCACGACAAGGTTGATAATGTGTGCAATGCAACGCATGTGTAAATACTTGCATTGAAGTATACTATTTCCTCGTTGTGGAAACTTTTTGCTCAAATATGCAATAGCAACGTCATTAGAGCTAGCATTGTCAACAGTGATTGTAAAAATCTTGTCAATGTCCCACTCAATTAAACATGACTCAACGTCTCTCCCAATGGCCTCGCCTTTATGACTAACAATTGGACAAAAGTTGATAATTCTTTTTTGTAATATCCAATCGTTATTAATGTAATGTGCCGTGAGACACATGTAGTTTATCTTTTGAATGGAAGTCCATGTGTCCGTGGTAAGACAAACTCTTTGATTGGACTCCTTGAAATACGCCTTTAACTTAGTCTTCTCACTAGTGTAGAGATTGTAACAATCTCGTGCAACGGTCCATCTCGACGGTACACTAAACATCGGACACGCAACTGAAACAAACCGCTTGAAACCCTCACCCTCAACAAACCGAAAAGGAAGCACGTCGACAGTTAGCATATAAGACAAGGCCTTCCTAACGTCTTCTTGATTAAATTGCCAACTAGTTAGTGTTGACTTGTCTTTCCCAACAGATTGCATATTCAATATTGATTGAGACGAACCTTTGTGATTTGGATTGAGGGGACATATAAGCCAATGATTTCTGACTGAACTGGTCCCATTAATTATGGGGTGACAATAATACTGTTTCTTACAGTAGTTACACTCTGCTTTAGGGTTTCCATTCTCAAGAAATTCCTTAAAGTCGCTCTAATAAGGAGCCCTTCTTTTACCAATACTCTTGCTTTTAACCTTAAGTTTAGAAATAGTTGTAATAGGGACATTTGTGGCTTGGGAACTTGTCCCTCCCACAGCCCGAACCCCAATCCCAACCTCAATAGGAGACGCTTCAGTTGACATCTAAACATTAAAACAAATCACTCATAAGTTATCAGATTTTTAATTTTTCCCCTATGTATTTACTTATAAAACACACAAAAAAATTTCAGACATACAAAAATCCAAGTGCATAGGACAAAAATCCAAAATCCAAAATCCAAAGTGCATACAAAAATCCAAAATTCCAAGTAGATAGGACCAAAAATCCAAAGTGCATAGGACAACATACAAGAAACAAACTGCATACAAAAAAACAAATCAAATTGCATAGAACAAATCAAATTGTGCATAGTGCAAACTGACACTTTTTTAAGGCAAACTGGCCATTGCAATTTGCAGCATATCGATTGTGCAAGCAAGCACTTTAAGCAATAATTTGGCCTGCAAAAATATTTCAGACACAATATATATATGGTAATTTATGTGCCATATAAACATAAAATTTATGTGCCATATAAACAGAAAATTTTGTGGGTGACTTAACCGTATATGCCTACATGGTAATATGTTTTGTGCCATATGGTAATTTATGTGCCATATAAACAGAAAATTTATGTGCCATATAAACTAATGACATACAAATGCATAAGCTAATGACGTATAAACAGTATATGCCTATATGGTAATTTATGTGCCATATAACTAACTTAACAGGATTTGTAGTGTATGGAAACCCTAGAAAAATACTAAATTATTTCTCCAAGCTAATGACATATTAACAGGATTTGTAGCTAATGACACAAATGCATAAGCTAAATTATTTCTCCAAGCTTGGTTTTTTAAACACACTAATATATGAAATGCATAAGCTAATGACATACAAATTTGTAGTGCATGGAAACCCTAGAAAAATACTGCTGCTCTTAATTTTTAAAGACACGAATTTAACGGGATTCATGAAAATATACTTCTATATACTTAAAATTTACAAGAATTTTTAAACACACGTTTTTTAAAATTAACAAGAATTTAACGGGATTCATGCAAAAATTAACAAGAATTTAATGGGATTCATGAAAATATACTTCTATATACTTAAAATTAACATGATTTTTTAAAATTAACAAGAATTTAACGGGATTCATGAAAATACTGCTGCGCTTAATTTTTAAACACACAAATTTTTAAACACACGAATTAACAAGAACTAACAGTACAGATCTGTAGATCCATAAAATTAACACAAAATTTTCATGAATTTAAAATATAAAACAAGAAATACTTACAAAAAAGATCCAAATCCGGATGGGGGTACAGATCTGTAGATCCATAGGGGGTTCGCCAGCTCCAAGAGGTACAGATCTGTAGATCCACAGTCAGATCTGTAGATCCACGAGATTCAGACTTCAGATCTGTAGATTCACAGTCAGATGACTCAGATCTGTAGATCCACGATGATCGGTGAGAGGCGAGGCCGTCAGAAGTGAGAAGAGGCGGTGAGAGGCTGAGAAGAGGCGGTGAGTGGCGGAGAAGAGAGGCAGAAGGGAGCGACGGTGTTAGGGAACTAGGGTTTCCATTTCTCTCCAGAAAAGAAGAAGAATAGAAGGAAGCGACGGCTGCTAAAGCCTAAATGAGAGAATGAGATGAGAGAGAGAGTAAAAGTTTGCTTTTATAGTTAGGGTGAATGTAAGGGTATTTTGGTAAATACCTATACCAATTCGGTTTCGGTTTTAAACCGAATCCGAACCCATTAACCGAAACCGAACCCTATAACCGAATTAACGGGTTTCTAAAACCGAAATCGACCCGTTTTGATTTTGAACCGAACCGAATAGCTTATTCGGTTCGGTTTTCGGTTTAAAACCTAATAATGCCCAGCCATAATTGCACCAACATAGGTTTAATACACTTCTCTATTTCTCTCAAAATTCGATATGCATACGAAAATCAATTAAGGTAAGTAATGGAAATCATTCGTCGAAAACACATTCACAAAACCTAGCGAAAAGCATTCAACAAAAACGAATAATGAAAAGGTTTGAGGAACTCCAATACACAATCCACTGCATCTAGAACTAAATTCTAAAGAAGTCAATCCATGGATGAGAAATTGTCTCAATTAATTTTATTCCAATCAATCGATACCGACTTGATTTCCTATGTTGATTTGGTTCCAACTAGCTTGTATCGATCTACATGGCAGAAAGTATACGTCTTTATCTTTGTTTTGTTAGTATAACATGTCGCCATTGTAACAACAATCTATCTTTTTGTAGTCTAGGTCAAGTGCATCACCATCATCTTCGATTTATAGAAATTTTCAGACAACTTCTTTGATCCTTTCGACAACTCTCTAACAAACAAATTGTCTGATTTGGTCATAACATTGCTTGCTATCTAATGTGGTGTGAACATATTTATAAGTGAGGCTGGTCTTTTGTTTTTTATTCCTATCTAATGTGGGGCTAATTTTTTTCTTCTTTTAAACTACGTAATAATACTAACACTCTTAAGGATAGATCTATCCGCTCTTAAGTAAGTATCCTCACATGTTTTCCAAATAGCAGCTGTTGTATTGTCTTTTTTGACCGTTAAGATTAGATCCTTAAACTATTAAATTTTTTGCGATATTTTGATCTAATCTAACCATCAAAAAAGGATAATCCAATGGCTGTTATTTCAAGAAACATGCAAAAATACCTAAAAGCGAAGAGTCTGACACGCTCCCTCCTGCGGAGTGGGCACGCCCGTGGCACAGCCACCCAGCCGGAGCCCAAATGGGGACTAGAACCATGGTCTTCTCCATGGGAGCCCCCAGTTGTAACCACTAGACCACAACCCTGGACCCACGGATATATATATATATATATATATATATATATATATATATATATATATATATATATATATATATTACATGTTGATTTAAAGGAGAAGAAAGAATGCAGCAAACTAGTCCAAAATTCCTGTGAAAACAAACATTTGTTCTTGATTTATTGGGGGGATATAGAAGCCAACAAACCACCTAATTTCATTAATCTCAACATAAAACTGATACAAAACAAGAAAACTGCATCCAGCAGAAATTAACCCCAAATTAAAATTGAAAAGAAAATGAGACATGCATGCTTAAAGGACTTGGGAGTTCCATCTCCATCTCCATCCCCATCTCACTTGCACGGCTGCAGCGGTGCTCCACACAGACACTTGTTGTTCGCATAGCTCGCTGCAGGGAGCACTAGCCTCCCTCCGTTCGGTGGTATCTTCCCGCACAGCTCGTTGCTGTTCACGTCGAAGTAGTTCAGGTTCGGCAACTTGGCGATCCCATTTGGAATGCTTCCGTAGATGTTGTTGTGGCTGATATCGATGTATCGCATACTGTCCGGGAACTCCGCCTTGCCGAAATCGAACGCGAAGCCGTTCCCCGCCAGGTTGATCTGAAGGGTGGGCTTAGATTTGCCGAAGAGGTGCAGCGCGTCGCCGGTGAGCTCGTTGTCGTCCAGGTAGATGACGTAGAAGGGGACGCTGGCGAAGGACTTGGGGACGGTTCCGGTGAGCTTGTTCTTGGACAGGACTAGACTGGCTACGGAACCCTTGGGCAGCTTGCTGAAGAGGGAAGCCGGGACGGGGCCGGTGAGCTTGTTCCCGTAGAGGGTGAGAGAGGCGAGGCGGACGAGGGTGCCGAGGGAGGCGGGGATGGGACCGGAGAGCCTGTTGTATCCGAGCTCGAGCTCCTTGAGGGAGGTCAGCTCGGAGAGGAAGGCGGGGACGGGGCCGGAGATGCGGGTCTGGTATATCTCGAGGGACTGGAGCTTCTTGAGCTTCGACAGCTGCGGGGGGATGGGGCCGGAGAGGCTGGAGACGCGGCTGAACTGGAGGGTCTCGAGCTCAGAGAGGTCCCCGATGGCGGCGGGGATGGAGCCGTTGAGGAAGATGGACTCGGGCATGTCGTAGTCGTTGTAGAAGCGGAGGGAGGTGACGCGGCCGGTCGCGCCGTCGCAGCCGACGAAGTCCCAGGAGCTGCAGCAGTCGGTGGATCTGGACCAGGATGTCAAGGAACTATAACGGAAGGAGTTCTTGAAGACGAGGAGGGCGTCCTCGTCCTTCTTGTTGCATGCTGCTGCAGAGGAGGAAGAAAACAATGCGAAGAGGAAGACGAGGAGAAGAATGGATAGATTGATAGTACGAGTACTCTCCATATCTTGATTGGGAGTGTTAGAAGTGATCGAATGAACAGTCTTTGCTGCTTGTTCTGGTTCTATTTATAAACGAAAATACAATTTGGGCCGTCTATGGAGAAATTACTAGATGTTCCGACCTCACCGTGGGGGCAATAGTGAATGGTGAGTCAGGCCAATAATATTTTGAGCTCTCTAGTCTAGTGGTATTAGAGCGGACATCCGGAGGGGCCGGCAAGGTTCGAGCCTCCCAATTGTGTGTGTGCGTGTGATTTCAAAAAAAAAAAAAAAAATGGTGAGTCAGGCCAATAATATTTTGACACCTGACATAATCCATTATATCACTATATTTCTCTTATTTTTAAAATTTTTTAAATATTTTTGAAAGAAAAAATCTATTTTTTTTCTAATTATATGCCAAGGGAATTTCTATAGATTGAATATATTTTTTTACAATTTTTTGAATTTTTTATGGCAAATATTATGCCAAGTGTCAAAATATTATTGGCCGGACTCACCATTCACCCTTGCCACGTGGTGAGGCTGGATCATCTAATAATCATTGGAGAAATTATTAGATGGTCCGTCATTGGCCTGACTGCCAATCGATCCAACTCCTTAAATCTCAGGCCAATGGGAGGTTGCCTTGCCACGTGAGTTACGGACCACAGGCGGTCATGCCCCTTCCTAGCAATTCGGCAAACGAAAAAAAAAAAAAAAATCGGAACGACAAAGTACCTGTATAAATCGACGCACTGCAAGCAAAATATGTTAACAAAATGGGTCAAATATTTGTCAAATAGAAAATGTTGATATTAGAACTTAAACATGTAGTCAAATTTGATTAATTAAACAGGTTCCCACCATATTTTTTTTCTTTCTTCAAATTTTTTAATAGTTCATATATACGAAACCGTTTTAAATTTTATATGTTTAAAATCTACATGCTAATTTGGATCTTTCAAAAGTACGCAAGTATTATATGTTTATGAAAAAAGATATTAAAAAATGCGTATAATAAGAGTTCTATTACGGTGATTGCTAACAAGGATCACACTCGTGGTGGTCCAAATAACAGCTGCTACTAGGGGTGAGCATTTGTTTAATTCGATTCAAACCGAACCGAATAACCGAAAATCGAATTGGACCGAAAATCGAATAAGCAAAATCGAAACCTAACCGAATTGGCCCATAACCGAATCAAATGGAATAGAATTAAATCGATTCGATTTTCGGTTTATTGGTTGTTTGCATTTTTTGTTTTTATATATATATATATATATATATATATATATATATATATAAACTAAAATTTCTTATTCAGTTTTCGGTTTTGGATCGAAATCGAAACCCAAAACCAAAACCGTATAAAAAAATTTAGTATTTTCAAAATCGAAATCGAATCAATTTTTTTAAAATCAAACCGAATTTCTTATTCAGTTCGAATCGATTTGAATTTTGGTCCAAAATCGAATAATGTTCGTCAGTGATGGGCTAGCCGGTCATTCATTTGAATCTGGTTTGACTGATGTTTTTTTTGGCGGGCACACAAGAATATGTTATATCCTCCACATGCAGCATGAAGTTCTTTATTTATCCTCTGCAGGTCGCCACATGCAGCACGAGGCTCTCCTTTGTCCGCTACCCAAAGTTTGTTGGAACCTTCGCCAGTCCCACACCACTCGTCGCCAACTTGCAGCCCCACTCCCCCAACTTTTTATGCAGGTGAAGAAAAATAGAGGGGACAGTAACTGGGACTTTTCTCGGAGAAACTCCCACTTGCAGTGAAGTTGCATTCCCAACCAAATACAAAAACTCCTACTTGCAGTACTCACTTACTGAAAATTTACACACTTGTAGCACACTCCCCACTATCCAAACAGGCCCCTCATGATCGTCGCCATCTCTCTCCTGGCCGAGAGACCTCTGCATTACCTCGGTTTCCGAGTAACAGTCTCTACATTTTACTTAGAAGGCTGTATTTGGTAGGAATGATGAAAAAGTGGAAGGAAGAAAAAAGATAAGGATTCATTTTTCTTCATATGGAAAGAAAAGATCATTTTCTTCATTTGTGTTTGGTAGCAAGGATGCAAAAGATAAGAGATGCATTTTTCTTTGTTTGGTATGAAAGAAAAAGTGGAAGGAAAGAAAGTAAAAAATATAGGGTTTACCAATTCTACTCTCAACTAAAAACACTTATTTACCATTTGACTTCATAAATAATTTTTAAATAATACATTCATATGGGGGTATAATTGTTAATTAATACAAGCCTCCACTTTTCTTTCCACTTTTCTCCCACTTTTGGGAGGATTGGATTTCTTAGGTTATGAAGGAAAAGTAACCCTCCACTTTTCCTTCCTTCCTATTTTTCTTCCATACCAAACAAGAGAAAATTAATCTTTCCCTTCACTTTTCCCTCCTCTATTTTCCACCTTTGATATACTGAATACTATATAATAAAAATACTATATTTTAAAAAATTAAATTTAAAGTAATTAAATTTTTTTTTAAAAATATTTTTTATGTTTGATGATTATATAAATATTTTTCGAAGAAAATAATAAAAAAAATCCAAAAACAAAATAACGTCAAAATGGAAAAGAACAAAAAAAGTAAAACGATAAAAAGAAAAAAAAAGGACGAAAAACAATAAAAGAAATAAAAAAAACCCAAATAAAACGACCAAAAAAATACTCCAAAAAATAACAAAAAAGACCAAAACAACTAAAAAGCGACAAAAAGGACAAAAGCGACAAAAAAAATAAAAAATGACAAAAAAACAAAAAACATAAAAAATACAAAGAAGACAAAAAAAAGGACAATTTAAAAAATGACTAAAAACAAAAAAAAGACAAAAAAAATACTACAAGAACAACAAAAAGGACAAAAAAAAAGGCAGAAAACAAAAAAACAACAAAACAGTAAAATAAAATAGTAAATTACCAACAAAGAAAAAAAAAAAGACAAAAGACTGCCGATAAAAAACAAAAAAGACAAAAATAAATAAAACGAAAAAAAAAAACAAAACCTGCAAAAATGATTAAAACGACAAAAGACGACAAGAAAGTAACTAAACGATAAAAACGACAAAACAAGGGGCAAAAAATGATAAAGAAGACAAAAAAGTTAAAAAATGACAAAAAAAACTACTAAAAAACCAACAAAATGACAAAAAAGTGAAATAGACAGCGTTAGTTGATTCTTTATTATTTTGTGGATGAGATATAGATTGCCATGTGATTCTAGATTCGGTGACTTGTGAGTTATAGACAGCGTTCTACCACCGACACTGCGACGTAGGCTGGACTTGGACATGCTTCGTATCTGTCACGACCTGCTACCCAAATTGTTGGGCCAGGCCGAGTCATGCCCAGCCTACGCTTGAGATAAAACGTAGTAAGCTGTTCTAAAGACAACAGGATAAGACTAAATGTGCTAACAGTTCTATAAGTGAATAAAAGTCATAAATGCTCCAAACACAAAAGTCGTCTTATATAGTAAAATGTCCAAAGTACAAGTCTGAAATGTAAAACTGGATACATGTCCAGTTACAAAACACGTAGTCTAATACATGACTACTCTCAAAGGTCTAAAGCAAAAGATAACTAGGCGAGGTTCCCTGCGGGAACATCCTCGTAAAGCAAAGCCGGGTCCTCGGCAGTATCTCCATAATATGTGTCGCAGAGTAACTCCTCCTCAGTAAGGACACCTACAACGTTATCCTGTCAGGACGAAAGCAAGTACTGAATCTAGCAAACTAGCATATGAATCATGGAAATGAACATAAGAGGAATAACTGAAAATATGGCATCACACAATCTATCACGGCAAGGACACATATGTCATAGAGACAGATGTATATGTAATGTTTAAAACTGTAGCAGGTACGTGATCGATCAATAGATGTACAATGTACTGTGGTACATGTAAATAAAATATACATACGTACAAGTTAACAAGCATAGGTGTACATCCGTACGAAATACGGGTAATGGCCTGCGGCAAGTATGCATATAAAATGCGACCTCGCTCGCTACTATAGGGGGGTCATGATCACGTACTCAACTGTCAGTTTCCCCCATAACCCATATTCTAATCATGTGAGAGATACATAAAACTATTCTAGCATGGTAGTAATAGAAAGTACAACAGTGACATTTAACTTGCTACTCCAAGGATCAGCATTTAACATGGTTGGATTTGCAGTTCATTATGTAACAGTATGTAAAGTTTGTAGAAAGTACTTGCCTTTAGCAAAGCAAAGCAAAGCAAGCTGCGATAAAAGTGCTATAGATTCCGGTAACTCGTCACTGTAGAAATAAATACATAAACTTAGTTTTTACACTAACTAAAACGCTAAGACACTAATTGGTGCAACACGACTTGGACTGGACACCTAGCCAAAAT